>OY986437.1:57845329-58357829 GCA_963920525.1 Dichetophora obliterata
CACTCTTATATACCTTTGGTTGAAAACCTTTTGCGAATTATAGCACCACTCACACCATGTGGATGTTAAATTTGCCTGTTTTATTTGTCGCTACCGTGTGGTTGTTGTTTGCCTGGGTTATGCAGTGTTTGTGTGGTAGTTGTATGCCTTAATGCCTGGGCTGTTGTCTGTTTTGGATATTATATGTTTGTGTGGTTGTCGTTAATGTACTGGCTGTATGCACAGTGGTGTAGTAAGGCAGTGGCGTATTGATTGGGGTACAACCTTTGTACGGTTGCAAAATAATTATAGTATAGCAACAAAAGTATTGCTACTTTAAAAATTCAATGAAAGTTGAACAGCCTTTTAAACAGAGTCTTTTAAGATCAAAGTAAAAACAAACTAAAAAATAGACTTTCAATAGATTTTGATTTCTTTTTTTTCGATAAATTGGTACCAAAATATCTTGACACCGGCTGTAAAGGACCACTTTTTTATGCCACCTAGCGAGGAAACGATGTGTTTAAAAACAAACAAAAAATTTACTTTGAAAATCTTTGAGTATATTATTTAGAAACAAATTTTTTAAGTCTCCATGTATTGTAGTCTTTTCACAAAAAATATCAACGCAAGTTGAATTCGTTGAAAAAAATGTAACGCCATAACTTATGAACCCTTAGGGGTCGTCCATAAACTACGTTACTGATTTTCCGGTTTTTTTACCCCCCTCCCCCTGCGTTACTTTTCGTAGTGCTTTTCAAAATCCCTCCCCCCCCCATAAAGTAACGTGATATATGAAATTAATTCATTCGAATGATTATATATTTTGACTAGCTCTGACAATTTTCACTAGTATTAGTGTCTAGTATGACTAGATACATTAAAGGAACAATTGGAAAAAAATCAATAATTAATATCATCTGTAAAAGCTATTCCATCTGCGATCCAAGATTCGATGCTCTCAATCACTGGGATAGAAGAAGCTGGTAGTTTGTTGAGGATTCTTCAAAATAGAATTTTTCAGCGGATTCTATGTCGACCCATTCAGGTGAATCCTCATTTCTAACGCAAAGAAATTCACCTGGTCTTTGACAGAGTACCCTTAAAGGCTGCACCCGAGCTGCACCAAGTTCTGCGTTTTTGTGTAAATGCTTTCTGAAAATTGATTTATTTAAATAGTATGTTTTATTCCGATTTATTGTAAATGATATAATACAAACTTATGACAATTCATAGAAGTTTTAAAAACGAAATAAAAGCCGCAGGTAGAACACGACCTTCAACCGATTTCTTCTTTCTGAGAAGGACAGTACATGTCATACGGTATCTCCTTTGATCAAGAACATTCAGGCCTTAACGTCAGAGCCTGTCGCAAAAGCAAAGACCCAAATTTTTCAGACGTGTGCTGAGATGGTAAAGGAATACCAAAAGGTTCCTGTGTCCAGGGAAAAGGCGGTGGAAGAAATCGTTGAAACAAAAGTTAGCCATCAATTTAGACGATCAAACATAAACATGTAAGGTTAAAATTTTTTGAAATGATTGTGTTATTAATTAGAGATTTTTCGTCGATTTTTTTAATTTTTGGTAACGTTACAATATTTAAACACCTCCCTCCCCCCTACCGTAACTTATCGTAGTGCATTTTAAAACCCCTCCCCCCCCCCTAAATTGGTAACGTAGTTTATGGACGACCCCTTAAAGAACGCATTTTAATTTCGTATCTTTGGAACGGTAATGGAACGTAAAAAAATTAAAGTAATGAAAATGAATAAAAATTATAGCGCCTCACAGTTCATCATCATCATTTTTTCCATATCATTTTTTCCATATTGTAATTTTTGTTCGTTTTTTTTAATTTAAGTTTAGAAAAGTTTCAATAACATATGTAAAAAAAAATGTAAGATAAGTCTTCTCAATTTTTGTGGGCAAGCATTGAATGTCGGCAAAATTTTTCCTCTCAAAAACAGCCATGATTTTAAGCCGGATTCCGGTAGGAACTGCCCCGACATAATTGCTT
Source organism: Dichetophora obliterata (assembly GCA_963920525.1). Classification (NCBI taxonomy): domain Eukaryota; kingdom Metazoa; phylum Arthropoda; class Insecta; order Diptera; family Sciomyzidae; genus Dichetophora; species Dichetophora obliterata. Next base: position 57,847,326 of record OY986437.1, read on the forward strand.
GTATTCAGCTAAAACTTCTTTTATACAATATTGTGATGTATCTTAAACACATTTGTTGTAATGATTAATATATTTTTTTTATTATTGTTTTTTTTTTAATAATTGTATTAAGACCATGTTTTTTTCGCAGATTCCAAAGTTTGGTGGACCAGAACTAAGCTATCGATACTTATCGACGGTTTCTAACTATACAAATTTTTAACTGTAGGCTTTTAGTAAGCATTATTTAAAAATTGGCTGCTAATAGCTGCTTACCTGGTTTTAACGAACAAAAGAGTGAATGCATATTTATACCCATATGCGTACTGCACATATTGTCATAAAGAATATGTAATATTTTTTATATTTTCTTTTTTTTCTTATTTAAATTATAAAGAAAATTCCTAAATGTTATATAATATGAAAAAAATATGTATTTCTTTAACTAAAAAAAATTTAAAAAAAAATTGTGTACTGGCCAGGTATTTAACCCGCGAACTGGCAATCGAAAACGAAACCGGGCGTTTAGCCAACTAGGCTGTCCCGGCAACTCATCATTCATAGTTAATTGTTAAGCCGTATTCTGTTTTAGCATTTCGTTGTCATTTAGATGTGGCAATAAAAGTAATCAAAGAAAATTAAGCTTAAATTTAAGCTCAAAACATAAAAATGAATAAACTGCACGAGAAAAATTGGCAATATAGCGTGTTTTTTTGAGCATATTAGAGATATAGTATTGGCACTACAATTATACATGTTTGTTTTTTTTGTAAATTATAAATAAAGTATGTATAAAAATATAAATAATTTTGTTTATTTAATTTATTTGGTTTATTAACAAAGTTAAATGGAATATATTTTTTACTCTCTGGGCTTGAACAATTATAATTTTTTTATTATGGGAAATATAGTTTAATGAGATTAAATTATGTATGATATAGAGTACTCAATTTCTACAATGGCAGTTCTGTACTACTGAATAAAAATTGCTAGTGAATATTGTTCGAGGTGCGTTATTTAAAAAATTTATAAAATGCGTAATTTTGAAATTGCAGAAACAATGATTGATTGTAAGCGTGATATTAAAGTGTGTTTCAATATTGTAAAAACCAAATATTCCAATCTCCAAATAAAAGAGTTCGATGAGCTGTGTTTTCGTATTAGTCAGAATTTGGTTAATCGTTTAAACATAAAATGGCAAGCTAGTGGTCGAAGAAGAGAATTTTTTTTTAAATCAAATTAAAATTGGCTAACCAATGTTGTTGCAATAAATTATCGGATGAGGAAGATTCGTGTTGTTCAAGTGATGCTAAGCGTGGTAGACCATTAAAATATTTCGATGAATGTGGCTCTCGTGCTTAAAGAAACAAAATTATTGAACTTTGTGATACATTGCCAAAAGAGCTTATAACATCGGCTGCTAAAAAAATTAATAAAAAATATATCGTAAACGGAAAATTCGTTCCAGAGAAAGCATCAGCTCTAATACTTGATGCCTCATTGTCCAAACATCAATACGAAATTTTACGAAATTCTTATAAAGAAATCGGATTCGACATTTCTCCATTATATTATATTGTTTTACAAAAAATAAGAAAGAATGTTATCCAAAATTATTCGATGGTCCCATTACAAGATTTGATGGATCACACCTCCCAAAGAATTCTGGAATCTAATTCTTTAGGTGAACTCAAAAAATTTGTAAATGATCCCACTCTTACTTCTAAGTGGGGTTGTGACGGATATCTGGTCATCGTGAATATAAGCAGATTTTTGCCGATGAAAATATTACGGATGCAAGTGTGTTTCTTACATCAATCGTTCCACTTTTTTCCTCCGAAAAGACAACCCTACCTTGGACCTTTGGAAGAATACAAAAACATCATCCACAAGATTTTGCAGACCCGTGCAATTCGAATTTTTCAAAGAAACGGCTGAAGTAACAAGAAACGAAGTTCAACGAGTAAAAACTGAAATTGCAAAACTAGACATATCTGTTGTACATATTGAAGATAGAACATTTAAAATAAATCACGTTCTAGCCTTTACAATGATTGATGGTAAAGTAGCGAATAACTTTACTGAAACATTGGAAATATTGCCAATTCATATAATATTTATGTTTCACATGATATTTGCAGAGCCAAACCTAATGAAAAGAACAATTTAGAATTATTGAAAACGAAATTAGTAGCAGAGGGATCTCTCGAAATTGAAATTTCTTAATTACACGCAAGATTAAAATTTATGGAATGTATTTTACACATTGCATACAATAAAAACTTTCAGTCATGGCGGACCAATAAAGAAACGAAAGCAGTAAAAGACGACACAAAAAAATATTCAACAAAAATGCAAAAAGGATTTGGGCCTTAATATTGACGTTGTTAGGTACGGTATGATGGGCAACTTCGTTATTTTTTTTTATATAATTATATTATTTTATTACTCAGGAACCGAGACAACGAATGATGGCAATACTGCTCGAAGATTTTTTTGGAACCCTGATGTCACAGCGGGTATTGTAGGTGTCGATCCTGACTTAATCCATCGATTTTAAATTATACTAAACACTATAAATAGCTGTGCATCAGTTAATCCGGAAAAATTTCAACGTTAATGTATGGAAACTGCAGAAATATATGTGAAATTATATAATTGGTATAATATGCCAGTTACTGTACATAAAGTTTTATTACTTGGTGGTTCGATCATATCATCTGCACTTCTTCCAATAGGAATGCTTACAGAGGAAGCATAGGAGGCTCGAATGAAAGACTATCGTCAATATCGCCTTAGCCACTCAAGGAAAGGCAGCAGAAAATCCACAAATGAACAAGTTATGAACCTTCTTATGGCTTCTTCTGGCCCATTTATTAATAAGTCCAGAACTAATCAAAAAGATGTATTATTAGATATTCATGATGATGAATTGTATTTATTATTGAATTAAAAGCATTTGTTTTTAAAATAGTTTCTATAATGTTTGACGTGAGGTTTTGAAAAAATGTGATCATGATTTAGTTTAAGGGCACTTAGCATTTCAAGGAGGAATAATTTCATAGCTTAGTAAAATATAGTTTCAATAAAAAATATTTTAACATGTGGTCTAATAGGGCTAATTGCAACTTTTATACAAAATTTAATCGATCTACGACGAGTCGTTACTGAGTTTTGGATGCTAAGCTAATTTTGTGTGGGAAGTGGACGTGAAAATTTTTTGTAAATACAAACATATAGTTTATATTCTTTATTGAGTAGTTTTGGTATAGCTTCTATAAAAAGAAAAATATCGTTTTAAATTTTTGTGTTATGTAGGAGGTAAGCGTGTTTGTAGGCGGATTTGCAAAATTTTTTGTAAGTGCTCTTATATGATTCATTTCATCTTAATGCTATGCAAATATCGTATTAAAAGTATGAGAGGTGAGGGTGGCAAATTTTTTATTAATCTACATATATATTTCAGATCCTTGAGTGAGTTGTTTTGATATAACATCAATACGAAAAAAATATGGCTCATTAAAATGTTGTGTTATATGACAGGTAGGCGTGTTTGTGGGCGGATTACAAAAATTTTAATATCTTCTAATAGAAGTAATTCCAACTTATATACCAAATTTTATTGCTCTACGACGACTCCTTCTATTTTTTTTTCAAACTTTGTATGGGATTAAACCACTGTGCGCATGTTGCTGGCATGGTGTTAAACTTTGAAATTGATAACGGGTCATGTTACTGCAATTTTTTCAAAAGTTTAATATTTTTCCCTCAAAACAAAATTTGCAATGATTCCCTATTAACGGAAATTGCATTTAAATTGACTGAGATAAGTTGTCTCAAAATAGACCCTATTTTGGTATTCGCATGGCCAAGCTCCGGTTTTGTTTTTCTAAACAATTAAGTAATCTAAGCACAAAATTTGAGCTAAATCGGAGATGGTAAGTGCAACTGATATAACACTTCAATGTGAAATAGGGAACATATTGAAAATAATTTGTTCCTTTTTTGACGAAATATGCTTAATGCAAATTTTCTTATAACATATAAAGGCTATTCACAGTTTGAATACGCTGGTCTGCTATTTGTACGATTTGCTATCTGTACGCCAATTTACGAAAGCGTATTTTGCTTTGTTGTTGTTTTGCATACAAACGCAAATACGCAGGCACGCGTAAATAAAAGTAGCCCTTGGACGTGTTTTTTGTACCTCGTATTTTTATGCTCTGTCTACAGCCGCATAATCACATACATCACAGGGTTGCATATTTTTTTAATGCGACAGTCACATAGCGAGGTGCTCACAGTTTGAACAATAACAAATGCTATAAATACGATTAGTTAAAAGTACGCTTAAACTGTGAATAGCCTTATAGTTGTTAAAAGATTGCTTAAAATATTTTTTAAAATTTTGTATGATAAATCATGCATTGATATTAAAGGCATTGTGTTAAAAATGTGATGATTTTTTGAGTGTATAAATTTAATTTGACAAATATTTTGTACCCCATATTTTCAGGCACTGCTTGAATCAGACAAACCGACTTGTTACGTTTATGTATTTATACGTTATATATCCATCAATAAGCCGAGTCCTGAAGATTGGTGCAACGTTGCCGGTTTCAGTAGTTCGAAGACTCAAAACATGCATGAGAAGTAAAACTGGAGAAGAAAGGCTTGGGTTAGCTCTTCTAAATTTTTTATGCACAAGCCCTAAAAAAAATATATATTATTATTCTAAATTATAAAAAAAAAATGGAATAAGTCTAAAAAGAAAAAAGTTAAAAGCTCCCCCAACATTTTTTCCTAAGTACGCGCCTGCACCGTACCACAATTATCGGAAAAAATTTTCACATACGAAGTAAACCATATACACGTGAAACACTGATAGTAAAACTCCGTTTTCAATTTTTCTCATGAACCTCAGAATTTTTTTTAAAGGTACTTTGAAATAACAAGACATGTATTTGTGCTAAAAAAATTATTTAAACACTTAAAACCATCCAAGCATTACAATATGGGTATCAAATGAAAGAAAACACACTAAATTTGAAAAGCAGTTTTGGTTTGGTATTAAAACAAATTGAAGTTTTTTTACTTCACACAAATTGGTAATTATTTTCATAAATTGTCAAAAATAACATAAGGAAATTAAACTTATTTACATATTTGGTATGGATGGAATGCGTAGTTTTTTATTTATAAAAGAGATTGTCTTCTTTCCTTTAACACCTAGTATATTGTCATGTTTGGAAGGTTTTAAGTATTTAAAAACTTAAAATTCATTAAAAAAAAATATCCTGACGTTCTAAAGAAATTGTGAGAACGCAGTTTTACTATCCTTTGCCTCTTGCTTCAAGTGTTTTCTTCGTGTGTGAAAAGTGGCTTAGAATAATTTTGTTCAATTTAAAAATTTGTTTAAAGGCAAAAATAAAGTAATATATTTAAATTGTTTTACATGTTACTTTATATTTTCTAACCAAACTAAGCATAGAAAATTTTAAATTAATCTTCATGTTTTGGAAAAATTAAAAAATTTAGAATATCTATACTTTTATTTAACACAAAAAAATATTCTTTATAGCTAAGGTTAGCGGTGTTTGAACCCCCCTTTTCTGCGGCGTTGTGTCCAGCCACTCTTTAACGTTTCTGCTGTAATAGCGTGGAACTTCATCATGTTGGAAAATTATAGCGCATCTATTCTGTACCGGTACATTTTCCAATAGCTCCGGCACATTAACGTTAAGTAAATGGATGTAGATTTCACCGTTCAAGCTTGTATTGAAAAAATTGTCCTAAAATCCCCGCACACAGATTCACACGTATTTTATCACACTCATTTTGTTGCATCCATTGAAAAATAACAATCTAAGGGACTGCATAAAAGGAACTTTATAACATTTATTGTACATGCAATGAGGAGGAGAATCATGTATTGCATTCAAAACAATGGAGGCAACTTCTAAACTCTTTTACAATTTTTTCTTTCGAATTCATAAGAAAAAGCACAGTACATTCATTACAATTTCAATTAAGTTAAATTTTTTAAGTACAAACAAGCTTTTCATTTTAAGAGATATGTTTATGATTTTAGTGTCATTAAAAAGAAAATTGAATAAACTAAAAAATTAATAAAAAACAAATTTGGTTTATTACGCTAAGTTCTGTGAAAATAGCGTTCAAACTCGAAAGTTAGTATTTTAAACGGCTTGATTTCATCTCCACACGAGTACAGCTTGGTAATGGATAAATTGGTTGGGCTCGTTAATAACCTGTTAGAAGGGGCAATTCATTGTCTCTCAAACGAGCACTTAAAATAAGTTTTCCGTGAGTTAGTCTCCTAAAAACAAAAATGTGCATGAAAGTCATGAAATCCCAGTTAACCCTGTAACTCCTAAGGCTGTGAAAATAGAACCCCCCATCCAAATTTTTTGCTCACCTCAACATTACCTTTTATCTCTTTAAAAATTTACACTCTATCGTGGGACATCTCGTATATCGTTTAAAAAATTGGTATTTTGTTAATTCGGAACTATTTCATGAATCGGTTAATAAATGATTTAGTTACTAGCTAATAATCGCTTCAAGGAATGCTATATAATAAGGATATTTTTGTGGTAAGTCAAAATTTTGAGAGTGTTAGACAACTTTTGTGTACCGTTTCGTGTTCTACTCGAGCAGATCTACAACCTACATGTAGTTCTCAATCGTTTACTAAAACCTTAAAAAAAGTGAATAAAAATTTATTCAAACTTTCAGAAATTATAGATGCAGATCTTGAACTAAATTTTATCTTTAACTATCTTCTATCTTAAAGCTTATCCTTGCCAAATTAAAGCCTTTGAAAATTAAATTAAAATTCATCTTCAGCAAAATGTTTAAAAAAAATAAAACAAATTTAGCCAGAGAAAGTCTGCTAAAACCGAAGACGAATCGCTATGATTTATAGCTACGCTTTCGCCAGCAAGTTCTGTAAAAGTTTCTTTTTGGTGCTGTTATTGGCGTTGAAGCTAATTCGTAAGCGATTTTAAACACTTGGAATTTATTTTTCTCCCACATCATTTCCATTTCCCAAGGATTCTGGAGAGAACCTAAGCGCAGAATTTGTGTGTTGCACGTTCAACGTTGTATGCTTTTCTTACTCGTTGTTTTTGTTGCATTTTCATGTTTTCTTGTTACTGGAGTTGTTGGAGGAATTCTTGTGACATTTGCGGCTTTGGTATTTATTTGCCGAAAATCTTATAGAAGCAAAAAAAAAAGTTATATCTCCTACTAAAGGTTCTATGAAAGAGCGAGCAAGGATATCGTATTGAGCAACTGAATGCACAAAACTTTTAGCTTAGTATTCTAAAGCAGACGTCTATATTGCTATTCGAGTGTGTGTGTGTGTGAGTGCGAGTGTTTGTGTTAGAGTATTAGAGTATTTGTCGATGTGCGCGCGAAGCTCAAAGGATGTCAACAGACAAAATCCTGTCGAATTTAGTAAAGTGATTTATGCGAAACTCATGTAAGGAATGCAAAAAATAGACCACACCAAATACGTTGAAGAACAAAAGCAAAACCTTAGAAATACCACAAATAGTGAAGAAAACTAAGAAGAAAAAAAATAGACATGGAAAGAAATATTTAAGCATTGTAAGCATGTGTAAGATTCTCAACTTCAAAATAAAATTCTCAATTCAATTAAATATGATATAAACTATGAATGTTATAAGCAAATAATCTTAAAAAGAAGTTTTTCTAATAAATATCTTTAAATTATTGATTCAATCAAATTAGAGTTCATATGATATACAGCCAAGCAAAAGAATTTCTCAATGCACAAGAAATATATTTCTTTCCGTGTAAAATAAAAAATCCAAGCTTCTTCTTGAAAGCTTCGAACACGCGCAAATAAATAGGATTAAGTGGAATGCGTTCGCTTTGAAGTTAAACCGCAACCAAAAGGCAAGCATTAATAGAAGAATGAAGATAAGAATGAGCTCGATGCCAAAATACGATATTTTTAAATATGGTTAACATAAACATACAACTGGAAAGAGTTGTGCGAATACATTGTTGTGTTTGTTTTGAGTTTTCTTTTTTCTAGATATAATGATAGTTGCAATAAAACAATTTAAGTAAGTAAATAAGACTTTGCAAAATATTCATAAAAAAACTATTTCGGTTAAAAAATTTATTTTAATAGTAACAAAAAATATGCTAATATAGCAAAATATTTAGTTATAAGAAACATTCTTTAGAAATATTGGCAAAATTATATGAAATTAAAAGTTTAAATTTTTAAACCTATATTAAAAAAAAGCCACATAAGTAATCTGTTGCACACTTTTTAAAAATGTTACAAAGTATCAAAAATTAAATATCTTACAATCACTAACTACCAAAATTTCGGATAATTAACGCTATTTTCAAGTTTTGAACAACAATTACTGTAATAAAAATTAATGATGGCATTTTGTGATTACTATTTTGTATTTTAAAATAAAAAAAAAAATATAGTGCTTTAAAAAAATCGGCAACACAATGTTGCTAAATTTTAAAAATGCAGAAAAAATATAAAATTTCCGAATATTTTCTAATTTAACTCTGTCAGTTCGTTTGATTGTTTATAAACCGTTTTAAAGTCCTTAATTTCATGGGTGAAACATAATTTTCAGTTTTTAAATTGAACTGAACATACAAGAGTTACGTTATGAAATGTAATGTACCATGAATCCAGGCTTTGAGGGTGTATGCGAAAAACCAAGTATGCCTAAATTTTATGTTTCATCATGTCTACAACCTCTACTATGTGGTTTTCCAAAAGCATAAAATTTTTGCATTTTTGTGGCACCGTGTGATCGGCACACACAAGTGGCGATACTATCAACATCAGCTTTGCCGAGTGAGGCTTGCTTTTGTTAGTGAGCATACGTTTGCTGTTGAATACGAGCTTTGTAAAATGTGGTGGCATACAACTGGCGTACAGCTTAATTTAGGCCTTGTACGACCGTTGGTTGATCCAAATTTTGGTCACTAGGCTTTTTGAACTATTTTTAGGCCATGTTCGATCCTTGTACGGCCGTGCGGCCCATGTTCGACCGCTGTTCGACTGCTTATTACTACTCGGGTCGCATTACCATCAAGCATTTTCACAATGCTGGCAGTGACACAACAACAGATTTTCAACAGACGTCTTCACGAAATACGGCCCAGCTAGAATTCTGTGTTACACCAATATACAGAGGTTTTTGATGGGGCTTCACTGCCAAAAGTCGAAGTAATTTCATTGATCTGCTCTTGTTGAGATAATTCACGTCGAAAGTTGTAAAAATAATCGCACGGCAATGTTTACGTTTTAATTCCACTTTATTGCTGAAATACAATTTAAGAGCACTTGTTTCCAAACAACAGAATAAGCGTACGCACCCTCAAAAATGTCAAACTTTCCAATAGATACGTCAGCTTGATTTGGATCACATAAGTGTTTTCAGAATCCGAAATATATGTAATAGCCTACGAATTTTTGGAATATTTTTAAAATAGTTAGGGGAAAATGTTTATAAAACAAAATATTTCTTTAAAAAATCATTTTTAGTAATGAGAGAACTCACAACAAGTGGTAACTTAATTTCTTATCTGGTGCCGAAATGTATTTCTTATAACACGAATTTGACCTCTTTAGTATAAGCTTACATCGCCTAGTTCGATTTTAAAAGACTAAGATTTCAGAAAATGTTCTTAATAAAAATTTGACGCACTAAAACGCATCGAAACATAATGCAATTTTAAAAATATATTTAACTCTTTCAATGGCTAGGCTAAACTTAGGTAATATTCCTATCATTTATGTCCTCAAAAGATGAAAAAAACATGCCTTTGATTTTTACCTGCGCTACTTACTTTTTGCAATCTTGTACAACGATGAAATTGTTTTGCTCCTGTTTGGCACAAAAATTTTTTCTTTAATCCCTTTGAAGGGTTTTCAACCCTTTAGATGTTTATTTTTTAAACCCCTTTCAATATAATTATCATTATAGCCATAAAAAGATACAAATACATAAATTTCATTTTTGTCCGGTTAATTTTTCTTATAAAATAGGCAAAAAATGGTGTAATGTTCGAATTCGAACTCGAGTTCGAGAACTGTGAAATGGGGACCACTGATTTAAATTGATAAAGATAGGTATTGAAATATGAAAAAACAAATTGAAAACCTTAAAATGCATTTCCTGTCACATTTATGAGCATTTTTCTGAACATTTTTGTACGGAGCTTCGAACAAAATAAAATTGACTAATTTCTTTTCTCGCCTTGGCTTAGATCAGTGGTCCCCATGAAACAAAGATATACAGATAGCTTACTCCGTGCGCAAATAATGAGATCTTCTGCGCACTACGTCACTCGAGCTTGTCAGCTGTAACACGTGGTGCATACATACAAAAGAAAATGTGAAACAGCAAAAAGTAAACACAAGCAGCACAATTGCAAGCATTTAAGAAATATTGCAGTCATTTAATTCAATTTCTAATATTGTGCACTTATAGGACGCGTAAATTATAATTTTCAATTATACTTTATGTAATAAAAATTAGTATTAAAGTTTTAGATCCTTTTGATGAGAATAACAACAATTTTAATTCGGGCCATAAAATGAATTTACGATTTTTTTCAACAAACGAAACAACAAACGAGAAGAACAAGAAAATGAAAACGAAGCAATCAAAGTGCTGTCAAACACATCAAGTATCGTAGGTATTTTTTTTTTGTGTAGGAGAACAAATGGGCGAAAACACCCCTATTATATATGCATTTCTTTTCAATAATAGTACTAAAAAGTAAATTCGCTTAAATTTATTTATATATACTATATTTATAATGTAATTTATTTCATTTCAATAAACCAAGTTTCAAAAAGAAAATGTCGAAATTTTTTCATCGCTATAAATAAAGTATCCCCTTTAAATATATTGTGACTACGTTTTTATTAAGCCACTTTGACAAGCTCGAACTACGTCACAACAAAGATGGCGGACATGCGCAATACTTTATCTGTAGTTCATTGTTCGCAAACTTGGGTTCGAATTCGAACATTACTCTGGCACGATCACACGTACGAAGTTCTCTTATTCAGAGCCTGAACAGAATCAAAAATCGTTGCGGCCGACGTTCTTTGTTGTTGGAAAATACATGCAAAAGAGCCTGAACAGAATCAAAAATCATTGCGACCGACGATTAAAATAGCATAGATTCTAAGTCTGCGATTTATCGTTGCAGAAAACGAGCTGCGTACTTTGCATGTGTTTTCCAACAACAACGAATCGTCGATCGCAACGATTTTTGATTCTGTTCAGGCTCAAATGTAGAAAAAACCGCAGCTCGTTTTCCGCAACGATAAATCGCAGACTTAGAATTTATTCTATTTCAATCGTCGGTCGCAATCATGAACCAAGAAATAAAGATCATGCAAAGAAAAGAGCCGCCATATTGTAAACAAAAACAGCTGATAGGTCTGACGTCATCGGTCACAAAATCTTTTGTTTACGATTAGTGATTGGATGTTGAATGTTATTTGCTAAAATTTTAAAGAGTTATCATATAAATGTAATGTGTTTTTATATTAAAACGAAGTGTGCTGTAGCGACATGCATTAATTGCAACAGCAAAAAAAAAACAAATACGTTGGTTTCTACCGTTTCCCCAAGGCAAAAATTGCTTGTAAGCAATGGGAGATTTTTTTGTCGGCTAAATGTCGACACTGCAATGGCAGGAATCTGTGTAGATCATTTTCTGCCTGAAGACTTCGAAAGAAGGGACCAAGTTCAAATGGGTAAGTACTTCTACATTTCCACGTAAATATTATTTTAAAAAATGTTACGATAGGTTTTGGCAAAGCTATGCGCTTAAAGCCGGGCGCTGTCCCAACAGTTATGACCAAGGAGGTGCAGCCAGAAAATGCATAACGATGTCAGCGAATTTTAAAGCGCGAAAACAAAAAAATCGTAAGTGCTCTGCTTCAGGAGTCGTTGGTCATGGAGAAGTTTTTCCTGTAGAGGAAATAGAAAAACTAAACAGGGACGCTTCTATTTCTAACCGCTCTTCAGAGCAGTTACTTCAAGCGAAAATACGGCAGCTATATTCGCAAGTGTAAGTAAAATTTAACAATTTTATGAATTCAATATTTTTAATCTTTTTCTTGGAGAGAACAGCGGTTTGGAAAACCTCGCGTGATACATCTGCCACAAATTGCACAAAGACGTTCCGAACATAAGGCTGAAAGAAGAAGCGGCAGCATCACTTAGTTAGGTAGATCATTTAAGCGAAGGCGGTTCGCCAAGCCAACGGAAGAGCTCATGGCGCATATGACTGAGTTGGAAAAAGTGTTCAACGACGTAAATGGCGACGGGCTGCTAATAAGCAAAAATTATTTGCAGACGCACATTACAAGTGCAGAGCGTGTTATTTGTGACAACAAAATAAAGAAAATGTTTTCCGCGCACGAATGTTTTTTAAAATAAGATTATTAAATAAAGAAATTGTGAACAATTCGATGCAGAGGAAAAGAAAATTTAACAAAACAGTTCAATAATAAAAACAAAGTGAACATCCAATTTTGTATTCTATTTATTTGCAGTTTTTGTTTAACAGCGTTCTTTACATTTAGTTACTGCATGGAAATATAAACAAACAAAGTATTCAAACACTTTTTTCGCGAATTAAACTTATTAATTTTATAATTTTTTACTTTTATCCGAGTTTTCACATGTTTTGCATGCAAAACATATGCAAATTGACAGTTTTATAGCATGCTTGTGACCGATGACGTTCCACGAAAAATTACTTTTTTCTCGCACTGCTCTTTGCGTGATCTTCTCTTATTGGTTCATGGGTCGCAATCTATTTTGATTCTGTTCAGGCTGTCAGTTGGCGCTGAGACTTCAAACGAAAAAGTCCACGCCACTTGATCAGCTTATCCACTGTACAAAATTAAATCAGAATAAGATTTTTTTTGCAGAAAATATTTAAGGACTGCCATAATGCTGGGTTTTTCAACGCAAAGTGGCACATTGGAATATATTTTTTTTTAAAAGGCACTATAGAAATATAGATCCTCAATATTCGTTTGTGGAAAATTAATAACGTAATAAAGTTAGTTAATTAAGTTAGTTCTTAAACTAGAGAAAGAATACCTTGAAAAATTTATTCAGGACTCATTGGAATGTAAAAATGCACAAATCGGCACAAATTAAAAAAAAAGGCTTTCCATTTTTTTTTCTTTATAATAATAAAATACTAAAAGTAGTTTATTTTATAATAATACAATTCTTGCTTAATACCTGCACAACAATTTGTGTCAGTGCAGTGAGTGAGAGAGCTACTAACATAATAACAAAATCCGAAAATTGTAGTAGTATGTAATTGGGGACCACTGATTTAAATGATACATTTCGAAAAATAATCACTTGCCCTATAAAGGGTTAAAATGTACATAAAAGTGTTTTTTTCATGCTTGCTACAAATGTAGACTTCCAATCGTCTAAGTAAGCTTACAGTCACAAGCAAATAAGGGGTAATTCCATGAGCGTAGACAGGATTTTATTCAGGGGAGCTGTCCAAATATTGGGGGTTGGAATTAGTTTTAAAGGTTTTTTAAGAGATGGCGTAACTATCAATAGATCGCATCGGGCACACCTGTGACTATATTCATTTCAAAGCACATTGTTTAAGCTTCATTTTTCAGTATGTGTCATTCCACTGAAGTGTAAACAACATATATTTTTTTCTCTGTGAACATGTCGACTTTCGTTCCAACAAAACGCAATTTGCGGGAAGGTTTACTTTTGTGCTTCCATTTGAAGAAAAAAGCGGTTGAAGCACAACGCACGCTTACTGAGGCTTACGGGGACTATGCTCCATCGATTTCTACTTGTGAGTACTGGTTCCGTCGGTTTAAAAGTGGTGATTTTGATACGGAAGACAAAGAGCGTCCGGACCAGCCGAAAAAGTTTGAAGATGAGGAATTGGAGGCTTTGCTCGATGAAGACCCGTGTCAAACCCTTCAAGAATTGTCAGAATCATTGGGAGTCGACTTATCAACGGTCGGCAAACGCTTGAAGGCCATGGGAATGATTCAAAAGCAAGGAAATTGGGTGCCGTACCAGTTGAAGCCGAGAGACGTTGAACGGCGATTTTGCATGTGCGAACAACTGCTTCAACGGCATAAAAGGAAGAGTTTTTGCATCGTATTGTCACTGGCGATGAAAAGTGGATCCATTACGATAATCCTAAGCGAAAAAAATCGTGGGGACCACCCGGCCATGCATCAACATCGAGGGCCAAGCCGAATATTCATGGCGCCAAGCTTATGCTGTGTATTTGGTGGGATCAGAAGGGTGTCGTGTACTATGAGCTGCTAAAACCTAACGAAACCATCACTGGGGAACGCTACCAACAACAATTGATGCAATTGAGCCGAGCATTAAAGGTTAAACGGCCGGAATATGCCAAAAGACACGACAAAGTGGTTTTTCAACATGACAACGCACGGGGCCACATGTTGCAAGAACCGTCAAGGAAACGTTGGAGGCGCTACCTCACCCGCCTTATAGCCCAGACAAAGCCCCTTCCGACTACCACCTATTCAGATCGATGACGCATGGCTTGGCTGAGCAGCGCTTCACTTCTTACGAGGATACCAAAAAATACTTCTACCAGGTACAAGGTATCAACTTACATTTTTTCATGTAGCTTAAAAATATATTATTAACGCAATATTATATGTACTTCAGTGAATAAATTATTGAATACCTGAACTGATATATTTCATATATTAAATTTATTCTATGATAATATTTGTATCATTGCATTAAGCAACTGCATTGAAATAATACTAGGACTGCAATTTGTGGATAAGGTTTGTGTTTTTAATATGAACATTACTAAGTGCTAAAGTGTTTATCATCAAAACAAGTAATTGCCAGCATAAATGATATAATCTTGTATATTCGCCATTTTCGTAAATAAAGCACTTATAATATTTATATTAAAAATAAAAAAAAAATAAACTGGCCATTTCAGCCCTTGGAAGGACTTTGACCTAGCTTCTATTGATCAATTGTGTTGTGCATGTTATTAAATGTTTAATCACAAATGACCGAGAACTGGACCTACGTGTTTTATGCCGACTCCGAACGGCTTATGTTCTCAAGAAGCTTTACATGGCAAATTTTTACTCTCTGAGGTTTGCCATTGTCTGCAGAGAGGTGACGACCGAACAGAAAAATTATTTCAATTGAAAAAACTTTCTGTCTGAGCTGGAATTGAACCCGGGCTACCGCGGTTCTTTAGCTTAGGGGACACGCACTCTACCCACTAGGCTACGGTCGCCACGATAATATTTATATTAGTTTTTTCTTTTTATTGCAGGAAGAACCTCAGCGAATTTCACACAAAGTTGTCTGTCACTTGTTGTAATTTCATATATTCCTTTTCGCTTGTGTAACTTTTTCATCACGGATCACTATTTACTCGCTTATCAGTTACAGAAACACTCATTTTTGCAAAGGTAAGTATTTTGGAATGAAACACTGTGAAGTTAGAAAAAGTGACTATTTGTTACTTGTGGGCCGATTTGATGAAATTATGTGTGTACAGTTTTTTCTGTTATAGGACAAAAACAGGATTCCAGGGTAATTTTTTACCGTTTATTATAACTTTTTTTAAATTTTCCAACATTTGTGTACTGGTTCGCATTCCTAATGGTTCGTTTTTTTTAAAAGCTGATGCCAAAAAAAAAATTTTCACGGCTCATAAAAGCATACTTTGCAAAATTTGAACGAAATCGATCAGTTGAAAACGAAGTTACAGAGAAGTACATAAACTTCTTCGCTTTGTTAATATTCACAGTGCTGTAACTTCGTTTTCGACCAACAGATTTCGTTCAAATTTTGCAAAGTAGGATTTTATGAGCCGTGAAATTGTTTCTGCATTAGATTTAAAAAAAACAAACCATTATGGAGCAAAATTTTACAGAAGTGGAAATGGGGGCAAATATTTTATTTCACAGAAAAAAAAATATCCTAGAACCCTCTTTTTGTCCTGTGACAGTAAAAATCTGTTAAAACATAATTTCATCAAATCGTAGGCCTAGTACACATTCATATAAAAGAGTTTAATTAAAATAAAAAATTGTGAATTTGTACCATTGTGACTGTTTTATTTTTCAAAGTTCTGTATCGCGACATGTTGCTCATCATATTGTTTTTTCAATAAGTTCAAGATGCCCAAAATGGGTAGAGTTTTGACGAAATAGGAGCATTTTGTACGGAAGCAAACATATACATGTGAATCAGTGTTTTACGAAGAAAAAAAAAACGTTAAAAATTGCCGCAACTAAGCGAATTCGTGAACGATTTCAATGTTCTTGGATTCAATGGAAAGGTATTTTTACTTGCAATTAGTTTTTGCATAAAAACAAATGTTTTTAATAGAACATTTCTTAAATAAAATTGATACAAACACCTATTTTTTTTTTCTTAAATTAAAGAAAAATACAAAAATTTGCTTCGCTACTCGCTGCATTTTATATTTTATCGAATTTATTTTAACATTCTACTGAAAAAGTAGATTTTATTTTTAATTTCAAACAAATCACATGGCTGTAATAATTCCACAACAAAATTCGAACACTTTCACTATAAAAATAAATAAAAAAATTGTGACGACATTGAGTGGTCAAACCAGGTGCGATGGACCTTCTACATGTCCCTTTTTAAGAATATGTATAGAGTTTAGTTGTGCTTTTTTTTATCGATTTCGTCACACTGTGTTATTGTTTCATGTTGCTGATAATGAAATTTAATATTTTTAAATATTGTCTTTATTGATTAAGAAAATAAAATTAAATTCGAAACAATATTGAATTTAACGCGGTTTTAAAAAAACCAGAAATCAGTACTCATCGGCGCGAATCTTTAGCAAAGCAGTTTAAAATTTCAGCTTCTTTTTTTTCTCTTGCACCAAATTTCAATGCTCATTTTAAAGGCATAAAAATGTTGTTGTAAGGTTGACTTTAATAGGTCGAGATATGATGTGAACAGCTACACATTACCATATTCAGAAGGTAATATTGCTGGATGATTGGTAAGCTGATTTTAATATTTGCGGAAAGAAGTATTTAATCAACTGAACGATTGCAGGATTGCTCTTTTCCACGAACCGGCATGGTGTGACATCCACAAAAAAATTAAAACCGAAATAATCAAACACAAAACCTTTCGATTCTGTTCCAATAATTTCTTGTGACCAGACATCAACAAGCAAGTTGGTCATGAATGCATGAACTGCTTTTGCTTTTTTGAAAAAACTTTTTTAATTATAACAAAACTGTTTTGAATTTCTTACTTTAATATTTAATAAATTATTTTACTTAAGTTTAGGGGAGCAACCTCACTCCTGTTCTACCCTCATTACGTCTATGGTTAATACAAGAGGTTTTTCCAATTGGACACTCTGCAGAACTGAATCTTCTTCCCATTTTTATAATTTTGATAATTTGAGAGACACTCTCTTTTTATTATAATTTCCATCGAATAAAATTTTAAGCAATATATTCTTATTACAAAGGAATTTTATAAAGGAATTAAATATTAACTGATAAAGCAAATGTATGTTATAAAGGGTGATCCAATTTGAGGTCTCTTTTCAACTGGGTTGTTTTGACAGCTGTTATGTGTCAAATGGTTTGTAATGAATGAACTTACTCCTGAACAACGTTTATAAACTGTAGAAACTTACTACCAAAATCAGTCATCAGTTAGGGAATGTTGTAGAGTTCCTCAACATCATTTTGGTAGTTATGAGTGTCCAAATCATCAAACCATCACCAAATTTTGAACCAATTTTACACTATTGGACATTCATTATTCAACCAGAGTGCATAGAGCCCGTAATTTTGAGAATATTGCTACAGTAGCAGAGAGTGTTCCTGAAAACCTTGAACAATCGATTCGTCGCCGATCTCGAATTTTGTCAGAATTTGAAAATTGGACCCACAGAATAGAACACGTAAGGGCTAGTCGTGGGCAACATTTGAACGAAATAATTTTTTAGCATTGAGTTGTAGGAACCGAACTATCATTCCAAATAAAGATTCACATCAATTAATTGATTTTTATGTATTTTATTTAGAAAACAAAGTAGAAAGCTCTTATTGGATCACCCTTTAGGTGCAATGTAATGACCCTCTTGTGGTCAAATGGATGAGCTGATCCTATTATACCTATCCTAGCCGGTTTTTTCTAAGTGATACACTGTGTGATGGCGACTGTTTTTTGGGAATAATAATGGAGCTATCTTAAGCGATTATCTTCAAACAAATATTTTTGTCAAATGAGGAGGACACCAACTTCAATCTCAATTCCAATTTATTTAACATAAAGTGTTGGCAAATAAGAGTTAAGTCTCTTTTAAAAGCCCAGAGAAAAATATAAATTACATTAAACGAGATCATAACAACCATTCATAAGATAATATTAAAATTTTAAAGAATTTATACAAAATTTAAAGCAACAATCATATAAAAATTTTAGATAAAAAATAAGACGGAATACATTATATGAATACATAACAACCATTAATTATATAAAAATAAAATTTAAAACAGAATTTATATAAAGTTAAAAGAAGTTAACATTTAATTAAAGAAATAATTTTGAGCAGCCTTAAAATAAACGACAGCAAAAATAAAATTAGAGATAGAATCAAATAAGAGTAAAATCAAGAGGAATAGAATCAGTAGTTAAGAAAAGTAGTTTAAAATTAAATGATTAAAGGTCCTATAGTTTGGAATACTTTTGAGGCTAAGTGGAAGTGAATTCCACAATCTGATTGCACTTACGAAAAACAGTCTACTAGAAACAATGTAGTTGTATCTTGGGACCAAAATGCTCCTACTTCTACTTGACCTGCAGAACTCAAGTTTATCAAAAAGATATCGTGGGGATCGCGAGTAGATGACTTTGTGTAAGAAAATACAGTTTCTTGGCTTAAGGTATTCGAGTAAGCCAATGCCCAAAATTTGGTTGCAATATTGCGAGATATGGTCAAATCTTTTCAGATCGTAAATATAGCGGGCAGCGTTATTGAATGCAACTAATAGCTTGTGAGAAGACCTCGAATCTAGCTGGCTATAAACAACTTCTGAGTATGTTATGATTGGAAGCAGCAATTGTAAAACCAACCTTCTTTTAGTATTTGTTGGCATGAACGAAGCAGTCATACGGATATTTCGTAATACATAATAAACTTTGCTTACACAAGAGTTAATGTGGTCCTCACAGGACAGGGTGGAATTAACAATATATCCAAGATTGGTTACCTTTTTAACTGTTTTCAGCTCAATGTCGTCCAATAACACAGGTGGGAAATCAGTATTCTGAAGGTGCGTTTTCGAGATTGATAGTATATATGATTTAAGGGGGTTTAATTTCAGCATATTGGTTCTGGCCCACACTGAAATTTTTTTTAGATCTTCATTCATTTTAAGAAATAAATCATCAACGATTCTAGTAGGCCTGGATAAGTATAGTTGAAGGTCATCAGCGTAAGCGTGCATGGTGACATATTTGCACTTATTGAATATGTCATTAATAAACAAAGTAAATAGAAGTGGGCCAAGAACAGAGCCTTGTGGAACTCCACTCGTGGTCCTTCTAAATACAGAAAAATTGTTTCCCACCTTAACTCTTTGAGACCTACCAACAAGATAACTTTGAATAAAGCGAACCGCAGAAACAGAGAAATTAAAATAGCGCTTAAGTTTTTTGCAGAGTAATGTGTGGTTCACAGAGTCGAATGCCTTAGAGAAGTCCAGTAAGCACAGCAATGTCAAATGCCGCATATCGTAAGGCTCTCTTATATCATCCAAAATTTTAACCAACGCAGTCGAACAGCTGTACCCTGATCGAAACCCGGACTGATGGTTAGACATGAGGTTAAATAAATTGATGTGGCCATTGATTTCCTCAGCTACGAGGCACTCACACACCTTCGACACTGAGGACAACAAACTTATTGGACGAAAATCGCAAGGTTCACTAGCAAGCTTTTTTTTTGGCAATGGGAATAATAGTAGCCATTTTCCAGATCTCAGGGTAACTAGCGGTAGTGAAGCAGTGGTTTATTATATGCGCAAGTGGGCTAAGCACATGTGGTAGAACAAGTTTAAGAAATCTAATAGAAATCCCGTCTTCACCGATAGCATTTGATTTGATTTTTTTAAAACACCGTGCAACATCAAATTCACTTACTGCTTCAAAACTAAATTCATTCGAAAGATCTGAAATGCTTTCGTCAAAATAGGGTGAGTAGGTCACGTCATGTACAGGGCTAGAAACGAAATAGTCATTAAGGGAATTAGCATCAATCTGACATTCATCAGACTCATTTCTGCATACTCCAATACCTTTTAGATTTTGCCAAAGCTGTTTCGATGGTAAAGTTGGACTTAATTTGGATATGTAATATTGTTTTTTAGAGAGTCTGACGGCACGAGTGGCTGCGTTTCTAGCCTTTTTATACAGCTCCCAGTTAAGAGCAGTGGTGTTGCGTTTCCATTTGTTGTAATATTTGTTGCGATTATCTAGAGCCAGTTTCGCTGAGTGTGTAAAACAAGGACAAGTATTATTGGTAACCCGACGGGTACATAGTGGAACGTGAGATACTATAACAAGAGATTAGTTATAGTATCATTAAAAAAAGCTAATTTTTCATTGACTGACGAAAGGAACCAAACATCAGTCCAATTTATGTTAGACAAATCATTTATAAGCGACGCATAATCTATAGCTTTAAAATTGCGGTATGTGAAAAAAGTTTCAGAGAGAGTAGGTGAGATGTCTACGTTTAATATGCAAAATATTAGATCATGGTCGGACAGAAAAGAGATTTGGTCAAAAAGCAAGATAGACGATGCGTCAGAAACAACAAATTTATCTAACAAGCTAGGGCTAGCGTTATTTGAAAACCTCGTTGGCATAGCAGTGTTCACAACATGTAGTCCTACTTCAGTTAGTCTTTCCAGAAAATTTTTAGTAAAGTTATCATTGTGTAAAAGATTTAAATTGAAATCACCACATAAAACTAAATGCTGAAAATCTAAGGCATAGCTAGAGATGGAAGAGAAGACAGGTTCCAAACTGCAATTACGACTTGGATTATAAATACAAGAAAGAAAAATTTTAGTTATGCTACTGCATATTTCAATATTTAAAAATTCGACCTCGGATCCACTTGACTTACTTAACTTCGTTAATAATAATTTTGCAGAGAAAAACGCTGAGTTCTATTTGGTCGGGTAAAAAGATGGGAGCATCGCTGGAAGAAGTGTATAGACTTACAAGGAGATAAAGTAGAAAAATTAAAAAAAAAATTTATTGAAAAAATTTATTGAATATATGATCGGAAGCTTTCCAGACCACCGAAATATATAATAATATTGATTGAGTTGTCGGGTTAAGTTAGTTTTTATAATCCTGAAACAATGCCGGGATCAAAAAATTCGAATATTCAATCTCGATAGTTCCAGGATTTTTAAAACCTTTTTGGAATGAACTCCAAACTATATAGATATAAATGCCCACCTTATAAAATTCTGTTTAGATTCGAGTTAATCGTTGGGCTTAAACCCAAAAAACCAAAATTGGTTACAGATCTGGATTACGTTATCAGAAAATCCCCATCGATAAAAAAATTAGAAAAACACTGAGCAGCATTTTAAACTTATCGACAAGAAACACTCATTACACAAAGGCAATAGAAACAAAAACAGCAACACAACAACGATATCAATACAACCAACGACAATAATAGCTCAACTAGCAACATGGACAAATGTGCGTGTTTGTCGTCTTTGCAGATATTCAACTCATACATAATGAGATGATTTTAATTAAATGATCGATTGCCAAGCGTTCTTGTGCTGCGTGTGGACATTTTGCAAGTTATTTTATGTCGAAGACCCAGTGGAGACAGTAACGGTATTTGATGGAATGGTTAGCAAGAAATTTTGTGACCCAACCACAAACACACTGATGTACAGACATCTTTAAGCTTTAAGGCATGGGCAAAGAGTTAAAATCATAAAAAAGCTTTTATTGAGCCTGGCGCATAAAAGGACCATAAGTAAAATTCTGCATAAGCTGTCCTGTACCTAAAAGAATTTTTTTACAAAACCAGCAGCTCTGCGAGCGACAAATAATGTTTTTGTCCCTGTGCGTCTCTACCCCCTCTCTAGCTTGGTTCCCGCAGAGCCTCGGCAGCCACTGTCTATCCATTAATATGAGTAGACGAATTCGTATAATCAGTCAAAATTTATGACACCAAACCGCAGAGTCAACTTAACGGCTTAATTGGCAGGAGCATCAGCATTGTAGCTGTAGAGTCCTGAATGTCCTACAGCACCAATGGTAGAAGCCTGTTAAAACATTATCCCTCTGTTCTTTTGTTGCCGCAACTTTCTTTCCTTTCTAATTACTACTCATCTCTGTCAACACTGTAAACAACAACAACAACTGGTGCCTTGGCCAAAGAAAAAAAAGGATTTTGGCATAATTTTGACTTACAATTAAAATGAAAAATTTCACTTTTGAAGGTTTTTAAACCCAACAAAGCTCTTGTTTTGGTTTGTTTTTTTTTAACTTATTCGTTGTTGTGTGTGTTAAAATCTTTCCCCATTTTTAAGCTCATCACATTCGCATCCTTTTTTAAGCACAAACATCCCAAAAAGAATGCTCGAGTGTATATTTTACATTGGAGTTGACGCTGCGCTCATTTATATCTTGGCTCTCGAGCGGAAAGTGGAAAGCATCAGAAAAAAGGATACAAAAATATATAATAAATAGAAGAAATACAAAAAAAAAAAATAACGAAACACGAAAAATCAAGGAAAGCTCTTCAGCCACATGACTCTCCATGGCAATTTGTCTATTTCTTTCACAACTCTTTGTTGTTGCATATATTTCAGCTTGTTGTTTTTGTTATCTGCAGCTGTTGACAGCAGAAGGATGTGTTGCTGTCTCGCTTTTCAGAGTGAGTGGCATCAAGTTGAGCATCAAACACAAAATGGTTAAAAAAAGCATTCCGTTCAGGACATGCCCGAAATGTTAAAAAAAAAAAGGCAAACAAACAAAAACAGTTTAGTGCACTTTCGTGTAGCGCATTATTCTTGTTTAGTTTTTTTTTTTTCAAATACTTATGTGTCTAAATTTTTTTATTTTCTCTTTTTATAAGTTTTATAGCAGACTTTTAATATATTTTAATTTATTTTTTTTTTGTACAGGAATTGTTTTGAGAACCTTGTTGATGTTTTAATATATAAAATGGTCACAGTTTTGTGTTGTTTTGTTTAATAGTTTCGGATTTCTTAGGTTTTTTTTTACAAAATACATAGCTTTCAGCAATATTTCGATTATTCGAATTTAAAAGCGTACTAGGATTTATTTTTGAAAAAGTAAGATGCTATTAAACAGTAATTTTGGATATCAATTTACAAATTTATATGCCATTTATATAAGATGAATAACTGGATTAATAATTTTAAATTATTTGGAATTATATATGTTTTTTTTTTGTTTATGATACTGATTTTGATTCCAGAAACAGTTCCTCATTCAATGGATTTTATCTATACCATGGCTTTGGTAATTAATCTGAAGATTTTTAATGTTTTATAAAACATTCGAGAGAACACTTGGAGATTTTTTATAATATTTTTTACCAAATGCCAAATGGTCAATGTTGATGTATTTGCAAGTTCTATAAAGTTAGAGTATTTTGAGTAGTTTCTTTAAATAAAATTGGGGGTAAATCTCAACAAACATTTTCGGACGCTCAAAACCATGATAAAATTATTATAGGTAGCCTTGACAGCAACCTTTTTCTCACGAGCAGCGACCATTGAATGTTACAAAAAAAAAACAAAATGAAGAGCACGTGTCACATATGAGCTGTTCAGAGCACAAGTGGCGTAAGTCCATTTTTCAGGGAAATTGAGTTAAGTACGTAGAAGTGAAGAGAAAAATGTAACCTATTTATGAGTACGGGCTAGAAACTCCTAGCTTACGTAATCTCTGAACAAAATGCAATACTTTGTTATTGCTCTGACAAATAACATTATTTTTTCAGAGCACAAGTGGCGTAAGTCCATTTTTGGTAGTTTTGAGAAAATCGAGCATTTAGAAAAATTCTTAAGATAAGTTCCAAGTATGAAGAACTCAGTTTTGCTTTTAAACTAGGTCAAGAGCATAATTGGAGCTATCCATGTCGTAAAAAATAAACTAAATAATACACAAAAATGATGCAGAACATTGCATATTAGTAAAAGCATTTGGAATTGCGCCACTGAAAATTATTTTAAATTTCTCGTTTCCGCTGTAGGAATCTAAGAGGAGATATTTTTCAAGAATTTTTTGATGAGAAATGACAGCATTTTTACCTATGAGTTGGAAAATTTTTAAAAATTTCTCCTATCCGCTGTAAAAATGTAATGAAAAATATTTTTAAGAAACTTTTGATGAGGAATGACAGCATTTTTATAGACAGCAAGTTGTATAGATTAAAAAAACTGCGCAACAAAACAAACGTAAACGTTTAATAAAGTCGAAATAGTTCATTCTAAAAGACATTACTAAAAATTAAAATTATTTAATATGAAATTCAAACAAGCAAAGCCGAAAAAGCCAACAATCAAAGATTGTACTGATACAAAAAGAAGCGCAATCGCAATGGGAAGGCACGCATACGTATCAAACAAAGTTTGGAGACGCTCATCAGTGGCTCACCAGCAACCTGCGAGGCTCATCAATTAGCACTTTATGTAATACCAATAAACACAGCAGTAGTAGCAACAAATATAAAGCAACTTGCAGCCCCCACTCAAAAGCCTTGCTTCTGCAACTATTGGATACGAGTATTCATTCGGTGGTAACAAAATTCAATAACAACAAAATAGTTGCCCAAAACATAGAACAATCAGCGTGTGTAACACAGAAGTGAGATGTTTTTAGGTTTTTACCGACCTTTTTTTACAAATGCCGCTACAGATACGAACTTTATAGCTATAGATACATACCTCGATATATTTTTATGTGTTTAACAAATATATATCAAACGCTCTTTCTTTATGACAAATTTGTTTGTAAACGTTTTTTTTCCCCATTCGATTTGATTTAATAATTAACAGCAACTTGTGGCTAAAATATTTTTGAAGCTTTTATGATTTGTTATTTTTGTTGCCTAAATAAACTGTACAACGAGCAAAACCTGAAACATTTCCATTCTTCAAAATTCTTTTCAATGCCATTTGCTAGCGTCATTTAAGAATTCTTTGGATAGCTGTGTTTCTAAGAATAAAAGAGTGAATCCTTTCTCTGAGCAGTTTGACAATAGAGTTAAAGTAGCAATAATTATTGGATTGTTCACTCGAAAAGCATCGAGATGAAGGTTATTTTTATTTTCATGAACTAAATGTTAACCTAAAATAACTACAGGTACTGTGTTTAGAGAAAAAATAGGCAAAATGGACAAATGTAGAATGGAAACAGTATTGCCGCGACGATTCTGAAAAAAGTATCCATGAAAAGGTCAAAAAAGTATCCAAATGTATCCATTTTAGAAAAAAAAAGTATCCACGTATCAAAATCTAAAAACCAATAAAACATTTATTCTTTAAACATAAATATAAAACTTTAAAATTTTTAAATAATGAAACTCAAATTTTTAAACTTCCATAACAATTTTATTTATTTAATTCTTAGACTAACAAATGTTTTTATTAAAATATAATAATAAGAAACAAAACATGTGTAATAATATTAAAAAGGAACATAAGTTTTAGTACTTCTGTCTTTTATTTGCGTTGCTATTGCATTAATTACATTAATTTATTCAATACAATAAATACAATACAATTTTTAAATACAATATTTATTCAAAAGTCATATACAAAACAAAATGTAATTGCATAAAAAAGGAAAAAAAATGAAATAACTTATTCAGTTTATTGTAAAATAAATAAACAATATGGGTTGCTATTGCCTTTTAATTACGAGTATGTCAAGCTATAATTGTACGTTAAAAAATAAAACTAATTTAAAATATTTATCTCAAAGACTTGAAACTTTATTTACGTAAATAATACAAAAAACAATATTCCAAAAAGAGTTGTTTAATTGTATTCTCTTCTCGCTGGGTGGTTTAAAAAAATAGTCGTTTTTTGACAGGGTCAAAATATTTTGGTCCCAGTTTATCGGAAAAAAAATCACAGTGCATATAAACAAGGGTATTTGTCGCTACAACTTATACTAGAATTATTAGGATTTGTCACTACAACTTATACTAGAATTATTAGGATTTGTCACTACGGGAATCATAAGGGCTAAAAATTAAAAATTTTTTACAAAGTCGCACCAATTTTTTACTATCGAGCCAAACTTACAATAAATATCTTAAATAAAGTTGTTTTAAGTTTTTTTTCAACATACAATGTCCTCCTAATTCCTATTCCTTTACTAAACAGAAGCAAACTGTGAAATTTCCATAAAACAATATTGATATTTAAACGTGCCGCTTGCGACCTTAAGTTGAAAATCTGATTTGTATGGGGGAAAAGTGCTCTTTTTTCTAGAAAATCTCAATTACTTTTTTTAAGTGCATATTTAAAAAAAAAAAACTGGTACGCGTCCCGTTTTTGATTTAATTTTTCTTCAAAATGTGCTCTCAAATATGGAAATTAGACAAAAACTACTAGAGTTGTGATTTTTTACTTTTCGAAAAAATCTAATTTTGTTCCTTGTTGTATCGCAAAAATCCAAATTTAATAAAATTTCATTATTTTATATATTAGAAATATTTTCTAAAGCTATATTCAAAACAGATACAAAAAATTGTGAGATTAATAACCTGCTCGTTATGAAATTTTTCGTTAGAAGTGTACCTTTTTGGAAATTTGGAGTTAGGGTATTTTTACGAAAAAAAAATTCCAAAAAATTTAAAAATTCAAGTTTTGAAAAAATCAGCGAGAAATGGATAAAGGATAGTTGTGAGCTATTTTAAGCAAAAAATTAAAAAAACCAAAATTCGGATACCAAAGTTATAGTTATTGAATCTTGATATTTTTTCCAAAAATTTTCAAAGTGCCTGTTTCTGACACTTCGAACACAAGAAAGTTTATAAAAAATCGGAAAAACTATGTTTCTAAAAAAAAAAAGCAAAAAACCCCAAAAACCAACAAATTTCATTTTTCAGCACTGCCCGTTGGATATCGAACTAAATTGGCGCTGAACTGTCTTAAAATTTATTTATTTAGACATCAGTTAAAATTCACTTACCAGAAGAAGAAAAATTTGTGCGTTTATTATAGGTTTTTATGTAAATGCTTGGTTAAAATGTTCAACACAAAAAATTTTAATTTCGATTTTGTTTAAAATCACCAAAAATTAAAAAAAATTCTTAAGTCCAAACAAATAAACGGCAGATAGTGAAAGCTTAACATAATATACAAGGAATTGGCAAGCTGCAGCGGTGAAAATTAAATTTGTTGGTTTTTGGAGTTTTTTGAATATTTTTACCCTAAAACCAGGGTATGACATGTTGGCATCCCTGGAATCTAAAATTTTTTCTAAAAAAAATCATTTACATATTTTTAATATTATTGAAGTCATTTTAAGTGAGAAACATAGTTTATCCGATTTTTTATAAATTTCTTGTGTTCAAAGTGCCAGAAACAGGCACTTTGAAAATTTTTGGCAAAAAGTCAAATTTCAATAGCTATAACTTTAGTATCCGAATTTTGGATTTTTAATTTTTTGCACAAAATAGCTCACAACTATCCATAATCCATTTCTCTAAATTTTTTAAAATTTTTTTCGTAAAAATACCCAAATTCGAAATTTCCAAAAAGGTACACACTACCAAAAAATTACCTAACGACCAGGTTTTTGAACGTAGTCCCACAATTTTTTGTATCTGTTTTGAATATAGTTTATGAAAATATTTCCACACCATTTCAATGAAATTTTTTCAATTATGGATTTTAGCTATTTTTTTTTTAATACAACAAGGAAAAAAATTAGATTTTTTTGAAAATTAAAAAATCAGAACTCTAGTAGTTTTTGTCTAATTTCCATGTTTGAGAGCACATTTTGAAGAAAAATTAAATCAAAAACGAGACGTGTACCATTTTATTTTTAAATATGCACATAAAAAAAGTTATTGGGATTTTTTAGAAAAAAAGCACTTTTCCCCATATAAATCAGATTTTCAACTTAAGGTCGCAAGCAGCACGTTTAAATATCAATGTTGTTTTCTGAAAATTGCACAGTAAAGGAACAAACCCCGGTCCGTAAAAATTAAAGATCAGAAAAAAATAACTTAATCATAATTATATTTAAAATTTATAACTATAAATAGTCAATAGACAAAATCAATTTGCTATAAAAAATCAAATAACAATACTTTCATCACTACACTGCACATTTACTACAACAAATGACGTTGGTAGTTATAATGGTATATTCACAATCACAAGAAAATTAAACCTGAAAAAATAACACTCAAACAATCACAAGGTTCTTTTAGGTATGATTGTTATGGCAAAGAAAAAAGAAAAAAACGGCACACAAAATTACAAAATGCTTTGATGTGTTTTTTTACCAATAATAAAATTTGGTGAATCAAATCCGACAGAACTTTTTTTGCACCAAAAGGAGTTGGGGGGCTTTTTGAAATCGAAAGGAGGTTAAAAAAGTCCTTATCCACTACAAACAAATAAAATGGCGATGACTTTATGCCTTAACCTGTTAAATATGACCTGTTAAATTTTTCTAATCAGAAAAATTGTGGGCGATTTTTTGACGATTAAACCGAATGCGGCCCTGTGCGAATGTTAATGTATTTGTGTGAAGCAACACAAATATGGAAAATGCCGCACCCTAATCAGCCAAACAAGCTTAGAATAGGCTTGTAGTAAGCTTACAAGCGTTAGCATTGTGCTTGGAAAAAACTTCCCAGCAAACAATCTATATATATAAAATAGGATGTGTGTATGTATGTAACGTATGGACTCCAAAACGGCTGGGCCGATTTTGATGAAATTTTCAGGTAATGTTTATCTTGGTACGGTGGGTAACATAGGCTACATTTGGACCCGATAGGTGGCGCTGGGGTGGACTTATATCGAAAATTTGAATTTATGGACCAATTTAACTGAAATTCAGAATGTATGTTTGTTTGATCATAAGAAAATAATTGGTGTATAAATGGACACGGTAGGTGGCGCTGGGGTGGACTTATTTCGAAAATTCGATGGCGTGAAAAGTATATAAATTCTTTTAATTTTATTTTATAACGAGGGGAGTAGCGAAGCACACCGGGTTCAGCTAGTTATATATAAAAATGCACGTTTTGAATGCGTTCAAATGTAAGCAAAACGCTTATAAAACGCTGCTCTGACATTTATACAATGCATCAAAGTAAGCGTTTTATAATCGAAACGTACCCATCTTTATAAGCTTTAAAAAGACGATTGCAAAACATATTATTTAAGACACGTAATTAAACGTCTTGCAAATGTATTAAGAAAATGTTTTATAATTAATTTTCATACATTTTCTATAAGCTTTGTAAATACGGTTACAAAACACATATTTTGAATGAAATAAGTAAGCGTTTTAAACATTTATATTTTGAGTGCTCTATATGCTTTTTTATAAGTAAAAATAAACAGAAAGTAAAATTAAATTAAATTAGTGTTTTTTCACTTCTTTCGCTTAGGAAAAATACAATTTACAATACAATACAATACAATACAATGGTGGAGTTATTATGTGATACCGCTTTCTTCAATTCGCCAACATCTTTACGCAGCCCTTTAATTTCCTCTGTAAGCCTGAGTAATACATATAATCTTATTACGTTTCTAAACCTTTTCGACAGGCTTTTGACATGCGTAGTTGATCAAGGATTGAAAAGCTGGCGTAAAAATATTTGCGGTTTAATGATAAAAATGTAACATACGAAATTAAATAATTTACCAGACGAAGTTGCACTGTCCCAATAAGTTGTTGTCCAACACAATCTCCTGTTCTGGAAGTTCAATCTCGTTCCCTACGGAACTTGGTTCCTCGCTGTTCCATAAATGTTAAAAATTTCGTTGCTGCTGCGCACAACACTTCTTAATTTTTTTGATGCCGACATTTAATATATATTTAATTTATAAATTTAAAAACACTTTTTTACGATTTTTTAAAGAAATTTTTTCACTTGCTAACTTTTCAGCAATCACAACTAGAATGATTATGAATTTATATAAATTTGATGCTTGTTTTTTCTAAAAGATAACTGTTGATTCAATCGGTAGCCGCCAATATTTAGAAAACGATTGCATTGCCAAGCAAAAGAAGGCGACATTTGCAAAACGCTTACAATATCAAATATTTTGTAAATGTCGGCGGCTGTTATCTTACAACACTTACGAAAGCCTTATTCACGAAAGCTTTGCATAACCTTGGTTTACAACGCTTGACATAACCTTATTCATGCAAGCTTTTCTTAGGCTTGGTTTGCAAAACGCTTGTCAAAATGTTTGCTGGGTTGTAAAAATGGTTGTAAAATGCTTTCAAGTAATTGTAGAATAAGCAATAAAGGCTAGCGTAAGACGAATTGCTTGAACAATGATTTGTGCGACAGCAACTCATTGTCAAGCCATGTCATGTTGTTCGAACATGTTGAGTGTGGCTTGCTACAACATTGCTAGGTATGATTCAAACTAGTTAGCGCATTGAGTTCGATAATGACATGGCTTAGGTTAGGTTAGGTTAGGTTGAGGCGGCAGCCGCTGTACGTGCTTAAAACCAAAACGCACGTACCACAGCTCACTTAGACCAGTGAGGTCCGTTGTGATACCGCTGCACACTTGGCCTTCAGTCCGAGTGGAACCACATTGAGCTCTTAATAAAGCTTGTTAGACGTTTGACGCTTGTCTCCGACAGGTCGTCAAGCTCCGAAAAGAAGAATGACCCCAAATGTTTATGCCTTCTTCTCGCAAGCGCGGGACAGGAACATAGAAGGTGGGAGATAGTTTCCTCCTCCTCCTCGTCCCTGCAGCTTCTGCAGAAGTCATTAGTGATGACTCCCAATCTGGAGGCATGTCTGCCTATTAGGCAGTGCCCTGTGGTAACAGCCACTAACGTAGCCACCTCTGATCTTCCCAACGAGAGAAGGACTCTCGATCGCTTTGGGTTTAGAGTCGGCCAGATAAGCCTTGTTGTTCTGCATGTTGAGAGTTCAGCCCATCTTGAGTTGGCTTTAGATGTGGTGTACTCATTAAGTAGCATTTTGACAGTTGCCATCGGGATGCTCGGCGAGTTTCGACCCATTAGAGTCACCGATGTACCTTTCCTAGCAAGCTCGTCTGCTTTTTCATTTCCACGTATGCCCTTATGCCCAGGTACCCAGATTAAGCTGATGTCAAAGAACTTTGACATTTCGCCTAATGCAGCACGGCATTCTCTGGCTACTTTAGAGTTGATGGATACCTGCTCAATCGATTTGATCGCTGCTTGGCTGTCCGAGAAAATATGTATTTCTCGTTTAGAGATGACGTTCTCTGAGAGCCAGGTTGCAACTTCTTTAATCGCCATCATTTCGGCTTGGTAAACACTACAGTGATCCGGCAGCCTACGAACTAAGGATACCCCTAATTCTTTTGAGTAGACCCCGTACCCGACCTTGCCATTTAATTTTGACCCATCTGTATAGA
Source organism: Dichetophora obliterata (assembly GCA_963920525.1). NCBI lineage: Eukaryota > Metazoa > Arthropoda > Insecta > Diptera > Sciomyzidae > Dichetophora > Dichetophora obliterata. The sequence continues at coordinate 57,879,100 of OY986437.1, forward strand.
AATAAAGACACCCCGGTTTCCACGGCGCACCTTTATTCCAGTATGTTCTAGGCGGAATAAGCGTACCGTAGTTTCCATCAAAGGAAAGCAGTGGTTTACAATAATCAGTCCTTGGTGGAATGAAGTTGAATTTGTAGAGTATAGATGCGTGTCCTGAACCCAGGCTTTTCCATACTCCAGTTTCCCTAAGTCTGACCGCCGAACAAGCTGCCTGTTGCCTAGCAACCAAGTCAAGCGGTAGAAGGTGTAATAAGGTCTCTAAAGCCGCAGTCGGTGTTGTTCTCAGAGCACCACTGATGCAAATAGATGCCATTCTTTGGACTTTTTGGAGCTGGTTTAAATATGTGACCTTGTCCAAAGCAGGCCACCATATCGATGCTCCATATAGAAGTATAGGTCTAATGACCCCTTTATACAGCCAGTGAACGATATTTGGGGAAAACCCCCATCTTTTCCCTATAGCTTTTTTGCAAGTGTACAGCGCAACTGTCGCTTTCTTCGTACGCTCAAGAATATTAAGTTTCCAGCTAAGTTTCCTATCAAGAATGAGTCCTAGATATTTTGCATTTTCCGATACGGACAATGCAGACCCATTAAGCATGATTGGTGTGAGAGACGGAATTCTATGTTTCCTTGTGAAAAGGACCAAGTCTGTTTTGGCCGGATTTACTCCAAGACCACAGGATTTGGCCCATTGCTCGAGTTTGCAAAGAGCTCTTTGCATGACGTCGCGTATGGTAGTGGGAAATTTGCCTCTGACTGCGATTGCTAGGTCATCGGCGTATGCTGCCACAACACAGCCCTCCCTCTCTAGAGACAGCAGCACATTGTTCACTACCAGATTCCAGAGGAGTGGAGATAGCACACCACCCTGTGGCGTACCTCTTGTCACCGATCTTACAGCGCTGTACGCACCTAGGTCTGATAAGATTACTCGACAGTTGAGCAGCTCATCTATAAGATCAGTAATGCTTTTGTTCACGCCTAGCCTACGCAACTCTAGTCGTATAGATTGTGGCGTGACATTATTAAATGCTCCCTCTATGTCTACGAAAGCAACTAGAGTGAATTCATTATGCAGGAAGGATCTTTCGATGGTACCGACCAATGAGTGTAAAGCCGTTTCCACGGACCTTCCCTTGCTATATGCATGCTGTGATGCCGATAAGAGAGCAGGGTCGATACTGCTCCGTAAATATAGATCTAGTAACCGTTCTAACGTCTTCAACAGAAATGACGTTAGACTTATAGGTCTGAAATCTTTGGGGGTGGTATGTGATGTCTTCCCTGCTTTGGGTATGAAGACCACTCTGGCCTTATTCCAAGCATTGGGAATATAAGTGAGGCTTATGCAGCCATTAAAGATAATACGAAGCCAAGGCAAAATATATTTCGAAGCTTCTTTTATTTCTACAGGGTAAACACCATCAGGCCCTGGTGATTTATAGGGCTTGAAGCTGTTTATCGCCCATTTTAGTTTCCTGTCGGAGACTATGCCTTCGGTGTCCTGCGTAGAACGACTAGTACTAGGCAGTTGTGCACCAGGAGGCGCACTACTACCAGGGAAGTGCGTATCTAGTAGGAGGTTAAGAGACTCCTCACCTGACATTGTCCATGTTTCGTTCGACCTTTTGAGATAGCCGGGTGTGCATGGTGTGCTAGCGAGAATCTTGCGCAGTCTAGAAGCCTCTGAGATTTCTTCGATTCCTTCACAGAATCGTTTCCAAGAGGATCTTTTGGCTTTCCTGGTTTCAGTTTTGAAATTTTTAAGGGATACCTTATAGGCTGCCCAGTCAAGCTCAGCTCTCGAGCGCTTAGCTGCGTTAAAGAGCCTTCTAGATTCAGTCCTTAGTCCATCCAATACGGCGGACCACCACTTTGGTTTTGGCTTCCCCCTTGTAGTCCTCTTAGGACAAGAGGAAGCAAGAGAGCAATTCATTGCTTTGGTTACTACATCGACTAGTTTATCAAGATCAGCTGTCGATTTTGGTTTATCTATAGGGCCTGATGGCAAATGTTTTGCTAAAGCCCTTTTGTATGCTCCCCAGTTTGTCTTTCGAATGTTAGCCGGGGGTATTATTTTTGAAGACGTATTATGTAAATTATACTCAATGTATCGGTGGTCGGAGTAGGAATGCTCTTTTGACACTCTCCAGCCACCTATCTTGTCGAATATATGTTCTGAGACTAATGTTATGTCCAGAACTTCACTTCTGTTTTTTGTAATAAAGGTGGGTTCTTCCCCCCTATTGCATATACACAGGTTGGTACTTAATAGATAATCAAAAAGTAACTCACCCCTTTCGTTGGTATCCGTGCTGCCCCACACGGAGTTATGTGCGTTAGCGTCGGCCGATATAATGACCCCTCGACGGATGTCACTGGCGTCATCCACCAATTTCCTGACATTGTCTGGAGGCGGACTTCCATCGTGCGGGAAGTAGGCTGCTACCAACCAGTACGTATCCTTGCCTGACTCGAGGCTGGCTGCAACCACATCTCTATCGCAGTATCTGTGAAGCAAGAAAATATTAATAGTGTTTTTAGCTACAATGCATGTTCTAGGCATACCTTCATTACTGGCTACCAGCGTCTTGTAACCCTCTGCCCTCAATCCGCAAACCCTGCCACCACATACCCAGGGTTCTTGAATGAGGGCTACGTCGAATCCACCAATTTTAAGGTGGACTAAGAGATTCGCCGAGGCGAGCTTGGAGTGATGAAGGTTAATCTGGAGCACCTTCATCCGCTTCAGATTTTTGGCTGGCCTTCATCGTTACGTCAGGCCCCTCTTCCTCAGATGACTCTTCAGCCAAGAGTTCATCCTCGCAATAGAGGTCTGACACACCGGTGAGGCCAACCGAGCCCTCCGACATAACCTCGTCTGCATCCGAAGCTGGCGTACTGCCTGGGGTCTCTACAGCTTCCGCTACAGCCTGGCTTGACTGCGCTTCTGTTGTAGGGCCCCTGGACTTCTTGTCCTTGCCGTACACCTTCAGGAAGACCCTTAAGAAGGAATACCAGAGGACTCCCTTCCTCTCTTCTAGCGGCTTTAGCGACTCGGCAGTCATTAGCAGCAGAACCTGCCTTGAGGGACCTACAGGCTCCTCTATCTTGCCGATCGCCCAGCCTTCCATATTCATGTCCGGGTTGCAAGCCTGGAACATTTTTAAAATCTCATCCGGCTTTGAGCAGGTGACCGGAAGCCACACTCTTGCTCTTGGACGAGCCGGTATTTCGTCTCTTTCTACAGCCTTCAGCTTGGCCCCAGGCCAAACCTCGCCGACTTTGCTAATGGCCGCTTTGTACAACACAGCAGACCTATCATCGTCACAGACGATTAGCTTTATGTGGCCCGAGTTTTGCCACCCAGCGTCCCGACACCGAGGCGGGGGACCAGGGTTCTCCTCCAAGACCTGGAAATAGGTGCAGACCAGTGCGGCCTCCACCCACCTCCATTTGTCTCGGGGAAGTGCCCCGTCCCCCCTCTGTGTGTCAATGACACCCAGCACCCTGCCCTGCCCTTTGGCCACATCACAGTATGACCTGGCATCGGTGCCTTTTATGACCTTCTTTGGCCTTTTTGCGGCAGGCATGTCCTCAGTTGACCTCTGCCTCTTGAAAGCAAGAGCAGACTCGGCCTTTTGAGGAGACCCTGCTTTCTCTGCCTGGCCCTTCAGCATTTTTGCTTTGGCACATTTATCGTACCAGGCCTGTTTTGATGGGCGAACCCGTTTGTGTTTACCGGTTGAACCTGGAAACTGATCAGCTGCCAGTCTGTGACCGTGTGCAGTTTGTGCCTTCACACCCGACGAGCCACTGCCTGAAATAGTTCTGGCCTTGGCTTGTGCCGAAGTGCTCGGACCATCGCACACTGCTCCAGAAGCTGCCTTATTGACCGATTTCCTAGCTCTCGCTGTGCTTGTCTGTTTTATTGGCGGTTCAGACTCCACCTTATTTGTGCCGTAGCTTGACGCCTTGGCTTGAGCCACCATTTTGGCGGCGACGGGAGCTGAGCTCCCTTCCGGTTTTTTTGGAGTACCGGGCTCACTTGTTTTTTTTGTTTTGTTGACTTCCATATAGTTCCCACGAGTATGGGACAATGGACAGTCGGCCCCCACAGAGGTCCCTGTGTGCGGGCAAGGCTAAATAGTATCGGAGGTCGCCAGGTATCCGATACGCTCCGTTTAAGACTGGACTATTTTTGATGGGCCTCCAGCCTAGTAAACCCTCGGCACGGGTCGCATGACACCTTGATTCGGCCCATGGGAGGGGCTGGGAGAGGGATAGGAGAAGGAGCATGGGTAGGATGAGTAGGAGGGGTATGGTAAGTAAGGGGGAGGGGATAGGTATGAATGAATAGCTCTTAGTCATTGCTCCACAATGGCCTGTATGGCATGGGTGACCCTACCAGAAGCTTGCGCTTCCGCCATCCTAGCCCATTGCTTCGCAACTTAAGCCCCCACACCAACGACAAGGTGCTGCTATTCGGGTGAGGGATGACATGGCTTACTTAAACGTTTGCATGGTGCACAGGACAACTCATTAAAATCAGTGTGAAGACACCATGTTATGTGCCGTTGTCGCTTGGGCCGTTTTCGAGAACTCATTTACAAACAAATAAACAAACAAACAAATATCCCAGCTAGACAGCTAACTGTTAAATATTCCGTATATATGGCATATACGTAGCGACCTTGACGTTAAAGTCATATAAAATTCTCCATACATTGTACGTTAAATTTGTTCTACCAAAATACTATATATATGGACAGACGCTCATCTGTGTGATCTGGCATCTCTGTCTGCCACACATGTTTTAGCCATAAAAAAAAGGTTTAGCTGAACTGCTCACACCAATAACAAATTCAGCTGTGCATTCTTCTCCCCCCATGCCGTTGTCATGACCATCCCCTTCCCCAGAGGTTGAAACTCTGACATTTGATTTCCAAATAACAAAAGCCAATTTGTAAATCAATTTCTTTTATTTTTTAAATAAACAATTTACCTTTAGATTATGGCGTAGAAATTAATGTACATATGTATCATCACGCACAATTTTTATAAAATACATGTTTTTATATAAATCGAAAATGCCACCAGCGACAGCAGCAGTTGCTTGAAAATATTTATAGTTGAAATCCAGTTTTATGTTGATTATCCAGTTAACCGCAAATGTTTCCCGGGAATCTGCTTGGTTTTCTGAAAATAAGAATTTGTTAATTTGATTTAAATTATATTATTTCTATTCTTCCTTCCGATTGTACTGCTTATTTTGTTTGGTCTGTTTTTGTTTTGCTAGTTCAGTATGTTTTTGGCCGTAAAAGAGCAAGCTATACAAGCATTTATAACTTTCTTTTTTTATCATAGCATCAGAACGTATGAATGTATTAGTGAAAACAAAATTTTGTTTAGATGTGTTTGTGAATGCGTTAGAGCTGTCCAGCTGGGATTGCTTGTTTAATAATATAAGATATATAAATATAAACAAAATGTGTTTTTTCATATTATAAACAACATTACATTCACATACACAACATAGAGCGTCATATATCAAACACATGTATGGCAAAGTGATTCAACACATGTTTTCAATACGCCATGCAACCTATGAATTGAGAAATCGGTTACATGTCATAGCTTGAGTTGGCGTTGTCGTTGGAATGGCATGCATGATTTGGATTGGTCGTTGGCATGGCTTGGCGTGAATTGCTTTTTAGGTCGATGAATTTTTTGAATTGAAACATGCACTTGTGCTAGCCTTTAATAAGCAAAAAGGAACCCTTGGAAAATTATTCCTTACTGTAATATTATTACAATCGCTTACAATTCAATTGGTTGTTCAATAAGTGTTGTAAATAAACTTTCTACAATACTTTCTTTGCAATTGGAAAAAAGTGTAAAAGTATTATTGGAAATAATTATTAAATAATTGGAAGGAAGTGTTATTGTAAGTTATTTACAATTGTTTATAAAAAATTGCAAAAAAGTGTTATAAAAATATTATTAAAACATTTATTAAAGAATGGGAAGCAAGTATTATTGTAAGCTTTTAATTCCTGTTTTTAAGAAATTTTATATGCTCGCAGTAAGAGCACATAAGAGCACAAATTTATCTTCTCAGTAAAATTAATCCATACGAATGTCGATAAACACTTTGCCACTTAAAAAAGGGAATATAAATGAAACTATGTGGACTATTCAATACAAATTTTTGTTTATGTACATTGGTGTAACTAACAAAATATTAAAAAAAATATTTAAGTATTATGAAATTCTTACAGAATGTGCTGGAATTATCACTGAACACGAGGCACTGACATCAAAATTGTTAGTGATGGAATTGTATTTCTTATTGCAATTGTAATTTTTAGTGCTTGGGGAATTCCAAATTCCACAATCATGTGAAAGTTGTGAAACAATTACCTCTGAAAGCATTTTCCAATCATGGTTTGAAAACGCTTGTAATTTAAACTTCAAGTAAACTTACTACAAGTATTATTATAAGAAGCTTACTTTTATTATGTTTCGATACAATTTTACAACACGACTTGTATATTTATGACGTAGACACATTGGCGTAGCAAGCGGGGCAAAAGAGGGGCAGTTGCCCCACTTTTTTAGCTATATAAACAATTTAATAGGAAAAGTTATTCAAAATATCAGTTTTTTACAACGATAATATTTTTATATTATATATTTTTCTCTTCTTTCTCTCTTCTTCATGTTTCATGTGAAGAAATTTTGGTGAACTTTTTTTGCACCACCATTTGTACTGCCCCCCATATGAAATTCGCTTTCGACGCGCTTGCGTAGACAGTATTTTCAAATCATGTTTTTAAAAGGCTTTCATTATTCCATTTTAGGTAAGCTTACTCCAAGCACAATGGTTGATAGGGACTTTTGTGCTACTACACCACTATTTATATTTTACTTCTTTGATTTTGTCATTCCATGTATATGCACTTCTTGTTTCATATTTTTTGGCTTAACTGTCCATTTAGCAGATACAGTCTGACCATGCGGCACCTGGTAGTCAACTGCAAAACTAAATCAAACATTCGGAAGTGGGAACAGTACAGAGTTATATCAGAACCAACATGAAAGCTAAGTCTAGACACAAACCAGTGTGGAACATTTGAACTTTCATGCTGCTATCTATAGATGGCACTGTAAATTGTGATGAGTGGTGTAGAACGAACACAGTTAAGGGTTGTAGCACTGCAAAAATTCAATTGCCTTTAATAAAGCAAACTTTACAAACTTAAATTGGTGAACAATATATAGATATTATATTTTTAATAAAAAACAAAGCTTTAGAAATAACAAAAATGTATTTTACGCGAAATTAAATGATTCCAAATAGAACCAAGTCTTAAATTAATAGAATAGGAAGTCAATTATTAACTTAAAGTAATGCATCTAAGTATATTTTGTTTCTAATGTTACGAGCTGGAATTGAAGAATCTATGTATAGAAACAAAAGGTCAAGGCTTACAATAAGGAAAAAACAGCACATACTTAATAAAGTTTTTTAAAAATAATCTTAGTGCAATATTTCGCATATTTAATTAAAATTATGTATTTTATAAATATTTTATAGCACTTAATTAAGTATCAAACTTTAAAATAAATATAACTTAAAAATAGTTTTGATTAATAAAAATTATTTATATTCGAGAAAGAAGTATTGACGTATTTTTTTTATAACCTCACATTTCGTTAGTTGTCAAGGAAAAGTCGCTAAAATTTAGTTTTAATAGAAAGTAATAGAAATTTAATAAAAGTCATTTTCAGGTATCAGTGCAAATATAAAATTAATGTTTCTTAAAATTAAACTTAATAAAAATAAAATGGATTGGCAAATTAGTTGGTCATAAAACGAAAAAGATTTACCCATACATAATAATTTAATAGATAATAATAATAATAATTTATACTAATAATAATAATGAGGAATTTAAATTCACTGACATTGAATTAAATTTGACTGAGTTGAGTATGTATTTAGCCAAATACTAGTGTTTAGGCCGCAACCCTAAAGGTTAAAGAAAGTAATAGATTAACTTACTACTTCATCGACTCGTTCCAGTATCGATTCTCGATACACGAACGAGTCGCTCGATCGGCTTAAGGTCTCTGCCCACTTACGGCGCGTAACGAAACGACTGTAAACCGGCTTCGAAAAGGCAACGTAATGTTCAATGCACACTTAACGAAACGGCAACAAAAATTTTAATTAAACAAAACAATAAGCGCAGAATTCTCTAGTACACAATTAGCTTAAATAGCTTTTCTATTAGATGACGATGTAGAAAACTGATAAAATCATAGATTTAAGATTGATTTTATGCTTTAAAAACGACATATCGATGTCGAATTTTTACTTTGCACAATAAATTGTTGGAATCCATAGTAATTTTTGTAAACAAAGAGAACGACAAGCCGGTCAGAATTCTTTGAAACGATCTCCACCGGCTTTTTCGTCGGCGTCAACAGTCGTTGCCGTTTCATTGTCGCTTAGTGAGCATGTATACATAAGAACACATGGTAGTTAAATTTTGTAGTTTCGTGTCGTTTCGTTACGTGCCGCAAGTGGGCAGAGACCTTTATCCGACGAGTGAGTTTTGCTTTTTTAACTTGTCGTCACAAATTGATTTCGGAAAGTAGAAAACTTAATTTTGAGTAACCGCGTTGAATTCAATATTAAATTAAATATTTCCACTAATTGGAATTCAATAATCACTTATTGATTATTAGCAAGCAATCACAAATTGATTGCCAGCAACATAAATTTAGTTTTATTTAACTTTAATGTATATGCACTTGATGCAATAAGAAGCAGCCATTATTAATATTCACCTATTGAAGATTTTCCTAACAACACGTAAGAAATAAATATTGTAAATATAATCTAAGCTAACTAATCACTGGTGTTTTCTTCTTATTTTTATTTTCTCCGTTTGCATATAACCCGAGCACAAATTGCCCGAAAGTTATATGCAAATAGCTCGACTTACCAAGATTGGCAGCGAAGGCCAGCGCTCTTGGGTGAATCAAAACTTCACCGGAACAGACCCAATTGATCTGCTCATGATCCTTCGAGCCGGATGGTCTTTACAGAGCTTTCTTGGACAATTTCGAGCATCAGTTTACCTCAGCTTACCTCAGGAAAACGGAGAATTTTTAAGCAAAGCACCAATTGCATCAACTGCACCAGATAAGAAAGGTTAGTTGATTGGTTTACTTTTCAAGTGGCTCGAGTTATTAAAGTGTTAATGTGCAAATTAAAGATTAAATTTAACAATTAAAATCGCGAATATTTTTGCGAAACTATATACTTTTTTCATTACAAGAGTTGTTTTTCATAAAATCATCGCGGCACACACAAACTCACGCACAAACAAACAATTCGTTTCGCGAATTTTTGTACTTTTTATTCTTTGGTTTGTGTCGTAAAAATATTTTGTCCGTCCGACGAAATTAGTTTTCTACTTATTAGGAAACTCGCGGAAAACTGCACGGAGTTTTTTGAGGTGCACCAATCGGAAATTTATTTAGCACCAAATAATTATTGCAAATAGTTTTAAATTCACTTGTTAATTTTATGCAAATTAACTTGTAATAAAATAAATTAACGCAAAATCAAAACACACATTCACACACACACTGGTTTATTTGGCCGGCTTCGTTTGTTTGCTTTGTTCGTCGCGTTTTTATTATAACACAAGAACTTGTTATAATAATTTTATATTACTTTTATTTTGTTCTTGATTAATCAGAACTTATTATATTATTGCTTTGTATTATAAAAGTTATTATTTTCACAATTATTAAACAATTGAAACCGATTAAAACAAAGAAAACACGAAGGTAAACAAACACGAATAGTGCAGCAAACCAGCAAGACGAAAAAATAAAACTTAATCGAAACAGCTGGTCGTTTCGGAAAAGTGTTGCCAGTTCGTCAGAATTTATCGCACATATTGCGATTCTTATTTTTAGCACTTTTTCGGGAATTTTAATTTTTTTTAAGTTAAATTCCAATTTGTGTACACCAAGTCGGGTATAAAAATATTTTACCTAGTACACGGTTTTGTTTGGGGATTTTTTTAAATTTCGTGGGATTTTAAAAAAATTGTTTTGTTATGATCAATTAACATAAATAAGACGGAAATAAATAATTTTACATAATTTATTAGGTTTTTACAATTTTCCTACTCTCGCATTTTTAAAATAAATCACTTATTTTCGGTGTGTGTTAAGTTTCCACGTATTAGAATTTAGGAAAAACCATTTCTTTTTAAACAAATCTAGCTTATTATATCTAATTTTGGCAAGTTTCTACATATTAGAAACTAGGTCAAAAATTTGTTTAAACAAGTTAAGCTTAATTTTTCCCGGAAAATAAGGGTTTCTACTCATTAGAAACCAAGGTAAAAAATATTTTCAAGCAATTTAAGTTTAATTTTTCCTACAGCTGAAAGTTTCTACATATTAGAAACCAGTTTTAGCTTGGCTTTACCTAATTTTTGAAGTTTCTACTTATAAGAAACACAGGTAAAAATATTTTAAGCAATCTTAAGCTGACAATTACTTAACATTTGCAAGTTTCTACGTATTGGAAACTGATTAAAAAAATTTTAAGCAAATTAAGCTTGATTTTACTGACAAGTAAGGGTTTCTACTTATTAGAAACCAAGGTAAAAAAGATTTTAAGCAGTCTGAGTTGAATTGTTTGTAATCTGAAAGTTTCTACGTATTAGAAACAAGGTAAAACAAAATATTTTAAACAGTTTTAGCTTAAGTTTACCTAACATTTGAAGGTTTCTACTTATTAAAAACCAATTAAAAATATTTGGAGCAATTTAAGCTTCTAATCTGTTCATTAACAAAACTTATTTTTGTTTCTCAAATAAATAATGGCGAAGATGAACTCCTTTATGAGATCTACTGACACCATTTTTGAGCTGGAAGTAGATTTTAATGCTATTCCTCAAAATAAGCATAATATTTTCGCTCTTAAAATTCACGAAGAGGAATTAAAATCACAGTGGACAAATGTTAAGGCATCATACGAGTCATTCCTGCAAAAGCTAGCGGCAACGAATGACGATGATGATAATATCAGCGTCGTGAAAATAGAATATCGCTCGTGTTTTCAGACATATGTTCGATGTCTTGCAAAAATTAACGAACTTAGCGATAAGTTAGCCACGATCAAAGAACACAGTAAAGTTGATGTTTCACAAGTTGAGTTGCCGCCGTGTGATACCGAATTATTTCACGGTGATTATTTAACATGGCCTTCCTTCAGAGATTTGTTTTCAGCCATTTACATCTCAAATAATCGACTAACTCCTGTTGAGAAACTTTTTCACCTCAACCAGAAAACCCGCGGAGAGGCAAAAGAGATTGTTCAAAAATCTCCTCTTACGCATGAAGGGTTTGCAACAGCATGGCAAAACTTGACAGACCACTATGAAAATAAGCGTATTTTGGTGAATAGTCAATTAAAAGTTTTGTTCAATCTCCAGGTGGTTTCAAATTAAAAAATTGCAAAGAGAAATAAATAATTGCATTTCTGCACTCACAATGCACAAAGTCGACATCAACAATTGGGATGCGATATTCACATATTTGTGTTCAACAAAGTTGCCTGAAACGACGCTCTCCTTATGGGAGCAATCAATAGAGAACAAGGCAGAAATCCCCAAATGGGCTGACTTGGATAAATTTCTAACAAGTCGATTTCAGACGTTAGAAACGGTGTCTGACTTTCGAGGCGCGGTGCCAAAAGGGCAAATATCTTACGCACCTTCACCGAATGTGAACAAAGTCAACACCAATCAGGCAAAAGAGACGAACACTAATTGCAACTTGTGCGAAACCCAGCATCATGCATTGAAGTTCTGTCCGAAGTTTTTGGCAATGAACGTAAATGACAGATCATCAGTTGCGAGGCGTTTTCATTACTGCCTCAACTGTCTGTCAACTGGCCATACTTCAAAATATTGTAAAAGCGGGTACAATTGCTCTTCGTGTGGACAACGACATCATTCGTTGTTGCACAGAGATTTTCGAAATGCAAATTATCATCCAACCGCGGGAGGTCCGGGCACATTCACTATACAGTCCACTCTTCAAGGAGCAGCGCAACCGCAGACATCTGCGAGCGCTAGCGAAAATTATCAGACGTGCTTTGCCTCTACCAGCAAAGGTATTTTGTTGGGCACCGCGATGATAAACGTTTGCTACCGAGGATCTAGTTTTACAGCCAGAGCACTTATTGACTCTGGCTCAGAGGGCTCTTTTATTTCTGAGAGGTTACAACGACTTATTCAACTACCTACTCATCGCGTTTCCGCTGAAGTCTCGGGGCTTAACAATGTCGTTTCTGCAAAGGTACAAAAAGCTAGCACTTTAGTCATAGGATCACCTATTGATCCAACCATTCGGTTGACTACAAACGCGCTAATACTTTCAAAAATTACAAGAAATCTTCCTACCTGCTCAATAGATCCGATGTTGCAGCAAGCTTTTCCGGAGCTTGTATTAGCCGATAAGCGCTTTTACTGTAGCGATCAAGTCGATATACTACTAGGTGGTGAATTATACCCACAAATTCTTCTCGATGGTATCCGTCGAAATGCTCTTGGGTCACTTATTGCTCAAGAAACCATTTTTGGCTGGATATTAACAGGCTCCACTTCCACAACATCGCAAAATACTCCGTCCGCCTCTATCGTTTCGTGTTTTAGTAAAATTTCGCAGTTCACGTCTTTTTTGGATGTACCGCCACGGTATTGTACGGTAAAAGGAAACCATACTCGACTGCATTTTGAACCGTATAAATGCATGAAAAAGTCGAAGCCTGATCCTGTGCACGTAGCCGGGCCTAGTTTGTCTGTGTCTTCACGTGAAGGAGGGACGGGTGCCGGGGTGAGTTTTGCCCGACCTTTTTTGCCCCAGGTCAAATTGAGCGTTGAGGGGGACTCGATATCTGGAGAAGAAGGCGACGATAGATTTATAGATGGGCATCGCAATCGTGTTCAAGGATGGACACGAAAAACTCACCGCCGCTCGAATAGTGGCGCTCAGCGCCTGCCCTCGACATCACCGTTGCCATGACTGCAATAGGTGACTTCGCTCCTCCCCACGGCATCCCATGCCGACTTTTTCACTTCGGCTTTGGTTATCCTTACATATGTACATATTATATAAAGCACTGCACTACTTGTAACTTTTTTGAGACCCTTGAATCAATCAACACCTTTTTTACTAGTTTTACGATATTTTAAGTATATTCTAATTTATCTCTCTTCTAATTTATCATGTTTAGGCCGCAACCCTAAAGGTTAAAGAAAGTAATAGATTAACTTACTACTTTATCGACTCGTTCCAGTATCGATTCTCGATACACGAACGAGTCGCTCGATCGGCTTATCCGACGAGTGAGTTTTGCTTTTTTAACTTGTCGTCACAAATTGATTTCGGAAAGTAGAAAACTTAATTTTGAGTAACCGCGTTGAATTCAATATTAAATTAAATATTTCCACTAATTGGAATTCAATAATCACTTATTGATTATTAGCAAGCAATCACAAATTGATTGCCAGTAACATAAATTTAGTTTTATTTAACTTTAATGTATATGCACTTGATGCAATAAGAAGCAGCCATTATTAATATTCACCTATTGAAGATTTGCCTAACAACACGTAAGAAATAAATATTGTAAATATAATCTAAGCTAACTAATCACTGGTGTTTTCTTCTTATTTTTATTTTCTCCGTTTGCATATAACCCGAGCACAAATTGCCCGAAAGTTATATGCAAATAGCTCGACTTACCAAGATTGGCAGCGAAGGCCAGCGCTCTTGGGTGAATCAAAACTTCACCGGAACAGACCCAATTGATCTGCTCATGTACTAGTGTAATTAGCTTTTGCTCTGTCTCTATTTTGAATTTTAAAACTAATTTTTATTCAAAAAAGTTGAATTTAAAAACTGTAATTATCAAATGATAATATTGTCAAATCTGAATACAACGAAATAGTGAACAGCTCGAAATAGTGAACATTTAAGTATTCTTAAAATTTATAAAATGTTATAAAACCATGAAATCCTAAAAATCCGAACAAAGATCTTCTGAAAATTTTAACACCGTTCATTTGAGTAGTTCAAAATTGTTTAAGTTTTATTTATAAGCAATTACGAGGCTCCCATTTTACATAATTTTTTTGACTCGGCATATTTATTATCATAATCATTTTTATAATCATAATCATATCTTCCTTCCAATTTATATTCTAATAATGTTTTTACTGAAACTCATGTATCATTATGAACATTATTGAATTTTTATCTCTATTCTGTTTCTTATCATAACACAGTCACTCCAGAAAAACAATTACAGACTGTTTGACTACCGCATTCTGGTAGAAGTCTTCGTATGATCTACACCTCATATATTAGACCAAAAATGGAGTACAATTCACACATTTGGTCAGGGGCTTCAAGATCATATTTGGAGCTTCTGGATCGAATTTAACGTCGTGCGATATATTTGATAGGGGATGAAAGTATTTCATCCTCTCTCTACTCTCTTGGGCATCGGCGAAATGTTGGTTTCCTAAGCCTCCTGTATAGGTAGTACCATGGGAAGTGTTCAAGGCAGATGCATGACCTGACGGCTCCAGCTCATGTGTTTCCCAGGTTCACTCGGGCAGCTGTTCAAGTCCACCCCTTTACTAGTGCCTCGATGTCCAACAGAACCTCGCATTACCGAGGTAATTCGTTTTTTATTCGCACGGTAAGGTTGTGGAATAGTCTCCCTGCGAGCGTGTTTCCCGGCAGTTTTGAGCTGTGCAAATTTAAAAAAAATCTTCACCAACACTACTCCATCTATCCACCTAACTATCAAACATCTTCCGAATCAACACAATGCTATTGCATTTATAGGGGGCATCCCAAGAGCGTTGGTTCAGTCTAAAAAAAGAAAGAGTATTAAAAAAAATGTGCGTGCATCAGCGTTTGAAAAGTAATTTTAAATTAATATTTTAAGTTTTATATAAATTTAGCTACAGTTTGAGTTTATTTTAAATATATTCACGTACACAAAAAAATAAAAAATAATATATAAATTTAGCTGAAATAAAATTGAACGACACCATTTAATAAATGCCTTTGACATGACTGTTGTTTTTACAGACCTATAGTGAAATTTTATGAGTAATATTTTAGTAGAATTCCTTAATACATCTAGCCGTCCCTTTTATGGGTAAATTTGTTAATATTTCTATCGTTCTTATTTGTTTTTTGAAAAATAAAACATTTTCCTGAACTAAGTATTATTATATTTCCAGGCCATTTAACGGTATAAAAGACGATACATAGCAATTTTGGGGCTAAGGACAAAATAATTTTGCCGCCAGCTCTCACATATCTAAAATTTATAGAGTGTTGAATTCTGACGTTTATACAAAAATCCCGATTTTCTTGCTCTTCCGCCAAAATTTCGCTACCGAGAACGATAGGCTTGGACTTGAACATAGTGGCAATCGATTTTCAAGAT
Organism: Dichetophora obliterata; assembly: GCA_963920525.1. Lineage (NCBI taxonomy): Eukaryota > Metazoa > Arthropoda > Insecta > Diptera > Sciomyzidae > Dichetophora > Dichetophora obliterata. The sequence continues at coordinate 57,894,677 of OY986437.1, forward strand.
TAAAATAAATTTTTCAGCATAAGTTTAGGATGGAACCCTTTAACCTTTTATCTTTTTTTTAAGTAAACAAAAAATTTTTTGACTGAATTATTTTAAGCCATAAATATAGGGTGGCTCAAAAGAAAAGTAGGGGTTTAAAGAGTTTTTTTTCTCTATTTTGGAATCAATTGCATTTTTCTATTACACTTCATTAATGGGAAAGTTGGTTCATTTAAACATGAAAAATAACGTATCGTAGATGGTGTTAGCTTCGTATAGTCGCGATATTTTAAGGACGTTTTCCCATAACTTTCTGAAGTTTTCATCTCATTCGAGTGATACGAATTTCTTCTCAAATATTTTTCTTAGTTATGGTTTGGTCCCTGTCTTATTCACGTAAACACGTTCTTTCAAATATTCCCAAAGGAAAAGGGTTAAATCCGGCGAACGCCAATTTAACCAATTTAACTCGCTGTTTCTTGAAAGGTCCAGTAACAACGCATTTGTTTGCCTTGTATGCGGTGTGGTTCCATTTTATTGAAACCACATTTGTTTGTGGTTCTCCAAAGCTGATCTCAAGCAATTTTTCAACATTGGTATTGAGCAGCATTGATGGTACCTGCAGCACCGATATTATTCTCAGACAAATATGGACCACTGATACTTTCAGATAATATGCCACTCCTAACTGTAAGTACACTAACGAAGGTGTAATTGCCGCTGTTTAATTACCCTAGGATTTTCCGTTGCCCACCTTCTGTAATTTTGCCTATTGACGAAGTCATTTAATTGAAAATGAGTTTCGTCACTCACTATCAGATTGTGTATAAAATCATGATTTTCTTCGACTCTATGCTGGTGGCCCTTAGTGGGCCCATGTGCACCGCGGCCTATAGGATCTATTGAGCATGCTTGATTAACTCTTCTGATTTAGGCTTTTAATAAATTTAAGCAAAGTTTCTGGCTTGTTTCTGGGTGTTACAAATTGTTTATGGACGCACTACTGCCCCTCCAAAGTGGAGACATCTTAGACTGCAGATTTCTGGAAATTCACCTAAAATGTGTTCTGGCGTTTCTTACTCCTCTTTGTATAGCCTGCAGACTTCTGATTCAGATTGACTCATATTGTTAAGATGGTATCTGAGTGAACTGTGAAATAGCTAGTTAGAATTCTAAGGTCTGCTTAAGTTAGCTTGAGTTAATCTTTCGATTTAGCTTTATTGGGAGTTAAAAATTTCTAAGCTTGCTATTCGTATCTATTAGTATCGTTGCAGTGGCACTGAAATTTTTTTGTTTCCCATATTCCGATCTTTTCGAGAATGTAGCCCTTAGCCAGGCTAGAGAATGGTTCGGATCACGTAAGAGTTCGAGAAGCTCCTTTTTTTGCAAGGCAGTCCCTTTCGTTGCACTCGAACCCTTCGTTACCTGGAACCCACTAAAATTCTATTTGATTGTTTAGTCCCAGCGTATTTAAAGGTTCGATGCAATTGTTAACAAAACTTGATTCAAGCTCGTTGGTTTGCAGGGCTTTTAAGGCCGCTTGACTATCCAAAGGTTTGTAGATGTGTGCTCCCTTAAATTTCCTACGGAGACATTCCCTGACACATACTCAAATGGCATATACCTCCGCCTGGAATATGGTCAGCGTGTATCCCATTGGAAGAGCTTTTTGGAAATTGGGACCTTATATCCCCTCTCCCGTTACTCCATTTTCGAGTTTTGACCCATCAGTATACCATATCTGTGAGCCAGGATCAACTGTTAAGGTATCACTCCTCCACAGTTGACTATTTGGTATAACGAGCCTGTAACGTTTCGATAAGTTTAGCTTTGGCTGCATCCTGTCTGGGATTTTTAGAAAGAAGTCATTTTCGAAGGTTTTAAGTATCTTCATGTGACCCGAAAAATTCCCCGTATTGTAATCACCTATTTCTCCATTCTTAGTGCACTTAGATATGCCTCTTTTTCGATGATTATCGTTAAAGGGAGTAGCCCATTTATTACACACAAAGCCAATCTTTTCAGCTTTGTCAGTTGGTTAGCTGCTGTACGTTGTTGGATCTTGGGCTACCATGCAAGTGCCACATACGTAACCATAGGTCTAACAATGACGGTAAACGTCCAATATATCATTTTCGATTTAAAGCCCCATATTTTGCCATGGAGTCTTTGACAGGCAAATAGGGCACATGTTGACATGTCTGTAATTGAATCTAAGTGGGTGTTCCAACGGAGCTGCTTGTCAAAAATGACTCCTAAGTACTTAACCTAATTTGAAAAGTAAATTACTTTTCTATTTAGGGTAGAGTATTAAGTTTAAGCTCCTTTTCCTAGAGAAACTTACCAGAATTGTTTTGTTAGGATTTATGTTTAACCCTTTTTCCTTACACCAGTTGGAAGCTATACGTAGGGCACTCTGCATTCTATCCGCTATGGTCAGTTCATGACTGCCCAGCAGTGCCGTCGAAAGGGAGGATGGGGTGTTTCCCCCTGGGCCCGGAATCTCAAGCGGGCCCGGATTTTCGGGAAAGTAAAGTTACAAAAAGCTGATTTATTTTTGTGGGATAGAAGTGGTGTTTCTTTCATAATAAAGATATTCACTATATTTTTTAAATCCAAATAACTCGCTAAACTTAACTTAATTTATTAAGTCCTGTCAACATTTTGTATGGGAAAAGTCTTAGCATCTTGCTAGAAAGTTAAGCACCGTTTCTTAGTTCAGCAGATGACATTTGTTAAGTTGGAAACGTAAAACTTATTCAGCCCTATCATGAATAATTTTTCACGCGTAATCGGAAAAGGCAGCTTTCATTTTTAAGATAAAGCTAAAGAACATTTTGGTAATTCTACAAACTTCTCAAAAACACTGATAATATAAGCGATGAACTGAAGCTTAGATATGACGAGCTATCAAGAGAGTTCTCTATCAAGTCAGAAGAAGCGTACAAGTTATACACGAACATCATCGGAGAGAAAATTGTCCAAGAGCCGAGAAAATTCTTTGACTTTGTTAACATGAAGCGCAAATCTAGCGGCTATCCATCGTCTATGTTTAAAGGTAATGTCACTTCGTCCAATTCTCTTGAAATAAGCAACTTGTATGCCGATCACTTTAAGGAGGTCTTTTGTCTTCCTATCACCTTATCTGAAACTTCTCCTAGCTCAACTATTATAGTTGATAGTTTATATTTCACCCAGGAAGAGATTTCTAATGCAATAAAAGAACTGGATGTATTAAAGGGACCAGGACCAGACTTAATACCTACAAGCTTTTTGGTGCGATGTTTAGACCAACTGCTATTGCCATTACACATAATCTTTAACGAATCACTGGTTTGTGGGACATTTCTTTCATATTGGAAATCATCCCATCTTACGCCAATTTACAAGAACGGTGATAAAAGATCAGTTGAAAATTATAGAGGCATAGCAATCTTGTCAGCCATTCCAAAACTTTTTGAAAAACTTATTTGTGAAAAGCTAACAAGTTTCATTAATCCACGTCTAAATGAGCAGCAACACGGGTTCCGAAAAGGGCGATCTACCACCACTAATCTCATGACTATGGTATCAGATGTTTTAGTCAAAATGGAAAAAAGGGCACCAAATAGATGCTGTTTATACTGATTTCAGTGAAGCTTTTGATCGAGTTGATCACAACATTCTTATATATAAGTTAGAAAAATTTGGTGTTGCGGGGTCCATACTAAGTTGGCTAAAATCATATTTAAACGGCAGATCCCAGTTTGTTAAATTCCAGGGAGTTCTATCGAAAAAAATTGCAGATCTATCTTATGTATGCAGATGATTTAAAAATGTACTATGCAATTCAATCAGATGCGGATGTAAATTTTTTGCAATCAAAATTGTTGTCTCTTGAGCAATGGTGTTTTCAAAATAAACTACATCTTAATGTCAATAAATGCAATGTTATTAGCTTTTCTCGTAAAAACAACGTAACATTACATACCTACCACCTCAATAGTACCGAACTAAAAAGGGTCAACCATATAGTGGATCTTGGAGTTGTCTTAGATTGCAAGATGCGCTTTAATCTGCACTATGATAAAATTGTGTCCAGGGCCAGCAAACAGCTCGGTTTTATAAAAAGACGTGCAAATGAATTCAAGAATATATGGGTCACTACATCCTTGTACCGTGCGCCCAATACTTGAATATGCATGCATAATTTGGAATCCATCTTTCGATTCCCATAGAGAAAGAATTGAGTCAATTCAAAAGCAGTTCTTACTATACGCGCTTAGAGATATGTACAACCCCCATGATTATTGTAGCCTTCCATCATATGAACATAGACTCAGCCTTTTAAATTTGATGCCACTATCAACAAGAAGATTGTTATTGGGCTCATGCTTCACATTTGATGTAATTAATGGTGCTATTCACAGCGAATATATTTCTAATATGATTTCCTTTAACGATCCAATTAGGCGCACTAGGCATACTAAATTGTTAACTGAATATCAGCACCAAACTGCATATGCAAATAATGAACCCATCAATCGTTGTTGCAGATAATTTAATAATATTTCTATATACTACTCACCTTCTATGTCCAAATCCTCTTTCAAGCAAACCCTATATAAATCACTCAGTAATCAGAATTAACCCAGGCCTCAGATAAACTATATACATGTATGGATTTATATGTATAAGCATTTATTGGTTTGTTTAATAAATCAAAATTCTTTAACATCTCTCTCCAAATCTCCCATTTACGTCCTTTTGTCCTTATAGTCTTTAAGAATAATATATATACATCGTATCTTAAGTGTGTATATAGTCTCTCTTGTTTTCCTCCTCTTCTCTTATTTTTGACATGGTTTTTGAAATCATGTCAATCCGGTGGGCGGAGTATGCCCCACTAAGAGCACTAAATAAAAAATAAAATAAAAACAAGGAAAGGGGAGAAGAAAAACAAAAAACGTAGTAATCTTAGTATAAGTAAACAAAACCTGTTAGAATAAGTTAGAATAAGTAAATTGCATTGCCTTGTTTGGCCAATAAATAAATAAATAAATAAATAAATAAATAAATAAATTTTTTCCAAATTTTAATTTTATTCATCATTTCCAAATTGTTCTTGGGCTTTATCTTAAAAACGAAAACTACCTTTTCCGATTGAGTGCAGTGATGAATCGTTATGGGAATGAGTACAAAAGTAAAAAATTATTTTTGATTTGCAGCTTTAAAGTCTAAAAACTTCCGTTTATTTATAAAACAATGAAAATTTTTTTACGGGGTTTGTAGAGATTTAAAACATTTCAAAGGTTGTGAGTAGCAAATGTATCAAAAGTATTAACGCACTGTAATGTAAAAGTTTAAATGCATTTTTGGTTACACGAGTTATTACAACCACAGATATATTGCTGCATTGAAAGTTGCCAAACCAACACTTGCAAATATCTTAGCAGGTGCATTCACATCAACAGCTGCTAACTTTAACAATTTAGCAACTTAGGAAGTATGTGCGTTTAGTGGCGGATCAAGTGTTTACCAGAGGAGCGGGGGCTAAGTTAAAAAAAAAACCTAAATTACGTACATATATTCATTAAGACGGCTCAGGAAAAAAAGCTGTTTGGGCCGGCTCTTAAAAATAATCCTTGGTTTATGTTATGATGATTACCTCAAAAAACACATCATCTAATAACTCAATACACATTTGTGTATTCGATTTGCACGGAATTAAATACAGGGGAGGCTTTGCAAGTATCTGAAACCGGCTGAAATCATCAATGATCCCCGCTCATGGTTACGCGCATACCTAATTTGTCGTGGCTATCGCAAATTGTGCCGGTATTTCTGGCAACCGTCGAGCCCGTCAAGGTTGACCCTTTTCTCATCACTTAATATGACATTCCCAAATTCTTTCTCACAAAATTTGTATTTTTCGGCATATGCTAGACTAGCCAAAATGTGCCATGGTAGAAGCCTAACGTTGGCATTTTCTTCCAAAATTTGTTGGATTCTGCTTCTGGTAACCCTTAGATCCAAATGCGTAGCAATTTCACCACAACTCATCCCTTTCTGCACAGCAAGACGTCGAATTTGTCTTTTGAGCCGTTGGTCAATCACGGATTTTCTTTCACTACTCTTGATTATAGCATAGTTGCCAGGGTCTTTTAAAAAATTTGTTATGGTGTTTCGGTGATGGTTTGTTCTAGCAGCTATAGCACCTACTTTTATATCAGCTTCATTTAAGCCTTTTATATTTCAATGATCTTCTTCAGATAAAGTGGTTCCACGTGGCATTTTTATTTGAAAAATAAAATAACTCTAAAATGTGCTCATAGTTTGTTCCAAAAATGTATTACCGTTATGTTTGTGGGTTTTCTTACTAAGGTTATCAGCAAAATTTCGTAACTTTTACGTTATAGCAGTTAAAACACAAAAAAGTAATTGTGCACATATAAATATTTTGTATTGCAAAAGCGAGATTTCACACTATTTTCGACTAACGGTACTACGAATACGAGGAAGAGAAGAATTTTCTGTTTGACTTATAAACTACATCCTTTAAAAAAAAATTTGGCAAACTCAAAAAAATTGTATTGTCATAAACCAGGTAGAAAAATAAAAAAATTTATTTATTTTATTTTTGTTTCAAAAAATGAATAACAATTATTAATAGTTATTATACAAAGTTAACAGCACTGGCGACAAAGGCTTTCAGCTTGCATTTTTATGCTTAAATTAAGAAAATTAAGAGATAAAATGAAGAAAATTGTCATATACAATCCATATAGACATATAGACATGTACGTTCACATGCAAAGATATGCATTCCTACTTACATGCAATTATGTATTAGTTATTACAATTTTTGATTTTATTTTTAAGCATATACTTGTATATATAGATGTTTTGAATTTTTTATGTGCTTGTTGTTTTTAACATATCGGTTGGAAGTGTTTGGCCAAAATACTATGCCTAGTATTCGTAAATTTAGGACATGAATTTAGTATATGGTTTATGGACATTGTGTTAAGATTGTAAAATAAGCAACCCTGAGCCGAATCTCCACAAAAAAGATGTTCCTAAGTGAGTTTCGTGTGACCAACTGCTTCAACGGCATAAAAGGAAGAGTTTTTTGCATCGTATTGTCACTGGCGATGAAAAGTGGATCCATTACGATAATCCTAAGCGAAAAAAATCGTGGGGACCACCCGGCCATGCATCAACATCGAGGGCCAAGCCGAATATTCATGGCGCCAAGCTTATGCTGTGTATTTGGTGGGATCAGAAGGGTGTCGTGTACTATGAGCTGCTAAAACCTAACGAAAGCATCACTGGGGAACGCTACCAACAACAATTGATGCAATTGAGCCGAGCATTAAAGGTTAAACGGCCGGAATATGCCAAAAGACACGACAAAGTGGTTTTTCAACATGACAACGCACGGCCACATGTTGCAAGAACCGTCAAGGAAACGTTGGAGGCGCTGAATTGGGATGTGCTACCCCACCCGCCTTATAGCCCAGACATAGCCCCTTCCGACTACCACCTATTCAGATCGATGACGCATGGCTTGGCTGAGCAGCGCTTCACTTCTTACGAGGATACCAAAAAATGGGTCGATTCGTGGATTGCCTCAAAAGACGAATCGTTCTTCCGGCGCGGAATCCATATGCTGCCAGAAAGATGGGAAAATGTTGTAGCTAACGATGGACAATACTTTGAATAATATACATTGTACCGTTGTTTCTAAATAAATGCTCAAAAACCGAAAAAAAACCTTTAAAATTAATTCCAACCCCCAATATTCTAACTGATTTTTATTTATTTCGATATTTATTGGAGTTCGACGAGTCTGTCGAAATGCATCATAGAATTGAAACGATTTCTGCTTCGCTAGAAGCTAACTGAAAGCTCACAATTAAAATTCATGTTAATTTAAATAGATCACAATTAATAAAGTTGTTTTTTTTTACTTTAAATTTATTAAAATTAAATGCAATCAATGACTTCAAGGAGCATGACTTCAACCATAGTTATATGGTTTAAACCATATTTTCAGCAATTGGTTTGAGAGTCATGACTTCAAAATGATTATTGATATCAAAACTTGAGGATATACAACTGAAACCGAAAACTTTTGGCGCACAAATGCTTTAAAGTTTTCTCGATTTTACCTGAATTTATCGATAATTTGTTTGGACTCTCTTTACCATGATCAGGTAATTTTTTTCATTTATATTGATATCTTTTCATATAAAATTGTAAAAAATAAATATCATGAAATCAATTACGTTGTTGATGCTTTCAACAACTGCGTTACGCCTTCTTAAGTGGGCGTATATATTTGCCTACCGCAAATCCTGTATAGTGTTACGATCTTCTGTAGCAGGATATGGATACTTCAACACAATGCAATAGAAAAAACTTCAAAATAAAAAATAAGAAACTGTTGTAAAATCAAGATTGAAAAACATTTTGAATGAGTTTCTTTTTGCTTGCTTATAAAATGTACAGGAAAAAAACCGCCCATAATCCGCTAATGATCGCGTTGTTACGCGTTGACAAAGCACACAGTTTTGCAAATTGTGGCTGTGCCGCAAATACAGTCAACAACAAAGGACACATGCTGAGATAAGGATCTGGTTGCACGCTACAGAAGGCAAGGAGAAAAAACAATGAAAATTTTTAAAATGTTTTTATTTTTAAATCTGCATGAATGGTGTTCCTGTTACAATTATTTTCTTTGCACCGACAGGATAACTAAGTAGTTCTTGTCACACAAAAAATGTGGTGTTATTGAAACATCAGTTGTTGTCTCCCGACATGGCAGAAGGATCGTTTTGGAAGATCAGAGAGAAATGAGAGAAAATCACACAAACAAAGTTGTTCATTTAACAATCAACAAATTGCTGCTAATCCTGACAGGATTTTCGCACATAAAGAGAGACATGGGTGTATCTAGGAGTGTGAGAGTACTTGAAAGTGGTTGAGTGTGTTCGCTATTGAGGTTATACACAGCGCTACTTAAGCGGATTATTGTGACAAAATTCAATATGTTTTAAAATGAGTGCGTGAACGCGTCACCAGGATGTGCGGCAGTTTATTATTAACAGTTAAATGGCTGTAATCCTGCTTTTAAAAGCGTTCTGCAACAAGAATTGAAAAAAAACAAACAAATGGATACAGTGCCCAGGAGTTGCTGCTGCGGCTGCTGCCGCTGCCTCAACAGCATGTGTGAAAGTTTACGATAAATCCTTGTAGCCCGCTGTGCGCCTAGAAAATTAGTTTATGAGGATCACTTAATTTCGATTAAAATCGAAAAATTTTCACAAAAAAACTGGCCTACGACTTTATGTCTGCATCGGCTGCTTATTCTATTTTTTGCATTCCATTTTTGTGTGCTTCTCCTTTTTGGTCCTTTGCAATCGGATTCAATTTAGTTCACAGATTGATGCTGATTGAATTTGTGGTTTCGATTTCGTAACCACTCTCTGTGTTTGGTGGTTCGCAGGACATGCATCATGCACGAGTTGCAGACAGCAGGCAAATTCTTCTTTTTCGTTCACTTCCTCTTTCTATACATTTTGGGGTGGGTGCTTTTTACCACTTTGGATGCCTGTTGTTTGTTTTTCATTTGGAACTGAAGTCTAAGTTGTTGTTGTTGTCTCGTTGTCATTTGCTGCAATTAAAATTACTATAAATTCATCTTCTCGTTATTGGTATGGAAGAATTCCAATTTCTTTTTTTGCCCGGTGTTTTGTCTCTTTCTCCTGACCATATTAACCACAAAATGGTCAGAATTTTGATATATGTAAGTTTTGTTTGCACTATAAAAATGTTTTTGGAAATAGTTTTGCAATTGGATTTGTAAAGATTTGTAGTGACAAGGATTGATAAAGATTTGTGGGTCAAGAATATACTTTTAGTATACTTCTGCAAATTGAAAATTTTTCAATCATGGTAACAAAAATTTATTTTGCAACCTAATGCAATTTAAAATTTTTAAGAGAATTTTTAAGAGTGGGTGTAATCGGAAAAACGATGTGACGATTTTTGAGCACCAATTCCTTTATTTGCTTGACGTGTTGCTCATCCGTCGATGTTCTTGGTAGTCTTTGATGAAGCTTAGCTTCGAAGCTTTATCCAGATTTTTTCCACTCAAACACTCTTGTTCTTGATAGAGCTTGGTCACTCAAGGCTTTGTGTAACATTATCTGCTGCAGAAATTTCATGACGCAAATAAAATAAAATTAATTTAAGCAACTGAATTACCAGAGTTGTAAAAACTTGCATTTATGCAATAAAAAATTGGCACTGAAAACCATAGAAATGATGTAAGTCATTCAATAAATTTTTGATACCATGACTTCAAGCTTGGAAATTAGCAATAAATTTGATTGCCATGACTTTAAAATCAATTGGTAAAAACGTCTGCAGAAGTCTTTTTATCAATTCGCTGTGATTTGGTCCTTATGTGGATCACGATTGGATTCTCATTTATTGGATTCAATTGTGATCAATTTGAAGCAATTGAAATCATTAGAAGTCAGTTGAAATAATTTTTTAAATCACTGAAATTATTAAATAACTTGAAGTCAAGTGAAGTCTTTTGATTGCATTTAAAAATTTTTGAAGACATTTTGAATGCAGAATAAATTGTTGCTTAATCAAGCAAAATAAGGCCTTGAAAATAAAGGTAGAATGTAGATTTTTCTTTTTTGGGGAAACACTAACTCAGAAACTATGAAAAAGGTAAGAAATTCTAAAGTATGTATATTTTGGAAATTTTTATTGCAAATTTGTTCATCAACATCTTCAATGAAGATTCTTTATCTTTCTTAAAAATGAAAATTTCTTTTCCGACTCCGCGTGAAAAATTATTCATGATAGGGCTAGTTATTAACAACGCATTAATGACGCATTTGTTGATAAACAAATTTGCATAAAAAAATTCCAAAATGTTTTGGAACTTTATCTTAAAAATGAAAATTCCCTTTTCCGATTCCGCGTGAATTTATTCATGATAGGACCATGGGCGAAGTGATGGAGAAGGAGCGCCGTGGCCCTCTAACCCTAAATTTAAGACAAATAATTTTTTTAGAATTAAAGTTAGAAATTCAAAACAGTTTTTCTTATAATTAAAATAGTTTTGAAGTTTAAAATATTTATAATAGCTTTTTTTTATTTTTTAATACAAACTTAGGTCTGACACATTTATTATTTGGTAAAAAACATTTATGAAAGGCTTTAATTGAAATTGGTTGGTAGCTCTGACATATATAAATAAGATGGGTTCAGGGATCCATACATTTTCTTAATATATTCCAGAACCTGCCTGAAAGGCCAGATTTTGAATCCTGGATGTAATATAAGGTCGTGACGCTAAAAATTCTGGAAAATTTCAAAATCACTAAAAACGTGAATTTGAAGAAGTATAAAATGGATGTTTCAAATCGAGTCTACTATTTTTATTTGAGCCATACAAACACTTTTGACAATAACATATTTTAATGTAAAAATGATGGCATATTCGTTTAACCCAAATATGCCATCAGGTTTTTACAAAAATTAGTCCTTTACCCCATATCGGCCTTCTTTATTAAGAATATCCTAATTTTTTCTTTCGATTTTGAGCTAGAAACTTTACCTTCACCTTAATGACTTCAATTCTTACAAATTTAAAGGTTGCCGGTTTATTGGCCATTTTATGAAGTTTTGGAAAAAATAAAAAAATTATTCAAATCAGATCATTTTTACGACAGAAAAAGGTTTTTGTGTTAAGCCGACTTTTGAGAAAACATTTATTTCTTATAAAATTTAATTCACTTTGTTTTCTCGGTGAATCGGTGAATAATTGAAGACAAATTCAATTATTTCGGTTACAGTTTTTTGTGAATCTCACGACTTGCCAGTTCGTTGGAAAGATCAAACCTCCAATCATCCAGATTAGTAAATACTACTTCACGCAAAAATTAAAATCAGCTTACAAATCATCTTGCAATATTACTTTTCAAATAATGGAAGGTGTAGCTGTTCAAAACATATGTCGACGCATCAAAATCATCCTTACAACGGCGTTTTTATTCCTTTAAAGCGTGCATAGAAAAAAGAGAAGCTGAATTATGATTTTTTAAATTGCTTTGCTGCAGATTCGCGCCAATGAATACTTTGATTTCCGCTTTTGTTAAATCGCGTTTAATTCAATTTCGTTTCCAATTAAATTTTATATTTTTCTAAATAAAACCAATATTTAAAAAAATTCATTTTATTTATCAGCTACATGGAAAAAATGGCCCCATCTGAGTTAAATTCTGGCTACGCCCATGGATAGGACTAAGTGACTATAAGTGAACGCATTTTTCTCTCTCTCATTTTATTAAAAAAATAAAGATAAAAAAGTCTAATAGCGAAGTGTACTCTTTTTAAGGTATTATTTTAATAAAAATAATTCAGTCAAAATATAAAGAACAATCAACAAATATATAGGGCCCCAGGGCCGTGTCAAGGATTGCTTTCGGATGGGATTTGCTAAAAAAATGCATCTGGCAACCAAACCAAGCATAACATGGAAAAGGAAAGTAGTTGGAAATAATAAATTTGAAGCTTACAATAAAAAATTCAACCACATGGCCTTTTTGTTGCAAAATCGTTGATAACTTTTTCATTACACTGTACAACAGTCAACAGAATAACAGGATTCTGAGATATAGACTCGGTACTATAACCAGAGTTGAGTAAAACTCTAGCTTTGTTTCGCAAGTTGGACGAATGTTTTCTTGTTATGGCCCCTATATATTGGGGGTCTTAGTGATTTTGAGAAAAAATAGTATCATTAGTTTTTGTTCAACAGCTCCTTCAGATTTGGAAAAATCGGTTTAATGGTTTAACGGTTTAACTACTATCTTAGTTTTTCATAACAATGATTTAGGAATTGCGTGTGTTTTTTGATTTTCTGAAATGAGCCGTCCTAGTGTATAGCACTACTACTAGCATCATAACTTTCTTTTTGACATTGCTTCTAAAACCTCTGAACATTCTTTTAAAAATATCAAATATCTGATACATAGTTTTCTTACATCTTGTTAATATTAAAGGAAACAGTACTAAAAATTTATATAAGTCCAAAGCAGAACTGTAAAAGAATGCATTCATTTGTTATTTAAAATCATTTAATTCCCAATCAATGATTTAGAAATTTGATTGCATTCATTTTTTAAAATCATTGATTGTGATTTAAAATTTAAAATCTCAATCAATGATTTGAAAAAATGATTGCATTCTTTTTTTTCAAATCATTGATTGTGATTTGAAATTTCAAGCCTCAATCAATGATTTGAAAAAAAGAATGCAATCATTTTACTAAGTAGATCCACTATAAAGAAGATTTTATATAATCCAAAATAATCGTAATTACTTCAGACACACAACTGCATTCTTAGAGATAAATGGGGACGTTCAAACTGTATAGAGAATTCTAACACAAAAATAAGTTTTATTAATAGTCTGGTATGAAAAAAAAAATTTTAGCCATAACTTTTGATTGGAAAGATATTGGGGTAATTTTTTCATATAAATTATTTTTGAGACTTGACTTTTTTGTAAAAAATATAAAAACAACATTTTGAAAAAAATAAACTTCGCGAAAAAAAATCAAAGGGCGCCATAACAAAAATTTTAGCCATAACTTTTGATTGGAAAGAGATATTGGGGTAATTTTTTTTGTTGTTTTGATGACAAAAACAGTAAAATAATTTTTGCGCTTAGCTGGAAGAATTTTTGCAAATGAATGCTATGTCATATGAAAGGTAGCCAGATGTGTAATTTTTAATTGATTTCATTTTTACAACAAAAACAATTTTTGAGTCATTTTTGAGTAAAAAGTCAATATTTTGGACCTTTTTTGACATAATCATACAACATATATACACTGACTTAACGGTACAGTTCAACCTATTTTGTGAAGTGATTTTATTAAACTTTTGAACAAAAAAAAATTTAATGAAAAATAGTAATGGACAGCGGAGATATTTGCATCGAAAGATCAAACTTTGATTTTAATGTCGTTTTTTTCTCATTCTCAGGCAACGAAGTTTTATGAAAAAGTCGTTGTACTGAAAATTTCTCCAATTTTAAAGATATGTGAGTGTTTTTATGTCAAAAAAACAAAAAATTTTTAAAATTAAATACACAAAAATCTCCGATACTAAAAAGTTTTCTAATAACAAAATTACCGTTAGTTGAAAAATTTTAAAGGAGGCGTGGCAAAAACTAAGTATGTAACATTTTAAGTTAGGATGCACTTAATATGTATACCTAGTTTGAGCAAAATCCGTTGAGCCGCTTAGATTTGTATAAAGGCCAAACAAACAAACAAACAGAAAATCAGTTTTATTACTATAGATTCAATATATCTTGAGATTTAAATCAGATATATCTTTAAAATCTTCTTGCATTGATTTAAAAATATATTTAACCTCATTTAATGTGCTTTATTCCTTTAATCCTTCCATTAATTCTCTCTTTTTTTTTTCCTTCATTAAGTGTTTTCCTTATAAGAAAATTTTCTAACAACATTTCAATTTCACACTTATTGCAATCTAATAAAAATGCTCATCAAAAAATAATTGCCAACCAAATAATTTATATATGTAATTCATTCTTAACTACAGCACCAAAAAAAAAAAAAAACACCATCAAGAACAAACAAAAAATAACGAATTAATATCCTTTTAGCTGTTCCAGTCCGAAAATTGCAACAGGATATTTTCGAAAGTAATTTCCAAGCGAACACAAAAATAAAAGTAACAGTAATTTATGCAAAATGCGAAAATTGTTTTTCGTCTTAATTGCTTTCGTACAGCGAAGTATCCTTTCGTTATTTTGGCGAAATTATTAATTAAGTATAAATGGCAAGGATGCGCTGCTACAAAATAAGGACAAAAAGACAATTCGAGAAAATATTTTCAATTAATATTTTGGATATTAATTTATAATGAGTACAAGACAGGAAATTGAAACACCTTGAGAAAGGATGTTTTTCTTTCGAGACATAAAAGATATTCAATATGATGTTGCAGATATATATAAGAAAATATAAATGACGAAGAAAAGGTATCAATAAAGAAATCTTATTTGCTATGTCGATGGGGTTTTTTCTAAACAATAATAGCAATAAATATGGAATATAAGATTAAGAATATATATTTATATAGATTTTATAGTCTATTGCTCTAGTCAACTTTCTCAACATGCAATTTCCTTATTAGCTATTGCGTCAAATATTCACCCAGCGGCAGTTTTAATATGTCAAAATAACACATTCTTCACATGGAAAAAATGAAAAAAATATAACTGAAAAAACAAAACTAAATTTAATAAAAAACTTCATTTACGTAGTGTTCAAACAAAGAACAGTGTTGCCAAGATTCATCTTACTTTTATCTTCTATACATCTACACACATGTGAATATGTGTATAACATATTCGTAGTGTGTAAAGATGTAAAGATGCTGACAGTTCATTGCAAGAACTAATAAGAAGCCAACACAGCTTTATTGCCTGCAGTTAAACTGAGTCAATTCGAACAACTATTTTTCTTAACTTGATGCAGTTATCTATATCAATCATTTTCCACTCCTACTTACTGCTCCAGCACATCAACATTCTAGAGAATTGCATGGTGGGTAATGATGCCAAGTCCGGAAACGGAAATTTGAATCGAGTGTGATTTATTTAAATTTTTAGGTACTTGATAAATTCACTTTTACCTTAAAAAAACAAGCGTTATCTAAATTGGAAACCGAAATGGCACAAATGCTGAACTTGGTAAAGCCAAAGTTAACTGAAGGATAATAAGAAAAACATTTAAAACGTATACAACATATACCTAGAATTTTGATATTTATCATTGGTTTAATAAATATTTCATATTTATCAATATATTGTTTATTTAAACAATACTATGCTCTTTCAATACAATATATTTAGAACAATATTTTCACATCTGCAAATAAAAAAACGACTATCAAAAATTTTGACAAAAAAAAAATTAAAAATAAATAAAAAGTTAATAATAAAAATAAATTAACAATTTAAACTTTAAAGGTCAACATCACATAAATCTTCACTACATCTAAACTGTTAATCTGTAAGAGGTACAATACGAAAAATATGGCTGAATGTCAAAAGCAAAAAAATGTATTTTTATGTCTTGGCTGGAAAGTTACGCATTTTTTTTATAGTCATAGTTTTTAAACTGCACACTCTTAGAAAAATAGGTTGAAATTGTATAGTGGGATTCCGATTAAATTTTTTTGTTTTACTAAGGCTTAACAGTTGCTAAACAAGGGTCGAACATCGGCTGAACAAGAATCAAACATCAATTGTTTTGAAGTTATCTCCGCCAAGCAAGGGTCGAACATGTCTTTTTGACTATGGCATGACTTTTTTGCCGAATAGCGATCGAACAATGGTCGAACTTTACAAAGGTGAATTTTCGAATCTGACAAATTAAATTTTTCAATTTTAATGAAAATTCTATGGAAAATTAAAAATGAAATTTTTCAGATTCGCAAGTTCACTTTTGTAGCGACGATATATATTTTTAAAAAAGTATGTTTACATACCTGTATTTATTGAATACATATGTATATATTTGTTCAATATATATGTATATTAGGATAATTGAATGTTATCCTATTTATCCAAAGAACGCTTCGCTGTGAATAACAAATAAATTGGTAAAGGTTTAGAGGAGCCAAATTTCGTTATACGTTATTCCATACGATTTGTATGAAGAAAATGTACCTTCTGCAGTCTAGCTAATTTTAAAACCATGAATCTGGGCCAAATTGGTTAAGAAAGATTAGGTGTTCACAACATAACATTATTTATTGCATATGCAAATTAAGGCAGTCAGTGAAATTCATTCAAATCCCTAATTTTACAAAAATTAAATTTAATGCAAGCTATTCATATGTATTTCTTTTCCACTTTCTTCCAAAGTATGCATCAATATTCTATGGTTTTTGTTTTAATCAAACAAACAGCTGTTTTCTTGTCTGCTTGGTGGTTTGTTCTGTTGTTGCAACCCGTTGCTTCATGAAGTTTTTTGGCTTGAAACTCAAATACCATTTTATAAATAAATTATATTATTTAATTTAAAATTATATATATTGTTTATACATATTTTATACAAAATATATATTTTTAGTTAAAATTATACATTGTTTATATTTTATACAAAATGTATTTTTTAATTAAAAATAATATTTTTCAATAAAAAATATAAAAATTATATTTTTTTTTAAAATTCTAAAATACAAAATAGTAATAACAAAAATGTAGTCATTAAATAAGGATTTAAGATTGAAATATCAAACACATTATTTTTCTGAACTATATATGTATTTAAGTACCGTGTGATAATATATATATACATAACGGAACTTTTAACGTCAGAACGTACAGTAAAGAATTTTGTTTTGTTATTTCCGCATGCATATGTTGTCGTATGAGTATAAGCACTTCAAAAAAATTGATGAACAACGAATCAGACTGCTTTTGTTTTTGTGCATGTGCTTTTTGTGGAAATCGAGTGGTATTTGTGTTTTTTTAGTGGCATAAACTCATAGGAAAATTTTTGATAGAAAATGTTCCAAAAAACCACTGTTCGACCCGTATTCGGCAGCTATTTTGGCTTTTTTAATTATTTTGAGGCCACGTTTGACTCTTTTTAGGCTGTGCGGCCCTTGTTTGCCATCTGTTCGGCTGATTATATTTTTAATCGTTGCTCGGCACTTTCTATATAAATATGATTTTCGTAAATCGGTATATTGTTATATTTTAAAAGTATGTTTATTTCTATATAATAGTACTTTCTTTATTAATAAAACACAAAAATAAATTACATGACAAATGTTTGTAGCCGCCGCTCTGAAATTAACATAAAAATTGCGGATTTTTATCTATATTTCAAAGTTTTTACATAAAATAATATTAATGCTTTTAAACGTAATTTCAATTTCAATTTTAATTTATTAGACCCATGTGCAACTAGAAAAAAATGTAAGTCTTCAAACTGAGTTTCAAAAATGCTATTCAAGCAATATTTTAAATATTTTCAAACATTAAAGGCCGAACTCTAGTTGATGACGAAAATCGGAGACCATTTTTAAATCTTAGTATGAAAATCCGGCAGAGGTTATCGTTATTCGGCAGAGGTTATCGGTTATCAGGTTATCCGGCACTGCGATCGTTTTGTGAATATTTGTAATATATGAAATAATAAACAAGTTTTGCTATGTTAAAGTAGTCAAATGCCTTTCAGATTATTGATAAAATATTTTTAAAATTTTTGGCGATATTACTTTTCGAGGTCTAAAATAATGCACAGGTGTAAATAAGATAGCGCTTTTTTTTAAAAAAGCGTATTTAACTCAGGTCTGTAGCCAGGGTGGGCCAAGGGGGGCAATGCCCCCCTACCACAAGCGTTTGCCCCCCTGGCCAAATCAGATAATGAAAAACTTTAAATGAATAATTAATATGCATTTTGTTGATATATTTGTTACAAAATTATATATACTTGTATAATAAAAATATAAATATACTTGTTAAAATTTTTCAAATTTCTACTGGGTTGCCAACATTTGCTACCAAAAATAAGATTTGAATTTTAATAATTTTTTAACCTGCGTCCATACGAACTTTCTAGAAATGAAAAGCACTTTGTGCACCAATTTGATGCAGATACAAAAAGAATATATAATTCATTGATGTGTTTTTAATTTTGTAATTTTTTTATGCATGATGAATGTTAATTAATTTTAAAATAAGAAAAACTGCAAATCTTAATTCTAGCAAAAATTCAAAGAAGCAAAAGATTTAAATCAAAACATGCATGTTTGTTCGTAATATATAAATCTGAATAAAAAATTTGCATCAATTTGATGCAATCGACGGATGCGGGTTAATTCAATTTTTTATTTGTTTTACTAAAAAAATATCTTATACATATGTTTGCCCATTTTGCTACTCTTTCTTATATTTCTAGCCACTTTAAATAAATCTTGTATTTTTACCCTCATTTTATTACAAAGTCCTGAATTAATTTTTATATAACTTTTTTTAATAAATATGTGTAATGCATTCATTTCACACGTTAAAAAATTTATTTTTATTTAAATGAAAAAATAAAAAATTTTCCCCTCCCCCAAGATTAATGCCTGCACCCTCTGTCTTCTTGGTCTGGCTTTAGGCCTGATTACACTATGAACTTAATGACAAACTATCAAGTTACAAATGTTTTTTTCGGGACCTTCACCTCTATTTCACTTCTGGATAACAAGAAGGCCTCCTCTTTAAGGTTTAGTTGAAATCAAATAGTTGAACAGTTAATTAAGTTAAAAGTTAATTATAATAAAAAAATTAAAATGTCGACGATTTAGAAAAGAGTTGGGTCCTGCAATAATTTGATAAATTGGAGGATAAACTTAAAAAACCAAAAACCTTTAACACTTTTTTAAAGATTTCCGTTAAACGCTAAAGTTGACAAAAAACTAAGGAGGTATTTCAATTTTTAAAACCTGCAAGCAGTTTATTTAAAGAAATTTTATTAAACGATTTAAATTTTTATTGAAGGGACAAAATAAATCGTCCTTTAATGTTGCGAAATGTTTCATTAGAAATTCTAAAATTTACAACCAAATTACTTACTTACATATTTGGCCATTGCAACTCGAGATCCGGTTTAGGATTGAAATTTGAAAAAAATAGTTAAAGACCGTTAATTTTTCGTTTGCTACAGTAGACTATCCCTTTAGTAAAGCTTAGTCAGACTTCATCTTGGATTTGGGTTAGTTTAAAGAAAATATTGTGTATTGATTAATTTGGGGGCTCATTAAGATAACACCTTTTAGATTTTTTTTTTTGTGAAAGTTATTAGCAGAAACCGCATATCCTGCAATATATTAAGTTTAAAAAAAAATGCAAACAGAATGTTGTGGTGTTTTTACTTAAATTCTTTCAATGGGTGGCGTTAGGCAACAATTGCAAATCAAACCAGCAAATCACCGAAACTTGACACCTTTCAGCATTGCCATTATTAGCATATAAATATGAAATCTTACTTTATATCAAACATTTTTTTCTTAAATGGAACAAAACTAACGTAACGCCCTCTAAAAAAGCCAGAGAGAGAAAAAATGTATATAAATAAATGGAAATGTGAATAGAAATAATTGCAAGTTAAGGTTAAATGTGCTCGAGGATATAAACAAGGGTGATGTTTATGATTGCATAAAAGCATTTTGTATTGTTGTTGCAGATGTTGTTGTTGTTGCTGAAGTCATTATTTAGTTATGACAACTGAATAGATTTTTGATTTGGTAAAGAATTTATGGTGGAGTGCCAAATAATGTTATAATAACCAAAGTAGGCGTTTACCAAAAGCAAATGTTACAAAAATAGTCAACATTTATCGGAGATGCGGTCAATTTTGAAGTGTTTTTCTCTGCATTAAAGAGGGTGCTTAAATAAAATTTATAGCAGTTAAAATAATGACACAATTTATGCAAAATTTTGTGATTTATAATGTGATTTCTTGTTGGGTCAAAAATTATTTTTCAGGCTCATGTACTTACGTAGATTGGATATTTTTATTAAACAGATGAGATAATTTCTAATGAATTCATTTTTTTTTATAACTACGGAAATAACTTTTAAAATCAGCGAAGCAAAAAATTCATTGTCGCACCTTTTTACGCAGTTTTGCTTTTGCTGCGTTCGAAAAGGTATTTCTCTTGTTTCATATATTGATGGAACCTGAAGCTGTTAGCTGTGCGAAACAGCCTGTTTCTTAATTAAAGAAGAGATAAACAGGGGGAAAAAACAAAGAAAAAAACACACAGCATTAACAATAACAAAAACAGCTTAACACGTTTAGAGCACGTTTTATATAAAAAGAAAGGACAAAGAAGATGTGTGACAAAAAAGATCGGGTGAGTGCAAAAGCGTCAATGATCACAGCTTAAAAGGTACTCAACAGCAGCAGCTTGACTGAATGAACAATAAAGGACACGAGAAAATGAGAGCACTTCAAATGAAACAAAACAAATAAACAACCAAGAGTACAGACATATAACAAACAACATGTAACAAGGATCAAGAGGGTTCAGAGGATAAGCCCTGCACAAACAAGCACTATTCTGCTAAAGATTTAAATATTACTCTAAAGTCGGATTCACTGACCACCTTCAGCAAGTTTTCAGCAAAAATTAAAGTATTTTTCACAGCTTCACAAAGCTCTTTTCGATAGAACTTTTTTTAAGAAATATTTAAGAAGGCTTTAACATTGCTGCAATTCCATTTTGAACGTACCGGCCTTACGGAATGACCCATCTTCGATATAAGTGAAATTTTGTTTGAAAGATTACTGACGGAAATAAAAAATAAAAAAAATTACTAGGAAAGGAATTTTTGGGCAATCTATTTTATCTTTTTTTCTACTCAAACAACTTAAATTTTTAATTTCTTTTCTCTTCTCAGCTCCCTATTATATCTTATAAATCTATAATTCTTTATATTTTTGTTTGTTCATTTACTACTTAATCACTACTGCATTAATAGAAAACTTTTTACTCCTTTTAAATAAATTGTTGTCTTACATTTTAAGTTGTCCTTACCTTAAATTGATTAAGTTAAACAAAATTAAATTCTATCCAAATACTCTTTATTAAGCATAGTGGTTATTTAAAATGATATTACTTTGTACTATAAGAGAACATAGTTTTAAGTGTACTAATGTATAGCTTTAATAATAATATATAAATAAAAAATAAAAATAACTGCTTTTAAATTCTAAATGAAACTATTCTAACAAATTGTTCCTTTCATAAAATTTACTGTTTCTTTCGAAAGTTTAGACCAAAAAAGTAAGATAGCTTAAGTCATTTTAGGTTTTTTCGATTTATTTCAATAACATGAAATAGTTTTCTTAGCTCTACAAAATGCACTTGTCCCTACCCTAATACCCTAAAAATTCATTTCCTATCCACTTTATGTGCATTTTTTTTTTAATTTTTTTACATTTTTTAATTTTTCTTTGCGTTCTGTTAAAAGTTTAGTGTCAATTTGACACTAGACTTGTTTTTTTTTTCTATTGTGAAATAGCTCTTGACCATTTTTGTGAGCATTTTGAGAAGGTCTGCCACCTGATTTGCATAGTTGTTGTTTTCATACCATTATATCAAGGTATTGACTCTTTCAACTATTTGAAAATTTAATACGCTCAGAAAAGTTAATTAAAAAGTAAATTTTTTAGAGTGGTACGTGGACGCTAAAATTATGTTAACTTAACAGAGCGATTAACTATTTTGAGAGTTAATTTTTCCGCGACTCTGCTGTATATGATTTCACATAAGCTCGCAAGCAAAATTAATGATAGAAAATTGTGTAAATCGGTCCCTGTTCGACCCGTATTCGACCACTGTTCGAACGAGTAATATTTTTGGATTATTTTTAGACCATCTTCGACCCCTTACTTGCCGTTCGGCTATTATTTCACCGGTGTTCAGTCGAATAAATGTTGACTTCGAGAGATTGTGCTGGTAACTTTCAGTCTAAATATCTTCACTTCTATCTCACGAATGCTTAACAAATTTCCATGTATCGAATGCGCTGATTATTGTCTTGTTTTTCTCTCATATTGCTTTGCTGTTCGTTTTGCCGTTTCTTAAATTTTTAACAAATTCTCGCGTAACATTTAATTTTATTTAAAAATTAGCCGCGGAAGTAGTTGTTTTTTTATACACTAAAACACTAATAGCGCAATTTTAGTGATATGCGCACATTTTATAAAAAAGAAGAGTATGTATATTTTTAAATCTGAAATGATTTGAAAATTTTCTCTTCTTGAAAATCTTTGAAGAATATAAAAAAATCAAAATTTAGGCTTTGAATATGTTTTCATACCATATAAAGAGTTTTTCTACAAAAACCATAAAAAATTCGCATTAGTTCAGCGTCCAGTCTGGAAAGGGATGTACATAGCGAAAATCCTCCATATAAAAAACTTCTTGAGCGTGCTGGCGATGGTCAGTGAATTCTATTTTTTAGAGCTCAGTTACTTAAATGTTATCATGCGTTACTATTTTTAGCATAAATTGTCTTTTGCATTTTAGCGCAGGTCCAGCACATACAATTTTGCATCGATTCAAGCATTTGGCGTTACCACATCGCTGAGCAGCGCGAAAATGTACCTTAATCGAAATATGCTTTGAAAAAGGTTTTAATTAAGCGCACTTTACCGTAACACAACAAAAACAACAGTTGCAGTAAAAAAACACAATCACACATACATAAACACACAGTCACTAAACCATACACATCATACGCTATCTCACACACACACACACACACACGAATTCATTCAAGCTCGTTACGAGAATTTTTAATGAAAACGGGATATTTGTTCATTAAGCGCACAACGCAACAACACATACAAACACTCACACCAGCATAGAATAGTACTCGAAAACTAAACTCAAGTGCTGTTCAAATGGAGAAAAAGCCTTCGACTACCTTGCCTTGCCACGCCTCCACCCATAAAACATTTTGCACTCACTGTTTTTGCTGTTGCAGCTACTGTTGTTAATGATGATTTAATTGTGTTTTATTAAGTGACTGCTTGGCGCGTGTGTGCAAATGGTCACCAGTGGTGGGTATTTTTTGTTTAACCTTGAGATACATCTTAAAACTAGCCCAGAACTGGGTTTGTTTTATGTTTTAAACATTGCTTTTTTTCCTTTTGCGAGGCAATTTTTTCATCCTATAATTTTAAAAAAGTTTATGAAAACTAATCACGCCACTGGCCCATTGCTTTTGTTACCCTCACATTTTCCCTGTCCTTCTTGCAAAATTTTTGTTTATTATTATTATTTTGCATTCGACAATCGTTTCAACACCTAAATGTTTCCAATGAAATCAATGTTAATAGAATCATTTAAACAAGTTGCTTCATTTTGAGGTGCTTGAAGCACATTTAAGCGGGTTTATTTAACGTTTTCGTAACTGTTTAGTTGTTACACATTAGGGAATATTTAGCTATATCAAAGTTGGAGTTTGTTGTGTGCATTTGTGGGTGCTTGTGTACGAAATTAAAATTAATTTCAAAATCTAATTTGTACAATTTCTGCGGTAAACATGTCCTGGAATAGGATAAAAGCCCAAAATCGTACAGAGCAAACGTCGAAATGGATTCAATTAAATGCAACGATTTTTGGAAAAGTTTATTTAAAAAATGTTTATACTTAAAAATTTGAGGGCTATACATTCATATGAGTAAGAAAATCCAGTCGTTTAAAAGAAGATCTATATAAGTAATGGTTTTGCAAAGGCTGTTTTTATAAATTTTTAAATTTTTAAGTAAAAGTCACTCTTTTTACATTTATCTTAATATACAAAAGGCAAGCACGCTGCTCCGTGCCCAATATCTCTCAAGCTATTCTGAAAAATGTTCAGTCTGAAAGTATGCACATCTTAATACATAAAAGGCAAGCGCGCTCCGCACACAGTATTTCTCAAACTGTAATTATTTTTTAACAGTAAAGCACTTTTACAAGATCTACTGCTCTTAAAAATATTCAGACTGAAAGTATGCACAGATATTATATTTGATACTTATCAGTGACAGTATTGGTTTTTTGATTTAACTACCTCTTTTCTCAGCTTTTTATAAAATGGTTATGACGAACTAAATTAAATTTTTTTGATTCAATTTGAGTCGATTGTACCTTCAAAAAAGAAGTGAGCGGAGAACCTGTCGTAGGAAAGGCTTTTATACTAGTAGAATTTATAAAAAAGAATCATATAAAAAATTATTTAAATATTTATCATTATTCAGATAAAGCTTATGCGGCAATGTTTCCCCACAGAGAAAACTGTTTGCTAAATTTGTATTGTGGTTAAGCGAAACTTGCGCTTGAGTCTCAGCCACTTCAAAATTATGCTAGATTTAAGCAAAAGCTTATCAAAATTTACTACTCCAGTTTATAATAACTTAGCAAAATTTTGATTAACTTAAATTCAAGTTATTATAAACCGCAAAAGCAAATTTTTACTTAATTCAAGCAAATGTTTGCTTAGTTATTATAAATTGAAATAGCAAATGTTGATTAGTTTTTGCTGAAATCTAGCATATTTTTAAAGTAAAGTAATTATTAACATTAAATTAAAATGAAAAATTACCATTATCATGAGTGTAAGTGCATGGGCTTATCCATTCGACCATCGCAGTTGTTAACCAATCGTGGCCAAATTTTCTTCATTAATAATAAACGTATATGAATAAAATAAATTTGCTTGAATTTAGTAAAAATTTGCTATTAGAGTTTATAATAACTTAGCAATCATTTGCTTGAGATTATTATAAATTTGCTATCAGTTTAGAATAACTAAGGAAATATTTGCTATAATATAATTTTGCTTTTTCCTAAATGCATGAGGAGCAGTGTTCGGACTTTACTGCAATTGCAGTAGATCTACTGCGCTTTTTACCAAAATTTAATGCTCTGCTGCGTCACTTCGGTTTTTCTAAATTTACTGCGATTTATTCGCAACTTATTTGACATCGAACACAAATTTAATCAAAAAAAAAAAAAAAAAAAAAAATTGTAAACAAAAATTTAAATAAAAAACAATATAATAATTAAAATATGCTATCATTCATTTTTCATGTAAACATTTTTATGGTTAGTTTTGTGATATTTTAGTGATTGTGTGATTTTGTGAAAAATTTAGTTTTAAGGGCCAATTACATATGTATAATTTGGTCATAGCGTTGAAACAGAAGAAAGTCATCTGTCAGATGAAGCTGTCATTGCAATAAAAAATTATTTTAAAGTTTTTCATACGTTTTAGCACCAAATTAAGAATTGATTTACTTTAAAGACAGTGATTGAATTTGTCTACGGCAAATATATTTTGAATCAGTAAGAAATACATATGCTTCTGCAACATGAAAATATATAGTAAGGGTATTCATCTAAGAGCGAAAAACCCTATATACCCTGTATACTGTACAAACAGTGATTTTTTCCACCTTCGCAAATGAACTGTCAAAAATCATATGGAAAACCTTTTGCACAAACCTAATAAGTATACGCGACCAAATCGTCCTAAAAACTTGCGCTGTTAATTGTGCAAATCCGAAGTCAGCTAATTTTCTTCTTCTTCTGTGATTTTACTATCTTGAAAAACAATCATTTAAGTTTTTCTTTAAATAATTTTACTAATTTACTTTTTTCGCTTTCTTTCGGCATTTTTATTTTATTAATTCTAAATTTTTTTTCAAATTGTCATCAACTGTCAAAAATTTAAGAAAAAAGCAAAGGTGCTGCGTTCATGAAAGCTGACACTTAAAATTGCACACTTGCACAAATGGGAAATTTGCGCGCTTAGATGAATACCATTAGTATAAACATAGTTATGTATATATTTTTGTGTTTATTTTGTTTTAGTATAAAATGTGCGAGTATTAGTAGTAAGTGTACGTAAATGATCGTAAATAACAAAAAAAACTACTGCGAAAAAAATTCGTTTTACTGCGTTTTTTTCAAAATTTACTGCGGTTTACGAATTTTCAAGTCCGAACCCTGATGAGGAGTGATTTCAATTTAGAAATCTTTGTCTAAAATCACACCGAGATTTAAAAAAGTTTTGCAGATTTGCTTTTAAGCAAAACATTTGCTTGATTCAAGCAAAATAATTATCTCCGTGCCCAATCATTCTTTAAAAACGTAATCAAAATAAGGAACTCATTCATTCTTTATTATAAATACAATTGTTTGATTTAAATCTAATTTTTGTAATGTTTTTTTTTTAAATTTTGGAGAAATTGAAAAAAATAATTTTTCTCGTAGCTGTCCAGACCTTTTTCACACATTTGTAGGCAGACATATTGAGCCAACATTCACCGATATCGATTCCCATTGACTGTTTTGCCATCTCTGAAGAAAAATGGCACGTTGTTTTGGTGCGTTGTTTCTGTGGCTTGACGTTTCAAAATATTGTTCACTCAAATCAGTCAGCTGATTTATGTCAAAGTTAATCAATGCTTACATACCAACATAAAATATGGCGTACCCTGTATAATATATGACAGCAATTTCCAACTCCAAATGTCTTATTACATCATCGTGCTAAAGACGATTTTATTTTTTCAAAAGTGTAGTTGATTTCAATAGATTTATGATCGCTGATTACGAATCTGACAACAATATCAATACCATATTTGTAACGATATTAAATTTTCAAATAATAAAAACATTTTAGTGGTCATTCCAGAACAGGACGATGACGTCATATCAAACTCCATATAATAAATATTTGGATTAGTACCTATCACATCAGCTAACCAACGGTATCATCGTTACAATTATAATAGTTATGAATATTCAACACTCTATTACATGTCTATGACTTATTTTGTAAATTTTTAAAAAGCATTTTATAAGATTTTCGAAAAAACTGACTCTTACAATTTTGTAGAATTTAATGCAGATTATACATGAGCACTACGGATGTCGTTCCCGGACCCTTTTTTAAGTACCGGGCTTGCGGGATTAAAAAATTTGAATCCCGGGACTCAAGAAATAGTATTTAAATAAAATTAAATAGTTTTTTATATATTTAATATATAAATAGTTAATGTATTTTAGATATAATGATACAGTAGCAAAATTTAATTTAAAAAAGTAATACTTAGAAAAATTATGCGTTAAAGTTCTTTTTGACAAATTATGCTCACGAGCTCTGAATTATTAATTTACACATTTTTTTTAATACTGAAATATTTAACGATGATCCCTGGATAATTTTTTCGGAGCTAATCAAGTCCCTAATTCCGATTGTACGGGATTGACTTCAAAGTTTTAGACAAGGGTTTACTAAATCATTCAAGGC
Organism: Dichetophora obliterata; assembly: GCA_963920525.1. NCBI lineage: Eukaryota > Metazoa > Arthropoda > Insecta > Diptera > Sciomyzidae > Dichetophora > Dichetophora obliterata. Next base: position 57,922,592 of record OY986437.1, read on the forward strand.
TATTTTGGAAAATTGTTATTGAAATTAAATCATGAATGAAGTGATACGCGTCTATTTATATCGATTATTATATTTGAAAATCATAAAATATTTTTGAAAACCGTGCTGTTTAAGGAGATTTGTAATTAAAATATTGTTATATCGAGATTAAATTTTGTATAAAAGCTTCACTACACGGTTAGAAATTTCGTACTAAAATTTAAACTTTTCTGTACTACATATAAGACAACACCAGCTTTGGTTTCAAATCTATTGTAGTATTTGCGAAATACTAAAAAATAGTGTTAAAATAGTTTTCGTTTAAAATTTAGTACAAGCTTGGATTAAAATATTGCAAAAAAAAAACACAGCGAGATTCGTTCACACGACATTTAGTTTGTAAACTTACTGCTCTAACCACCGGTCTGTTGGCCTAAACACAAAAAGCTCGATAAACAAACATATGAACCGAGTAGCCTAATATTGAGTCGCAGCATTGCCATGCTAACTTTTTACGGGTCTTAATGCAAATTTAGTATCCAAATTTACTAGAATTTAGTATAAATTGTATTAAAAAAAGTAATACAGAATTTTGGTTTAGATATAAAATAATTCATGTGAAAATATTATTGTCACTTTTTTTTCTTTCAAAATTTATAGTTTAAAATTTATTTTTAGACTATTTGACTATAAACTATAAAATCGTTGGTGCTTGCTTTTTTAAAAAAACCTCTAAAATTTTCAATGTTGTCTCAAAAAGTAGGGAAAAAGTTATTTCTGTTGTTAAATTTATTTTTAATCTATATATATAAAAATGGATGTATGTATGTGGGTATGTTGGTGGGTATGTGGGTGGGTATGTGGCTATATCACGTATAGACTCCAAAACAGCTGAACCGATCTTTATGAAATTTTCAGGTAAAATAAAGCCACATCTTGAGAGTGTTCCTGTGAGGTTTCGTAACGATTGGAGAAGGGGGCATGGTACCTCCCATACAAGCCAAATTTGCTCCATCGATCACAAACAAAAAAGGATAGATATCAGGCGGTTTCAATCGTAAAAAACTAAGATTTGGTGATTTTGTTCAGATGGTTACTGTTGGTAACTGTTCAAAAAATGGGCGTGGTCGTAATATAAATACGTCCACTTTTTCGAAATCATGGCAATTCCAGAGTTCTATACACTTTTACAGTGAAACTTGCTGTGTAGGTGATCTAAGAGTCGGTCACTATATGTAAGTGTTTTCACGCCCACTTTTACCGCCCACAAATCAATATCTATATATATAAAAAGCAAAACGATGTGTGTCTGGCTGTGATGCCTATAGACTCCAAAACTACTGAACCGATTGACCTGAAATTTTGGCAGTCGATTTGTTTCAGGCACGAGATGGTTATGAAAAAAAATTGCCACACCCCCCTTTTACCGCCCCCAAATCAATAAAAATGCTATATTTCAGTCGGTTTGGGTCGTATAAGGCTAAAATTTTGTAATTTAGTATGTACGGTTACTGTCGACAACTGTACTAAAAATAGTTTCCACGCCCCCTTTTACCGCCCACAAATAAATGAAAATGGTATATTTCAGACGGTTTTAGTCGTATAAAACTTAAATTTGGTACTTTGGTTTAAGTAGTCACTGACAGTAACTGTACGAAAAATTGGTTTCCACGCCCCCTTTTACGCCCACAAATCAGTGAAAGTACTATATTTCAAGCAATTTTGGCCGTACGAGACTAATATGTGATATCTAAGTTTGTATGGCTACTTTCGGCAACTGTACTAAAACAGGGCGTCATCGATATATAGCCACACCCACTTTTTGAGAAATCATTGAAATTGACTACTGGGTCGATTGAGCTAAAATGTTGGCTTAGTTTGTACGGTTACTGTCAGCAACTGTACTAAAAATTGGTTTCCACGCCCCCCTTTTACCCCACAAACCAATGAAAACGTTTTATTTCAAATGTTTCGGTCGTATTAGACAAAAATTTTGTAATTCAGATCATATGGTTACTCTCGGCAAGTGCACTAAACATAGACCTGTCCCACTTTAGTTAAACTCACTTTTCGGGGAGTTAGCATCGAGTGAAGTAAAGTGCGCCAGGCTTAACCTGAATTCAGCTGAAATTTGGGCAGTCGATTTGTTTCGATTACGAGATGGCTCAAGGGAAATATTTTACCGCACCCCTTTTTACCGCTTGCAAAACAACAAAAATGTTATACTTCGCAAGGTTTTGATCGTATTAGGCGAAAATTTGGTTATGTAGTTTATATGGTTACTTTCGGCAGCTATTCGACATTTTCGTATATGGCAGTAAGGCGGTCTATGGCAGAACAACGTCTGCCGAGGAGAGTGAGTGTTCCTGTGAGGTTTGGTAACGTTTGGACGAGGGGGCATGGTACCTCCCATACAAGCCAAATTTGCGCTATCGACCACAAACCAAATAAAGGATATATATCAGGCGGTTTCGATCGTAAAAACTAAGATTTAGTAATTTTGTTCAGATAGTTGCTGTCAGTAACTGTACAAAAAATGTGCGTGGTCGCAATATATATACGCCCACTTTTTCGAAATCATGGCAATTCCTGAGTTCTACACATTTTTATAGTGAAACTTGCTGTGTAGGTGCTCCAAGAGGCAGTCACGATACATTAATGTTTTCAAGCCCACTTTTACCGCCCACAAATCAATATCTGTATATATAAAAATGAATCGTGATTTGTTCGGATGCTTAAAACTTGAAAACGACTGAACCAAATTGGATACTTCTTTCTACTGGTTTAGGAAAAATATAATGCCACACCCATTTTTGTCGCCCACAAATCAATAAAAATGCTGTATTTAAGACGGTTTTGGTCGTATTAAATTAAAATTTGGTAAATAAGTTCGTATGATAACTATCATTAACTTTGATAAAAATGGGCGTGGTCACACTTCATCTACGCTTACTTTTAAGAAGATATCAAAATACTTCGAAACTATTGGTCCGATTGAGCTCAAATTTTGTAAGTACGCTTTGCTTTGAGCACGAGATGGTTTAAGAGAGCCACACCCCCTTTTACCTCCCACATATATATATAAAAAATTGTTGTTATCGAATAACTTTAGAGTTATGGGTCGCACAGCTTAGAAATTCGGTATTCGACCACAATTTAGACGTACCGTTTCAGTGATGAAATTTTATGGGAGTGGACAAGGGGGAGGGGCACCTCCCATACAACCCAAATTTGCGATATCGAATAGCTTTGAAATTATAGGAATTCAGCTTTGGAATTCAGTTTTTGATCTCAATTTACACATGCAGTTTCAATGGTTTTATTTTATGGGCGTTGGACAGGCAGGCGTGACATCTCCCTTTCAACCCAAATTTGCGATATCGAATTGCTTTGAAGTTATAGGTTGACAGCGTAAGAATTCGGTATTCGACCTACATTTATGCATACACTTTCATTTCTCTACATTTTATGAGCGTAGGGCAAAGGGGAGTGGCACTTCCCATACAACCCAACTTTGTGCTATCAAATAGCTTTGGAGTTATAGGTCGCACAACTCCGGAATTCAGTATTCGACCTCAATGTACACATGCAGTATCATTGATTCAATTTTATGTTCATTGGTAAGAGGGGCGTGGCACCTCACATTTAACGTAAATTTGCGATATCGAATATCGGCGTCAGAATTCAGTATTCGGCCCCAATTTATACATGCAGTTTCATTAATTACATTTTATGAGCGTTGATCAAGGGGGAGTGGCACCTCCCATACAACAAAAATTTGTGATATCGACAAGGGGGAGTGAAACCTCCTATTTAACCCAAATTAGAGATATCAAATAGCTGTGGGGATATAGGTCTAACAGCTTTGGAATTAAGTATTGGACCTCAATGTACACATGCAATTTCATTGATTACATTTTATGAGCGTTTATCAAGAGGGGAGTGGCACCTTCCATGCAACGAAAATTTGTGAAAGCGAATAGCTTTGGAGTTCAAGGTCGCACAGCGTCGGAACTCAGTATTCGACCAAAATTTACGCTTGTAGATTTACTGATAAAATTTTTTAGAGTTTGTCGGGGGGGCGTGACACCTCCAATTTAACCCAAATTTGCGATATCGAATAGCTTTGGAGTTATAGGTAACTCAGCTTCGGAATTCAGTATTCGACCTCAATTTACACATGCAGTTTCATTGGCAAAATTTTATGGGCGTAAGGAAAGGGGCAGTGGCACCTCCCATACAACCCAAATTTGTGCTATCGAATAGTTTTGGAGATATATGTCGCACAGTTTTGGAATTCGGTATTCAACCTCCATGTACACATGCAGTTTAATTGATTACATTCTATGAGCGGTGATCAAGAGGGCGTGGCACTTCCTATACAACCCTAATTTGTTATATCGAATGGCTTTGTGGATATAGATCGCACAGTCTCGGAATTCAGTATTCTACCTTAATTTAGACATGCTGTTTAACTGATAACATTTAATGGGCGTTTGACAAGGGAGAGCGGCAGCAACGCGCCGGGTTTCAGCTAATATTTTAATATTTTTAAACGGTTTCTGTCACAAAAAAAAAACCAGGGAACCTCGACGATTTTTTTGACGATATTTATTTGTGATATACTCTTTGAATTTTGGCATGATCAATCCTCATAGTTCATTGGTGAATTTCTGCAAATTCTTTGAAATCCAAAAAAATAGTGAAAAAGAAGAGGCAAATAGTACTAACAAAATCCCTAGTAGAGTTTTAGGCATGACCTAAAATAAAACCCTTTGCTTTAACGGCAAATGTTTCAGATGACTTCATTCAAACATAACCCCGTCAAATAACATAACCCCGTAGGCCAGAAATCCCTTGACGAATAATCGTCTGTGAATCCAAAAATAATTTTCACACCTTTTAATGATTTACTAACAAAATTTCTTACAATTTTCTCCTACCAGCATGTGGCCTCACGGTTAGCAACGCACCAATCTAGCAACACCGATTCATTATCAAACAAATGTTCAGAAGTTGAAAAGTCGTGCAAAAATACAATTGAATAAAATTTGTTATAAAAAGGTGGTAAATAAAAGGTTTATAATAAAAATTTATAATAAAGGTACAAAAAAAGAATTAAATTCATCTTGCTTTCGTGGGCGAATTTTTCTTCATATTTTCGTTGCAGAATTTTCTTTCATATATCTGATTTTATTTCGTAGCCGAAGTTTCCTTTGAATTTCCGTTTTATTTCCTTGGCGATATTTGTTACATATTTCACTTTTGCTTTCGTTAATGAAATTTCTTGCATTTTTCTTTCAAAGTTTCGTCGACGAAAATAAAGTAAAGAAACGCGCTCTGAAGAAGGAGTCAAAAAACTCCGAAACGTCGGCAAACTAAAAATAAATGAAAAAACTTAAAATTCCATAAGACGCTAAAAACTAGCCTTTTTTAAAAAATTAATATAAATGAAAAGTGACCTTTAAAACTAAATTATATGTAAACTTGGACACATATATTAAATTTTCCTGCACGATTTGTATGGGTGACTCCGCAAGTTTCGTTGGCGATTGAGATATTTCGTGCATGAATCCTCCATGAAAACTTACAGAAACAGCCAACTGGGAAAACTCAAGATTAATGAAGATAGAAAGGGTAGCTCCTTACGAATCAAACTGTCCAGTCTGTATTGTGTTCGACTCTTTACGGAGTTGTTGTTGTTGCTGTCTTTTTCAAAACTTACTTGATCTAAATAGCTCATAACTAAAATCTTGTAAGAAATTTATTTTCTGAAAAGTTTTTTTTTAAATTTTTTGCAAAATAGTAAAATGGATTGAAAAAGGATTGAAAATAAGTTAAGTAAAAATGTTCTTTCCACATCACTTTTCGATCAGAAGTTGTAGCTTTTAATCTATTTGATGCTTTCTTTTATTGTTCAACAAAGTACTTAAATTTAAACCAAAAGGCTAAAATTGAAACCAAAAAGCTAAATTTTAAACCAAAAAGCAAAAATGGATGCTGTAATATTTCTTTTGGTTTAAATTCTAGTACAGAAGAGTTTTAAATATGACTTTGTATTTGAAAAGTCTAAATTTTAAACTGCAAGGTTTAAAAAAATGCAGTAATATTTTAGTGGGACTAAAATTTGGTCCAAGATTTCTAACCGTATAGATTACAGTTCTTGATTATGCAGACGGTTAAAAATCTTGGAATAAATTTTAGTCCAGCTAAAATACCACTACATATTTTTTAACCTTGTGGTTTAAAATTTAAACTTTCACAAATCCTAACCCATAATTAAAACTTTTCTGTACTAAACTTTAAACCAAAGAAATATTGCAATGCTGAGACTCAACATTAGGCTATTAGGTTCATATGCTTGTTTATTGCCTTTGTTTTGTATACCGCGCAATGGCCCTGGATGTCCCTGGTTCGAATTTCAGAGATTTTTTTTTTTATATTTCAATCCAAGCTTGCATTAAATTTTAAACCAAAACTGTATTAAAATGATATTTTAGTATTTGGCAAATACTAGATTTGAAATAAAAGCTGGTGTGGTCATATATAAAGTTTGAGTTTTATTCCAAGATTTTTAACCGTGCACATGTTTTTTTGCGAAAAAAATTAATTTAAAAAAATATTTTATTTTCAAGGAAATTCTGTACTGGCGAATGTGATAAAATCATGAAGAAAAGATATTTTATGTTACATTCTTCTAATATTAGTCAATTTCATTAATTGAAATTTGAAAATTGATTAAAAAATTTTCCTTTTTTGGTTTAAAATATGTTAAAGAGTAATGAGACTTTATTATTTTTTCTACCAAAAAAAAAAGAATAAGAAATACGTTCACACGTTACACATATGAAATGTTTGCCTCATTGGGCGTTAAGCACACAACTTTTCTAATAATGGCCGTTTAAGGTGGATTTACGCTATGTTCATTAGAAAGTAATTTCATTATCATAGCGCTAAATGAACACAACAAGCACTCGCCTCACATTCGTCAATACACAAACTCTCATACCAGCAGCCACATGCACACATAATTTGCAAATTTAATTAAATTTGCCAATAAAAATAAAATTAATACATAATCTATATTTATATGCGGAAATGTTCTAGATATAAAACGCACCTCATAAGAATCAATAAAATATTAACAGCAAAAATTTATCAAAAGGGAATAATTAGCACTTATTAGTAATTGCAAGTTTAATTTTATTTGTTATGTACTAGGATTATTTAGTATACACTAAATTCAATTAAAATGCAATTAAAATTTCATTATTTCCGTGTCTCTTTCTCTCAGTCTCTATCCATCTGTTTCTAAATACCAAGTGGTAAATGGACAAATGACGTTACGGACTAGTTCTAAATACGATATCAATACATGAATTTTTTTTAACAAATTTAACAAATAAAACATTTTTGCTTAATAATAAAAATATTGGTAAATACCCTGATATCTTTGACTTTCAATATAGAAGTGCATAAAAGGACCTCCTTATTAAATGAATTTTAATGGGTGTTCATTCACTTTAATAGCTCTCAGTAAAGTATTCTACACTGTGGTGCATAACTATAAAAACAGCTCTTTTTTTAAATTTAACGGCCATTTGAAAAAAAATTTGAAAAAAATACGGATGGGGAATGAACGAGAATAAAAAAAAGTTTTCAGAGAAACAACAACAACAATAACAAGAGGCGTTTTCCGTTAGACCGAAATTGTTGTATTTTGAGTGGAGCATAACTATAAGAACAATTATTAATAAGTTGCGTGTAATCGATTCTCTGAAGAGGAGTGGTTTTTTTTTTGGTGTGACAAAAAAAATATATAATGCCACGTGGTAAATACCTTTCTGAAATGGAAAAGGGCAAATATATGCTTTTCAAACAGAAGGACACTCGTTACGAGAAATTGCAAGAAAAGTAAAACGCTCTGTTACAGTTGTGCGGAATTTTTTACAAAAATATAATAGGGCTATTCCCGATTACGAGCAAATAGCGTGGCATCGTGGCATTTGCAAAATATGATAGCAAATATTTTCAACACAACAACAAAATGTACAGATTTGCATTTGCCCGACTGTGTCAAATTTGCAACACTAATATCGCATTGCATACAGTCGAGCATGGGCAAAACTTATTTGCCAATCAATCAGTTGTCACATTTTAACCAAACGCCACTAATAAAACAAAATTAACAGACTCTGGGCCGTTTTATTAACTCTCAGTTAAATTTCTTAGGGCCGTTTTATTCACTCTCAGTTAAATTTTAATCTGCAATTAAATAGGGAAATTTATGAAATTGTGTTTTTTCACTCTCAGTTAGCCAATTTTTTTGAAGTTTCTCCAGTTAGCTAACTGGCAGTTCGGTTTAATTGCGGAATTAGCTATCTTGGGAAAATCGAACAGTTAGCGACTTTTAATTGAGGATTTTTTCAGTTCAAATCCAAACGTAATTTAACTTTGATTTTTTTCTTTAAATTTGTAATTTTCCTAAAATGAATAACGAACTACTCGAATTGAACCAACGTTACGATACTTTCAGTGTTGAATCCGGATGAAAAAATTGGATGTTATTAGTCGAGCGAAGACATTACAAAATGCATGAGCGCATTGATTTGAACAAGTTGGTTAACAAAGAATTCATCTTTCGTTTTCGTTTGTCAAAAGGAACGGTTGTTCAAAAGTTGCAAAAGATTATCCATATCCAAAAAAGGTAAATTTTTACCTTAGGAATATGTCTTCATTGAACTTTATTTTATTAGTTTAATCCTTGTTTTGCTTAACCGTGATATACACGTCGCATCGCTCGATTGCTGATTGCTTTGCTTTGTAATTATCATTTTACGCGCTAGGTTCCATGCAAGTTGCTATAGCTGATTTCGCCAGCGTGAGCATATTTTAAGTTTAGTTTTTTGAGCTGATATGAAAGTTACAAACATCGTTGCACGTTGGCCTGGAGCGTCGCATGACCAAACCATTTTCAATAATTTGAATTTAAAAATGCAGTTGGAGCGGTGTGACTTTGGCAATTTCATTCTGATAATGAGTCGTAATACGCATTATTTGGCCACTTCATTATATCATTGCGAATTTAATGAACATCAACTTTACAACGAAAGTCATATTCGAAAACGCAATGCAATCGAGCGCACGTTTGGTGTAATCAAGCGTCGTTTTCCGTTTTTAGCTCTTGGTTTAAGAGTAAAATTAACACCGCCCACAAACATAGAAAATTTTGATAATATATTATCGATGAATGAAGTGCCACATTTAAGCACAGCTGAACGGAATGCAACAAATAATGGCCGTGACAATTCCTTCTTAGATACTTCCAGACACTTGTAAATTAATCCTAGCTTAATTTTAATGGAAAATAAAACAGCATTTATTTATAAAATAATAAACAATGTTTTATTCAAACTTTGATTCATAATCAGGAATCTATTTTTCTATTTTTTAATATTAAAATTTTTTTGCGCAGCTCTGAATTCTCGCGCTAACTTCTGACTAATTTCCTATCTTAGCGTTATGGTCAGCCTTATTTTGAAGGACTTGCTCAGCATGTTCTTCTTCTCGCATCTTCATTTCCCTTCTTATCACTTTGATTTTGAGATCCTCGCTTGATTCCTTCTTGAGCATAAGCAAACGCGGAGCCTAGTGTTTCACGGGCTTTTTCAGCATTGACCATAATCACTCGGACCAATTTGATGCTGCACTATTCTTTGCACTGCCTTGTCTTGAAGGGTTGACTTGCGGTGGTTCCTCAATGTCCGCCTCGATAACTGGCGGTGGTTCTTCAAAATCCGCCTCGTTGTTCGACAAAAGCACATACCCGACTAAATACCCGAATAATTTTTAGATCTGAGAAGAGCCACCGTTGTCGTCATCATCGTCGCAGCTTGGAGCAGTACCACTTATGGACATTTGAATTGCTTGCGCTAGTTCTAGAATTGCACCATTGCTAAGCTGCCATTCGGGTATTCTTTTGCCTACGCCAGTGGCTTTGCGGCTTGGTTTTCCGCAGCAAATGTTTTGCGTAACTTAGCTTTGACATATTTTTCACGCAGAGCTTTTGATGACCGTGCCTTATAAAAATTAAAGGTTATAAAATATTAAATTAAAATTTTCTGTAGAACTTACAACGATATTTAAGCATCGTGAATTGAAATCAACTGCAACACCTTCCCAAGCTCCTTTTTCCTTTCACAGCTACATTAAAGCATCAGTATTTTTTGACTCTGAAACTGTCTTCCAAAAAGACAGCACTTTTAATGAATAATAATTTTATTTCGGCCATATCCATCAGCAGCTGCTTTTTTCACTTTAACATTTTTAGCATTGGTTATGTTTTCACTTATTGACAATTGGAAGCACTTTCTTTTTGAGTAAATTTTTTTTAAACTGTTTTTTTCTCACTAGAGAATAATTTTTCAAGTTTAAAACGCAGAATAAACAAAACCAATGACAAACTGTCATTTCTGTTGACAATAAAACCAAATTTCCCTGGGTAATTTTTAATAGAAATTAAAATTTAATTGACGTTTTTAAATTGCCAGTTAGATTTAACTGTGGTTGAAAAAAACGAAATTTTAATTTTGGATTTTAATTCCAAAGTTATTTTTAAGTGCCAGTTAGATTTAATCCACATTAAGGAATTTAACTGAGAGTGAATAAAACGGCCCTTAATGTGGATTAAATCTAACTGGCACTTAAAAATAACTTTGGAATTAAAATCCAAAGTTAAAATTTCGTTTTTTTCAACCACAGTTAAATCTAACTGGCAGTTAAAAAACGTCAATTAAATTTTAATTTCTATTAAAAATTACCCAGGGAAATTAGGTTTTATTGTCAACAGAAATGACAGTTTGTCATTTGTTTTTACTTATTGTGCGTTTTAAATTTAAACAATTTTTCACTGACGAGCAAAAAAACAATTTAAAATGGAAAAAAAAAACGTGAGCGTTCAGCAAATTTCAGCGCTGCAGAAGAGGAGTTACTTATTAAATGTGTTTTACTCCGGAAGGCAGTCTTGGAGTGCAAAAAGACTGATGCTTGCACTGTTAATGAAAAAAAAGAGCTTGGGAAGATGTTGCAGTGGATTTCAATTCACGTTGCCTAAATATGGTGGTAAGTTCTACAGAAAATTTGATGTTGACTTTTGTAACCTTTATTTTTCTTAAGGCACGGTCAGCAAAAGCTCTGCGTGAAAAATATGGCAACTCAAAAGCTAAGTTGCGCAAAAAATTTGCTGCGGAAAAAGCAAGTCGTGAAGCCACTGGTGGAGGCAATAGCATGCCCGAATGGCAGCCCAGCAGTGACGCAATGCTAGAACTAGCGCAAACAATCGAAATGTCCATAAGTGGTACTACTCCAAACTGTGACGATGATGACGACAACGGTGGCTCTTCTGAAATCCAAAATTCGTTCGCAGATTTAGTTGGGAATGTGATTTTGTCGGACAACGATGCGGATGTTGAAGAAGCACTGCCAGTCATAAAGCCGGATGTTGAAGAAGCACCGCCAGCCATAGAGCCGGAAGTTGAAGAACCACCGCCAGTAAACCCTTTAACACAAGCCAGTGCAAAGAAGAGTGCAGCACCAAATTGGTCTGAGTACTCACCACGTATGCTAAAAAAGCCCGTGAGCACAGCGTTGAAGCGCTCGGCCTCGCGTTCGATTATGGCCAAAAACGAATCAAGCGAGGATCTTAAAATAAAGATGATAAGAAGGGAAATGGAGATGAGAGAAGAAGAACATGCTGAACATGTCCTTCAAAAAAAGGCTGAGCATAACGCTAAGATGGAAGTGTTTGCGGCACAGTTGGTGGAATTGCGCGAAAAGTCAGAGCTGCGCAGAAAAAGATTTTTAATGCTAAAAAAAAGAAATAACATTTCTGATTCTGAATCAGAGTCAGAATAAAATACAGTTAATTATTTTATAAAAAAATTTTGTTTTATTTTCTTTCAAAATGAAGCTAGGAATAATTAGCAAGTGTCTGGAAGTATCCAAGAATTAAATTATCACGGGCATTATTTGTTGCATTACGCTCAGTTGTGTTTACATGTGGCACTTCAGCCATTGATAATATGCCATCAAAATTGTCAATGTTTGTGGGCGGAGTTGGCTCTTTTGCGTCAATTGCTATATTATGGAAGATTGCACATGCCACTATTATGAGTTTTGTAGTTTCCAATTTTACTCTTAAGCCAAGAGCTAACACCGGAAAACGACGCTTGATTACCCCAAACGTGCGCTCGATTACATTGCGTGTTCGAATATGACTTTCGTTGTAAAGTTGATGTACATTAGATTCGCACTGATGTAAGGGAGTAGCCAAATAATGCGTATTACAATATCCTGAGTCTCCAACTATAATGAAATGGCCAAAGTCACCACGTTCCAACTGAATTTTTAAATTGGAATTATTGAAAATGGTTTGGTCATGTGATGCTCCAGGCCAACGTGCAACGATGTTCGTAACTTTCATATTAGCTGAACAAACTGCTTGCACATTTAACGAAAACCACCCCTTTCGGTTTCGGAAGTACTCAGCATTTTCACCACCGGGTGACTCAATTCGAACATGTGTACAATCAATTGCACCGATTGATCGTGGAAAGCGGGCAAACGAATAAAATTGTTCGCTGGCAGAAGTCAGATCAGTTTCTGTTCTTGGCATTTGAATATAAGTTGAACGAAGCTGCGCAATTGCAAGAGAGACTTTTTTAATTATGTTCGAGACTGAAGATATGCTCACTCCGGCAAAATGAGATATAGCCACTTGCAGAGCAAGTTATATAGCAGAGCAATCATCAACTGAGCGATGGGACGTATATATCGAGATCTAGAGAAACAAGGATTAATCTTAAGAAATGAAGTTCAATAGAGACATACTCCTTAAATCGAAGTTTACCTTTTTTGGATATGGACAAGAAATGGTTTATCTTTTGCAGCAGTTGAACAACCGATTCTTTCGACAAACGAAAACGATAGATGAAGTCTTTGCTATCCCATTTGTTCAAATTAATGCGCTCATGCATTTTGTATTGTCTTCGCTCAACTAATAACATCCTATCATCTTCGTCCGGATCAAACAAAATAAGTACATCATTGAAAGTATCGCGACGTTGATTTAACTCGAGTAGTTCATTATTCATTTTAAGAAAATTAACAATTTAAATAAAAATCAAAATGAAATGACGTTTTGATTTGGACAGAAAAATTAATTCCTCAGTTAAAAGTCGCTAACTGATTGATTTTCCCAAGTTAGCTAATTCCGTAATAAAATCTAAAGGCCAGTTAGCTAACTGGAGAAAGGTCAAAAAAATTGGCTAACTGAGAGTGAAAAAACACAATATCATGAATTTCCTCTTTTTAATCGCAGATTAGAATTTAACTGAGAGTGAATAAAACGGCCCTCTGATATGGAACTCACTTTGATAAATAATACACTTTGATAAATAATAATGAAAAACACCACAAATACTGTTCGTGTTGTTTTTTTTTCCTCCAAAACAGCTGTGAGTTTTGTTTGCAACAGTGTTCTAAAAAGTGTGCTCACAGTTGATGGCAAATATTTGGTGGGGCATACATTTGCAAAGCTATTTGCCGGTAACTGGGAATAGCCCTAATGAATATGGTAAAAATAAAAGAGGAGGACCAAAGCACAAGATAAGTTTGCGGGATAGGTGTCGAACTGTGCAATCGGCAATCAATTCAATGAAGAGCGCTAGCAAAATATCAAAGCAATTGGGCTTCAATGTATCACGTTGGACGGTAGCTCGAGCACTAAAACAGTCTGGAACTATCATAAGACAAGGTCTTAAGACAGCGTCGAGGTTGGTTGAGCGACACAAGAAAGCTCGTCTCGAATTAGCAAGAAATAACATGTCAACGTACTGGAAAAAGGTGGGCGCGCACTTTAAAGTGTTTCAATAATCCATGACATCTTCTTTCCTCTTTTAAGGTTTTTTTTTGGATGAAAAAAAAATTCAATTTGTATAGTCTTGATGTGTTCAAGTCTTACTGGAGAGATTTACGTTAAGAGCCACGATTTTTTCCAAACGGAATTTTGGGGGTGGCTCTCTCATGGTTTGGGGAGCTTTCAGCTTTGAAGGAACCCTGGAACTAGCTTTCCCAAACACTCGAATGAATTCTACTGAGTACATTCAGGCGTTGCAAATGAATCTTCTACCTTTTTTTAGAAAAAAGAGAAGCTCAAAATGGATTTTTGTGCAGGACAACGCGTCCATACACAATAGTCAAGAGACACGAAATTGGATGAAAACAAAAAAGTCAATTGTTTACCAGTTTATGCTCTGCGGACATGAATCCTATAAAAAATGTTTGGGAATTACTTGTTAAACGTGCTTACGCCGAAAACACTCAATACAACACATTTGCAGAACTTAAAGTTGCCGTCTTTCGAGAGTGGGAGTCATTTGAGATAAGTCTGCTTCAGGATCTTATAATTTCTATGCCAAGTCGAATTTTCGAACTAATTCAACAAGGTGGAGGACTCTCACATTATTCAAAAGAAGATGCTTTTTTCTTTGTGTACTTTAAAATATTCTAGTTTTGTTTATAATAAAGATAGTCATATTGTTCTTATGCACCACGAAATATTGGCACCACGAAAAATATAACGATTTCGGTCTAACGGAAAAAGCCACTTGTTATTATTGTTGTTGTTTTTTTCTGAAACATATTTTTTATTCTCTTTCATTCCCCATCCTTATTTTTTCAAACTTTTTTCAAATGGTCGTTAAATTTAAAAAACGAGCTGTTTTTATAGTAACGCACCACAGTGTATCCTAGTAAAGTATACCAGTTATTAACACATCATATGTATATCTCGAAATTTTCATAAAAATATTTTCTATGACTTTAAAAGAAGTATCTCGGAGTAGTTTGTTTTATTTTTGCGCTGTTGATACTTCCAGAATGTTAAATAATGGTATCGTAAACTGCTTTATAAGAGTTCGATTCAGAAATTTTGTTTAAAAATCGTAGGAATGTTCCAAATTATGGCTTAAATAAAAGGTGTGAGTGTCTAGTTTTTGAACAGATACTTAATTGTGATATAATTAAATAATTCTAGATTCATGTGGCCATAATTGGAGAGCTGTTTTAAAGAAGTTTAATTAAACAAAAAACTGCAAAAAAATTAATACTAACTAATAAGAGTCGATATAATTTTTGTTACCTGTAAGCAATATTGCTATCATAAAAATATGTGCGTGTCAGCTTTAACGCGCGACTGCAGGTTACTCCTTAAGATCGATTACCTTGGAATTTGAAATTATTAGAAAATTAATAATATTACTGAAAGGATTATATACTTTTATTCATATTTTGAAAAATATTACTTATACAATAATACAAAAATACTGAATACGGTAAATTTATTGCCTTCACCAATAATATCGCATTGAAAGAAAAAATGTATAAGCATTGATAAATATAAATGAATTTATATTTTTTAATGAATAGATATAAATTAAAATGAAACTGCACAAATCGTTTTCCGATATTTGTTTATGTGTAGTTTATACTGACGCACACTGCGTTGTCCCATTGACAAAAATCAAAATTTTGTATGACTCGAAACAGGCCCGTAGACAAGGGGGGCTTTTAGGGATTAAACCTCCTCTTATGGTCCAGAAAGTATATAAATAGATAAGTTGCAAACTTCCTAAATTTTTAATTGAATTGCGAACTTTGCTTTCAGATCATAGATAGTTATAAAGTGATTTATGTTCGGGCAGGTTTACTAGGTACGGCTAAAATGAATGGTATGCTACAAGAAGCACAAGCGTTCTCATTCACTAAACCTGTCTATATTAAACTCATGCGATATAAGCTGTATTCGAAACGATTTTTGACAAATAGTTCTATGCTTCCAAACGACCGCTTATACACATTGTTCTAAAAGATATACTTGCCCCAATGAAAAATAAAAAATAATTTTTAAATTTCTTCCAACAAGATTTTTTGCAAGACATAAATCTCTAAATACTGTTATTGAAGTTTTAAGCATCGCAACCGAATTTGGCAATACCGCAATATCGTCTCTCGCATTTAAACTGTTGAAAACAATTAAAACTTTTGATTTTCAATCTACTATTTATGTGGTCGTAAACATATTTTTAGCAACCCTTCCGCTCGAGAATCTGTGAAAACTCAAGTCCACATAATTAATTTGTCATCAAGACTGTTGCTCTTTCCCAAAAAAGGTCATTCTGTAATTTATTAAGGGGTTTTTTTTTTGTGTTTGACATGCCAAACACAGGCACTTTGAGGATTTTCGAAAAAAAATTAAAGTTTCAACAGCTACAATTTTTTGATACGAATTTTGGTTATTGTAATTTTTTCATAAAATAGCTTTTTTTATTTTGCGTTTTTGTATTTTTTGGAGATTTTTTGTGGATTGATTAAGCAACGGAATAACACAATTTTTTTTATTTGTTAAAGTGTGGTTTCAGAAAATATTTCAACAAGATTTCATTGGAAATTTTTGAAATATGGATTCTTACGTTTTTTTTATTAAAACAATAAATTAATAAATTTTTTTCGAATAGTTAAATAGCACAATTCTGGTAACTTTCATCCGAATTTTTATGTTTGATAACTCATTTTAAAGAACAATGACATTAAAAACAAAATGCTTACCAGTTTTTTAAAAAATTGTCTTCATGTTTTTATTACTTCTTTGATCAAATATTAGGAAAAACACTTGTTAAGCGCTTCTTCATTTATTGGACTCTTGAGCGAGTTCTTTAAGTTTATCAATCAACAATAAACTTTATAGTATTCAGTTGTATATTAAATAGCCTTTTTTATGCTATGTCATCAACAATTTGAGCAAAAATTAATATACATATAAAAAATACCTATTTTAGTTTTTCGATATCAAAAACTATCGATACTTTTTTTTTGCATAGATAAGACAAAAATAACATATTTACGGGAAAAACTCAGATTTGGCTACACTTCAAAATTGAGATATTAAAAAAAAAGTATAGCAGAAAACATATATGTAGAATATTAGTATTCCCTGGAAGACTTTGTCCTGCCTCGGACCGCCTTACTGCTATATAAGAATTTTCATGCTAATCGGAAAAAAATTTTATATTTTCACCCTCTCAACTTTTGATTATTTCTTTCAAAATGTTTTTTATTCAGATATCATTTTTATTTTATAATTACACTAAACTATATTATTACATTTAAATTGAATATTGTTGATATAAAAATAAAATACAGGGAGCACTATTGAATGAAAAATTATCCTCAAAAAGGATATTTAATTTTTTCTTTCAATGTATGTGTAGAGCTGTAGCTAAAATAAAATAAATTTACTTTCTTTTATATATGATATTTTGTTTGATGGGTCTTGAAGTCTCTTTAAATGCCTGCATTTGAGATCTTGCTACAAGGAAAACAGAAAACATAACGAGCAAGTTCAGTTTATTTTCTGCCCCCGATTCGGTTTATCCGTACATTCGGCTCATCATTAATGCACATTATTTTCATCTTTTATACACATAAAATACATAATAATACACATATACACAAAATTTGTATTTACATACATTACATTGAATTTCATTTACATTATTTTCACTGTTTGCGTCATTAATCATAGCATTATATTTTTAAAAAAGATATTATAGGCTTATGGTAGCTGAAATAAGAAACAAAAAATTTTGAACGATGCAGTTCCACTCATGATAAAATTATTAATTAGGTAGCCTTGACAACTACTTATTTTCTCACGAGCTGTGACCTTCGAGTTTCAAACAAAAGAAAACAATATAAAGTGCGTGTTTTTTTTAAATTTGAGTGAGAAACCTTTGCAATTGAATGATCCATTCACAGCAGCTGACTCCTATGAATGCGGTCAATGTGTGTGACACACGTTCTCTATTTTGTTTTCTTTTGCTTGACATTCGATGGTCGAAATACGAAATATCACTCTTACCTGTTACTTATTATACCATGTCCCATATCCCAGTTAGAGAATTTGCTGGCGACATTTATAAAACTACAAATGTTTTTATGTTGGTCATGAAACTCAAATACACGCTCTTGGATATTGGCAACCAGGCGCTCAGCAAATGCAGCAAGCATGGCATAATTAAACAAGGTATTGTTAGGGCGGAGAGCCGGTGTCCGAAACTGTCAAAACGAAGTTGACATTTCATACAAAATCTGCCAATGAGAATGCAATATAAAAGCAAGAATTGGTAAATATATCAAAATGGATGATTTTGACAGTTATGGTCACTTAGAAAGAGAACACATTCAGCCCTAACACTACCTTGTCTAATTCTACTATGGCAGCAAGCAACCATCAATAAGTTTAACTGCTGACAAATCGTTCCTTCATAAAGAAATAATGAAGGAAATTTACTGTTTTTGTGTCAATGTATATGTAGATCTGTAGCTGAACTAAAATACATTTACAACAACAATTACCAAGCAAATCTACTACAACGATGAGCAGAGAAAAGCAGTATCACATTGGTTGCGCAACGTTAGAGGACATGAACCGAATTGGCGGCGGAAAATAAACAGCACTTTGCTTGCTATGTTTTTTGTTTGCCTGGTAGCAAGATGTCAAGTGGGGGCATTAAAAGAGACTTCACGGCCAGTCAAACAAAAAGCCAATAACAAAAATTTTAAATTTATTTTATTTTAGCCCACAGCTAGCTCTACATTTTTATTGAAAAAAACAGTAACATTCGATAGCTGCATTCCCGTGGTCCTTGATCTAGAGCGCGGCTCTATTTTATTCACAAAACAAAAACAAAAATTAAAACTAGCTCGATTTCTTGCTCTATTTCTGATCTTAAAACTCCGCCCTAAGTTTCAAGCATTTTTTATCAAAACGAACATAGTCTAAATCTAAATAACTATTCATTTTCCTATTTTGACGTTTCACCGCTCAATGGGCGTTTTGGTATTGTTGTTTTCTTTTGTTATTGTTCTTAAAACAGTTGTTTCAAGACTGTGATGACAAATTGATATAAAGTTGAACTAACGTTGTTTTACTGAGATTTGATCTGATCTAGTGCCACGGGAATTAGGCTAGTGTTTCCCAGCGGAGCGAAGGGAGGGGAAAGAACGATGCGTCAGCAGAGGAACTTATTGATGGTTGCTTGCTTATGTTTAATAAGTTTCCTATCTTGTTATCTTTGCTGTCTGTATTGATGACGAGAGTTACTCGGAAAAAGACAATGACGCAAACCTACGATTTGCCCTCTTTTCACTTCAAAAAAATAATTTTTAATTCAATTCGTTTTGGGTTCTCTAAAAGCAAACATTTTTCAAAAATTTGTGTTTTGATAAAAGTCAGCCAAGTAGTTTTTGTTAAAAAAATATTTAAGTACAAAATAGAATTAAAATATTTTAAAAAATATAAAATTTTAAATATAGGGTTAATTAGTTTGTGATTTAAGTTTTTTAAGATTGTGATAAGTTTTTAAGTTTTAAGAGTTGCTGTTGTTGTTGCTAATAAAATAAAAAACAAATTTTTATTTTAATTCGATTGTTTATTGAATCTTTCTTAAGACTAATTTAAAATAGTACATGTTGCTTTTATTTATAGGTAATTAATTGCTCACTCTGCAAATATCGCTTTGGAAGCACCTGTGTGTGTGTATAGCGTTTTCGTTGAGAACGGAAATGCAGCTTTAAAATTAATAGGAATTAAAGAATTTTCGTTTTTATTTATGAGAACGAAAATTCGCTTTTTGAATTTAATAGGAATTAAAAGAAATCATTGAACTTTGCATTTTCGTTTATTAGAAAGGAAATGCAATGTAACGGAAATAATTGGAATTAATTGAATTTGCATTTTCGTTTATGAAAACGGGAATGCAAAAATTATTAAGAATTAGATTACATGTAAGGGCTTTACTATAACATCTACTCAGCTAAGTGATTGATTCTATACAGAGTTGTTGTTGTTGTTGTTTTTGCCTTCTTAAAAACTTACCTGATCTAAAGCTCGCAATTTAAATCATGTCATGAATTAATTTTATTTTCTTTTTTTATTTTAATTAAAATATTTTGTTAGTATTACAGCGTTAATAATACTAATTGATTTAAAAACTGAACTTCCTTTTTTTTGTTATTTCTTTACATTATTTAAAAAAAAATAAAGTTCGTTGTTTTTGAAGACAATTGTGATATTTGTATGTTTAATGTCAAGTATCTCTGCTAAAATAAGTAAATTTTTACAAATGTTTCGCTCAATGGCTTATTTTTTAAACTGATATTGAAGTTAATTTGTTGATTTTAACAAAGAATAAAGTTAACATTTTTTCAAAATGCTTTACTTTCAAAAACTTACTTACTTACTTATTTGGCGCTGCAACCGCTGGTCGGTATCATATAAAAACATTCGCCAGCCTATTTAATCAAAATAATTGGTTCCATTGTTTTGTAAATATTAAGGTTTTAACTTCTAATATTCCACTTTAATTTTAACAATTGAAATTTCAACATTCATGCTGCTAACTCAAATTTCCATATATTTTAGAAATGCTAACATATTTCTCTTAGTTGAAAAATTATTTTTCGAATAAAATCTATCGAAAAATGTACAATCTTTACACTGGTTTGTTAACAAAGGTTACACGTGTTGTGCGATGGTAGCTACACTAAATAAAGTAAACTGTTGCGTTTGTTATAAAAATAATCTGCAACGCCAGTTTTTGGCACATCCCGCTTACAGTTAGGCATTACGCTATCATCACCAACAAACTTTTACCAGCGAGTATTTATTGATATCTTAGATGTGACTCTTTCCATACAAATATATCAACAAACCACACACACACTTCCAGCGAGTGGGACCTTAAATATAATTTCTGGTTTTTGTTGTTGTTTCTGAGATTATTGTTGTTATTGGCTTAAATGTTGTTGTTGTTGCTTGTGGATATTATTATTGCAATTTCAGCACTCAACTAAATTTGAAGTAGTTGCATTACATTGCATTGAAATTTCAAATAATGCCTCGCTTACTAGTTCCAAGATTTCCACTTATTTGCACATAAATTTCATCAATTAAGCTTTGACTGTCTATCCATTCATGGGAAACTTCGATCTCGTTCTCTCCATTCGTGTCACTGCATCTATATTGTCTCAAGTAGTTTTGCTACTCGCATGTAGCTGATTTTAATTAAATTTGCAAATTAAACCACATCTATACAACACATGCAGCGACTCAAGCATAGAAACGCACACATTCACTCGTGAATTAGGTTTCAATGCGCCATTTTGTCAGCTTCCATTAAGTTGAGATTTTCTTATGCATGCCTGGCGGTGGCAGCGCCACATGCCCCACTTCTTCCTCTTCGTCTTCGTCATTATTTGATGTTGTGTTGGCAAGAAAGCCAGCAAGATTATCTAATTGAATGTAATAAGAAAGATGATCCACTTTGCCGCCATTTTGCCAAAATGGCGCTGACGATGAAATCCAAAGCTAGGATGGAGCTATAGAAAAATTCAATTTATCAGTAAAACAATATATATTTAATTTTGAGTATAATTAATTTCTTATTATTTTTAGATATTGGAGTCATTTCAATATTCTCAATATTTTTTCAATATCAGCATTTTAAGTATTTGAGTTTGTATACTAAATACTGAAATACATACTGAATCTTAAGTTTCTTAATTTTTCAGAACTTCTTTTAGCCTTTGCATTATTATACCTCACGCGTACTACGTTAGGGTTATATTAACTTTGTCACTCCCTGTGTTCTGCTAATAAAGAGGCGTCTTAGATATAGAAAAATATTTACATTTTTTATCAGCATCACCTCCTGAATCGATTTAGCCATGTCGGTCTGTCCCTTCGTCTGTCGACACGATTACAGCCGCAATTTTAAAGCTATCGTAATGAAATATACTTTTTATTCTAAAAACGAAAACTAAGTTAAAAAATAGGCAAAATCGGATTAAAATCCGCCTACCTCCCATACAAAGTTTCTTTATCAAAACGGTTAAATCTGTTAAAATGACAGAAAGATTAATATATTGGCTTGGAATTTTGCATATTAACTTTGAAGTAAAATATTCACCATATATATAAAATTTGTCTGAATCGGATAAGAATTACGCCTACCTCGTATACATAGTAACTTTATCAAAACACTACAATCTCTAAAAATGTCACAAAAATTTATGTAGTGACTTGGAATTTTGCACATAAGCTTTGAAGTAAAATATTCACCATACACTATAAATTTCTTAAAATCAGAAAAAACTACTCTTACCTCTCTTTCAACGTTCTTTCTTAACCAAATCAGTAAAATCTCTAAAAATGCCACAAAAATGTATGTAATGACTTGAAATTTTGCCCTTAAGCTTTGGTCACAAAATTTTACCATAATATTGAAATTTGTCATAATAGTATAACAACCACGCCTACTTCCCATTCAAAGTAGCTATATAAACACAGTTTAGTATCTACAATTGCCGGAAAATTTAATTAAATGAATTAAAACTATGCACATATCGTCGCCTGAGAAATTAAGTGTTGTATGTGGCTTGTGATAGTTTTGAGTAAATAAGGTACAAAGTTTGAGGTATAATAACTTTGTTTACAGAGAACCGATTTTTTTAAATTTATACTGGATACGCATGCGGAATTTGACTATTACGATAATAAATTAAGAGATCGTACCTTATCTCTGTAAGGACTTAATATTATATTTGCTTACAATTAGTTTGTCGTATGTAGAAATTTCGCACTTTTTAAAATTTACCTGGAAACGTACGACATAAAGTTCTTGAAAACCTAAGGAGATTTGTAAATGAAAAAAGAAAACATACTCAGTTTTCAATATATTAAAGTTTGCAAAATTATTGTAAGATTAAGTCCGGTGCACTGTTCCATTTTTAGAGTGAGCGTTCTAGATGCCAGTCATAAATGATATTTTGGCGTGTTGTTTTGTGGTTTTAGAAAATAAATAAATATCGCGAATGATTGTAAAAAAACTGTTTTTATTTTGAAAATAAAAAACTTTTCTGCGTATTTAAACAATATATTTTAATTTTTAAAACTTTTATTTCATCTCATAAAATTGAGTCATTATCAATCAATAATAAGAGAGAACGAAAATGAGAATCTGCTAAATATAACTAAATATTCAAAATCTTTTGCTTGTCAGTTCTGGTTTCTTTGAATTGATCACTAATAAATAAAGCTATTCAAAAATTATAAACAAAAAGGAAAAAGAAACCTCACAATAATCTTCTGATAGGAAGCAATAATGTTTGAAACACGATAATCTTCATCAGAAGAAACATTTTTTCATACGAAAAGTAATTATGCTCTTATTATAGTAAAATAAAAAGTAAATTTACCAGTGTGGTCTTCAGAAACGGAAAATCCTATATCAGTTTTTTAAAAATGTAAAAAAAAAAATAATCTGAATAAATTAAAACGTTATTTATAGAGACACGTATATCTTTCTCTGAAACAGGTTTTGAAATAACACTTTTTTATGATACTTGTAACTATAAAAACAAAGCCATTTCTTAGAAGTAACATATTATTGCGACTTTTCTCTCCAACTCAAAACTGATAAATTGCTACATACGACACTTAATTTCTCAGGCGACGATATGCTAACAATATTAAAAATAACTTTAAGTTTAAAATTTTGCAAAGTCTTATAAAAACTCCGTTAATCTCCCATACAATGTGACGTCATCAAAGTAGCAGTAGAAGTATTAATAGCATATTTAACACATAATCTCCCAT
This sequence comes from Dichetophora obliterata, assembly GCA_963920525.1. NCBI lineage: Eukaryota > Metazoa > Arthropoda > Insecta > Diptera > Sciomyzidae > Dichetophora > Dichetophora obliterata. The sequence continues at coordinate 57,946,347 of OY986437.1, forward strand.
ATCTTAAACGTGGTCTGCATTTGAGTTTTGCCAGCATTGGAGAAATACCACGCCCATCCTCTTTACGAAGTGATGTCATCAAAATTTCAAAACATGGAATCTGGCCAACTTTGATCCAGAGTCATTGCGCAATCAAAAGGAACATAAACGAGGGAAGTCGAACCATGTGTGAGGTATTCTGAATTTCAGTTGATTTTTTCTGAATTATTAACCTACATCCCCTTTTTCCAGAAACGAATAGGTTTGTTGTGCGGAAGGTTTAATCCCTTTTTCAGGAGCAATATTTTCATCGATGAATGAAATGCATGCAGTCTTCTGGTTAAAAATAATTAATAATTTGTTGTTTTATTCAATACTAGCTGGAACCCGGCGCGTTGCTGCCACGCCCCCGTTGCCAAACTTCCATAAAATGTTATCTGTGAACCTGCATTGGGTTGATCTAAATTTGGGTTGAATGAGAGGTGCCACGCCCCTTTGTTTAACTCCCATAAAATTTGATTAGTGAAACGGCATGTGTAAATCGTGGTAGAATAATGAATTCTTAGGCTATAATTTCAAAGCTATTCGATATCGCAAATCGCATATTTGGGTTGTATGGGAGGTGCCACGCCCCCTGAATGGCGTGTGTAAATTGTGGTAGAATACCGAATTCCGAGGCTGTGCGAGCTGTAACTGAAAAGCTATTCGATATCGCAAATTATGGGAGGTTGCCACACCATACGTCCATAAAATGTTATCAGTAAAACGACATGTGCAAATTGTGCTCGAATACCGAGGCTGTGGAGGTCTATAACTCCAAAGCTATTCGATATCGCAAATTCTGGTTGCAAGGGAGGAGCCACGCCCCTTGTACAACGCCCATAAAATGTTATCAGTAAAACAGCACGTGTAAATTGTCGTCGAATACTGAATTCCGGGGCTGTGTGAATTATAACGCAAAAGCTTTCAAAATATTAAATGTGGGTTTTAAGGGAGGTGCCACGCTCCCTTTCCCAACGCCCATAAAATTTTATCAGTAAAACGGCACGTGTAAATTGTGGTCGAAAACCCAATTCCATGGCTGTGCGAACTATAACTCAAAAACTATTCGATATCTCAAATTTGGGTTGTATGGGAGGTGCCACGCCCCCTTGTCCAACACCATAAAATGTTATCAGTTAAACTTAATGTGTAAATTGAGTTCGAATATTAAATTCCGAGCCTGTGCGGTCTGTAACTAAAAAGCTATTCGATATCGCAAATTTGGGTTGTATGAGAGTGCCACTGTTGTATCCCCTCTGAGAGGATACGCGTTGGTCCTAACAGTCGCCGAGCGACGTCCTACCTATGGGTTGTTTGCCGGCGCTTAAGAGCGCCACTGGCAAGCTACTCAAAAAAAATACCTCTGTCGCCGTCACCCTTAGGTGCATTCAGGCGTGGAGGTTTTTGTTTATACTTACTTGTAGGGGTGTCCTGCGTATCGAAAATCCGGCCTTCTTCAGTAAAAGAAACGACTGCTGGTGTTTTAGTTTAATTTACATCAATTCATTTTTTATTTTAGCGGGGACCAGATATTTATAACATAACTGGCCGCGCTTCTTCTTCTTCGTTTTTACAAACTTATTACATACTTAATTCTACTTATTGATTAATCAGCGGTTGCGTAATTTTATCTTCCGCCTTTGGCTTAAATTAACTTCATTATTAAGTTCTTATTAAACATATTCTTACATACTTATTTAATGGTGCCAACTTTAGCTAAACAAACATACAAACATGTATAACATGTGTAATTGGGTCATATTCCAACGTTAAATTCTTATTTAAATTATACTTGTTTTGCCAAACTGTGTGTATGTTAAATACAACAATAAAATATTAAAATTAATTTACCTCTGGTTTTTGCCTAGCTAGCATTTTACGCTGGCCGCACAGAAGTAAATTGTTGGCTTTATTTTATTGTCTTTAAATAAAATGAAAACTGATCGCCCAGTTGTTGTTGCGGTAGATCAGTGTTCATTTTATTGTCTTACTTTTGGTTTGTTTATTTTACCGGCCTTGGCATTGAATTCATATAAAAGTGCCGCAATGCAATGAATGTTGATCGCTCGCTTAGTTGTTGCGGTGGATCAACTTTCATTGCCAGCACTTGGCCACGAGCAAAAAGACAATATTTTGGGGAATACCTCGTTGTGAGTCACAACATTCCTCCCCCCTTACACAAAGAAAATTTTCTCCTTGAAGAGGTTAAAATTTTCGTCCATTTATTCTTTATTATCTTGTTTGTATGTTTGTTTTGATTTTCTTATGGTATACTTCGTTTTAGTATTTTCTTTTAAGTAGTTTTTTTGTTTTACTAGCTCTTTTCTTAATGTTTATTAATGTTAATTTTTCTTTTATTTCTATATATAATATTGTTCAATAACTTAGTACATACTCTTTTCATTTAGCTATTAACAGTTTAAAATTTTTAATTCATTTATTCATATTCTTTAAATGGTCTAAATGTCTTGCATCCATCTGGTGTAATCGGTTCCTCTGTGTTTTACACCCGTTTTGATGCTACAGTGTTATGGGTCTCTTTTCCTGCTTCAGTTTTATTTTTATCCCGCGTAGTCCATCGGTGCGCCGGAAAAACTGTCACGGCGTTTATTTGCTATATGTACTGGTTGTCTTTGATTTGTTGTAAAAATTTAAGTACACCCTTGCCATTTCTGCTTCTCCAAATTTATTGTGTTAAGGCATTATTTCGAATTATTGTTGTATTCAGCCAAATGTTATAATGTTACGCCAAGAGCTTTACTCAGGTACTAAGCGACCAAGTGTGGCAACTACCAGGTACAAAATACTATTTTTATCTCCTTTAACATATTTTGATTCTATATTTGCCCTGCCCTGACTCTCCATCTTCGCACTATGCTCCACAGAAAAAACTGCCAGCATATATTTGAAAAATGTAAAAGGAAATACTTTCAAATTTGTGCGATAAGTTTAACATCTTTAGTGGATTGTCGCATTGTTGAAATGAATATACTGCAAACCTGCACTTCTATTTCAATTTACTATGTCTTTATACAGTTGATCTGTATAAAGTGCACTTTATCATCTTCCTGCTGCATATCGGCTTTCCGATTAAATCTTCATTACAATTGTTTGTTGAATTAATTTGTTCATAAATTTTGTGCATCTTTTAATACTCCTGTTGTTCCTTTGAGCTGTCTTAACTCTTGTAACATGCCTTGTCTTGTCAATTTTTTTTTTGTCCATATTGTTCAAAGAGATATTTAAGCATAATAATTGATTGATTCTAATTTCAAAACGTTATTTGAAACCCGATAAATCGGGATATATAACTTTTATATATAACTCATACATGGTCCCCCACCAAAAATTTGGTTGGTCAATGGGATACACGGTCGTACAACTTGTCAATGCTTCCAAATTTGGTAGTAAAGATTAGGTGTATAAAGTTGTTCGAAATCTATCAAACACCGCTTTTCGAACCAAGCAATCTTGCCAACTTTGGAAAAGAATATTCTACTTCTGCCATTTTTCTGCCATAACTTCCTTTCCTATCTAAACTTGGTCCAGTATAGATGTCAAGGTAATTTTTTCTTTAAAATTAAACCTAAATATTAATCCTTATTTATCTTCAAGTTTTCATTCCCATCACCGGTTCGAAAAACTTAAAACCAAGGCAATGCTATTATTTTTAAACTAAAAGCATCCGTTCAGCCAAAAAGTTACCTCGTGAACTTATTAACACGTAAGTTTTTTTTTATCTCACGGTTTACAAGGGGTCACAAAAATTAATAATTCCGTTTCATAGGTTAACTTAATTGGTAATAAAATTGCTATCAAGCAAAACACATCAAAACATAATATTACAAAAAAAAAAAAAAAAAAATCGAGAGCCCCATTCGAGTTTTGGATGTGACCGATTTTTGCTCAATTGCAGCGAAGAGAAAAGATCGTCAGCACAAACGCATAAAGCAGCCACAAAACACCTTCAAGTCGCCTTCAAGATTTCGCCCATCATTTCGAGAAAAGAAACTGATACGGTAGTGTGTTTGCAACCGCGTGTGTGGTGACTGCGATCGTGAATGCAAAATCTAATTAGAATTAGATCTAGCCGTAAAAAGAAAAAAATCCTAATTAAAAAGAAATAGAAAATCGGGTTAAAAACGAAAAACTAGCTTAACAATACTAAAGGTTTAAATGTTGTAATAAATAGCGCAAAAATTAGAGATAGAACTTTAAACAAAAATAGAAAAAAAAAAGAAGGAAAGAAGTCGTGTTGAAACCTAATTTCCGTATGAACAAGAGTGTTAAAATCGCTTTAAAAGTAGTTGTAAAATGGCTAATTATTGGTATAAAAAAAAAAAAAAGTTTACTTAATGAGTATGTATACCTAAATTAAATACTTAAGCTTACAATATTTTAGAAATAATCGCGGAAATTTAACATAATAAGATCAAAAGGAAAAAATTGATACATATATATTGGCTGAAAAGATTTACAGCGATAGCTATGCTAGCCGATTTGTGCTGAAAATATAAAACGAAAACGAAAACAAAACAAAGAGACAAAACAAAACCAAAAAAAAAAAAAAAAAAAACAACAAAAATTCGGTTCTTAAGTCCTATTAAACGTTAACCCAACATTTGAGCAGAAATAATTCATCATAGTTAACTTATAAACTTTTTCTCCAGCCCTAACTGCAGCAGCAACATTCTGTAAGGCCTTGCAACATGTTCCTGTATTACAAGTAAGTCATCATCATTTTAATTTATTGTCTATCTATTGCTAACTTTAAATACCAAAATGCTCAAATTTTCTTAGTCGAATCAAAGTATCCTTAACATAAGATCAGTTTTTTTTGCTAAAGATTAGTGCCAAAATTATTAATGTTTAACTTAAAAATATAAAAAAAAAAAAAAGAACAAAGAAAGAAAGAACGGAGAAAATGAACATATGATGTTTTGCTAAGATTTGCTTATACCAGAAAGCTTTCATTCATTGTTTTATTTGATTTTTTTTTCTTGTCACTATCTTACTGTTACTATAATGATTTTGGTTCTTTGTTTTGTTTTGATTAGTACTGAAGTAATAACTCTGCACAGTGGGTTATCTCCTGTGAGTCGAGGTTAAATTTCAGCAAGTTACATTGTCTTTGTGTAAATGAAGGCAATTGTAAACGAATTCAATACAAGTAAATTAAAGTGGAATGCGTTTTAAGTACATAAATATTTATTAAAGACAAAAAACAACTTTAAGATATCGAAGAAAATATTGTTTTTATTCCAGCACAACTAAGTATGCTATACCTATGTCTATATATATTTGTTTTTGCTTTTCTTTTTTTTTCACGCTAGTTCGTAGCATACTATTTGGTATAATCTGGTTATATTTTGAATTCGTATTCTAAACTAAGTAAAGCAAAACAGTCTGGATTAATTCTTTTCTTGTATTATTTAAGATAAAAGCCTTTATTATATTCGAAATTATTTAAGTTAAAAGCCAGTATTATCAGTTTCAGACTGTTATGACATTGAATTGTTGTATATTTTCTGTAGAAAAACAAATGTTATTAATAAAAAAGAAATTATTTGAGAAACCCTATATTTTTTAATTGACATCAAGTCATGAATTCTTAAATCTCTAAATTGTCTGGTGGTATGGTAAAGTGAGAGGGTAAAGTAAAGTCTGGGATTCGTAATAAAAACTACCTTACGAATCAAGGAGGGCGGGTATCAGAAGACCTATCAAATAACACCTAAAGATAGTGTCTTTGTTGTTGTTTTGCCAATTGAAGACTTTCACCTTTGAGTTTTATGAGTGAGTTTTAGTAATATTTCATTAATTATTTTTTTTGGTTGGTCCATTACTATAGTTTTTTTTGGTTTTGTTGTTTTGTTTATATTTATAAAGGCCACTCGAGGACTCTTTAAAAGAGTACCAATCGGTGTTCTGGTTGGAAGAGAGGCAAGAACCTCCCCACGGGCTGATTGCTAGCTGTTATTATAAGGGTCCACCTACCCTCTTCCCCAGATCAAACCAACTTAGGTTGGTCCCATGATTGGTTACACTCTGCTCGTTGCCTTCCTGTTATTTGATCCATGCAAGACTATTTGTAAACTTCATATTTATTTTTTAATACTGATGCCTTATTTTAATATTTTTATTTCAAAATTACTTAATTTACAACTATTTTTAAATTAAAATCTTGCGCCAATTTTTTTTTTTTTATATTACAACTTTAACAATTTTTACATGCTGTATAATGAATCTATTGTATTTAACATTTCCATAACATTTATATATTTTAAGATTTCTTTATTATTTCTTCAATATTCTTATGCGAACTCGCACGCTATTTTATTGTTCTTTTATCTGAAGCAGATAAACATATTTTATTATTTCTTTATTATTTCTTCGATATATATTACAATTTCTTTAATTTTCAACTTCGTGATTTTCAATTTTCTTTTAATTTGTAAAATAATATTTTTCTTAAAGTAAAAATTATACTTTTTTTTTTCATTATTATATTTTTTTCTCTACTTTCTATATCATATTAATTATTATATTTTACCGCGTTCGTTTGACGCTATCAAATTTCTTTCTTTCCATTAAAAAGTTTTTTTCTTTTTCTCATTTTAATCAAATCTTTTAAACATTTTTTTTTTTTTTATTTCAATCCAAAACAAAACTTACAGTATTAAAATAAATTGGCACTATTTTGGGATCTACAAGTAGAATGCGTTGTACTAGAATTTAATCCTTGCGAGGGATACCCGTAACAACGTCTTTCACTTTGAAGATGCCAACACAATTGCCTTTTACTTTAGATTTTCTCCGCTTCTGTCTAATTGTTCCATTTAAATGCCTTTTATATAACCTTTTCTTGACTGTTTCCTCAGTTAGTAGTTTTCTTTACTCCATTTATTTCTCATTGCCGTATTATGGCCACAAATATGCTTTCACATTCACTACTTCTTTTTTTTTTTTAATTCTGTTTTATAGTAACCTTTTTTCTTTACAACTTTACTAAATTTTCTTACTATATAGTTTTTTTCTCTCATAATTTTACTCCTAATATGAATAATATTTATGTATACTATCTTTCTCTTTCCCGACCATTTTTTTTTTTATTTTATATTTTATTAGATTTTCCCTACTATTAGTCAGAGCCATTTTTTCGTGTTACTATTATTTTTTTTTTCTTTTCGTCTTATATATCTTGTAGCTTTCTCTGATGTCTACTAGAGGTTCTTCCAAATAACCACCTGGTGCAATCTCTTGCTTATGAATCACAACTGTGGGAATTTCTGTTTCATTTATCTCCACTTTTTCACTGAAAATAACGGCCGCTTCGGAATCTACAAATAGAATGAGTTTGCCGTTTTTTGCTTTTTCGCAAGGAACTCCTACGAACCCATCATTCACTTTGCAAATATCCGAACGCGCTTTCGGTTTTATCTCATATCTATACGCTAAGTTCGCACATCGTAGCCAATCTTGCTCACTTCTGGTTCTAGTATGTGCGCATAGTAATTTAGCTATTGCCAGTGTCGCCTCTAAATGAAGCACGACTGGTCTAAAAAAAATTTTGGCATCCGTTGCGAAGGATGTTTTACCCAAAACTTTTGCTAACCTACTGCCTGCACTTCTAACTATAAAACACAAAATTTCGAAAGCATAGAATTTATAATTTGTTTTATCAAATTTTCTGGGTCTCGAACCCATTGGTTCATTGTCATTAAAACTCTCTGTTACTAACTTAAATTTTTCTTCTATCATATTTTCATTTAATCTTTCGAATACAACATCGAATATTCCTTTTGTTACCTTTCCATTTAATTTTCCTACTATCACATTGAATTTTCCTCTTATTCCTCCTAGTGCTCTCATAATATTTTCCAATTGTATTTTTCCTTCTTTTATTAATTCTTTTATGTTCCTCCGAGCTCTTCTCATGTCACTAATGGCCGTATTTGATGTTGCCCGTAGCAACTTAATTACTTCTTCTTTCATATTTTCATTTAATTTCTTGAATACCACATCTGATTTTTCTTTTATCATATTTCCATTTAATTTTTCCAATAGAACCTTGCATTTTTCTTTTATCATATTTCCATTTAATTTTTCGAATACCACATCGAATTTTTCTTTTATTATATTTTTATTTAATGATCTTATTACCCCTTTGAAGTTTCCTTCTATCCTTTTCTCTACCGCTCTCATAATATTTTCGAAAAGTATTCTTCTTTCTTTTATTTCCCTTTTTATATTCCTATGGGCTCTTTTCATGCTACCCATGTCCATATTCACCACATATATAATTATCTGCATTATTATTAAACTGCTATAAAAAAAAATTTTCGATGTTGCCCGTAGCAACTTAATTACTTCTTCTGAATTCGGACCTACATTCGCTACATTTTCTTCTGATTGGGACGAACAGATATTCACAATCTTTGCAGATGTCGAATGATCTGTTACTAAACTTTCCACTGGCTTAGATGTACAGATATTCACAATCTTTTCAGATGTCGAATTATCTGTTACTGAACTCTCTCCTGGTTTGGATGTACAGATATTCACAATCTTTTCAGATGTCGAATTATCTGTTACTGAACTCTCTCCTGGCTTGGATGTACAGATATTCACAATCTTTTTAGACGTAGAATTATCTGTTACTATCCTTTCTATTGACTTAGATGTACAGATATTCACAATCTTTTCAGATGTCGAATGATCTGTTACTATCTTGGTCGGCCTAAGTGTTCTTTTATTTCGGGGGTCCCAGCTTATTGGCCTTTGCGGGGCCCCTGAAAGTTTCCCTGCCTATTCTCCCAGTTTCTCTTAGCGTAGCAGTCTTTCTCTACGTGGCCTAACTTGTTACACCATCTACATTCATATCTTTTTCCCTCCATTTTATCACTTCTGGGTTTAAATTCTTGGGCACATTTCCACCCCGTTTCGTGCCCATATTCCTGGCATTTTTCGCAATATGGTGTGTTTCTCCTGGTTATACACACGTCCCTAGTATGCCCTCTCTCCTGGCAAAATGAGCACCTTATAGCTAATCTGCTATTTGCCAAATGTTTTGCATCCTCTTCCTGTATGCTGTATTGCCCTCTTTGTTCCTGATTTCTTTCCCGGGGAAATCTAATTTCCTGTTTGCCCTGATACTCTTGCCCATAGTTATTATGGCCTTGTGCGGTTCTCCCTAGCTCACCTCCTTTTAACATGATCTCCATTTCTAACGCCTTTTTTTCTAATGCTGCGAGACCCAAACCGGTTGTCGTTAATAAAATCGTTCGTAGGTTCGGGTCGGAGACGCCCACCTTAAACGCACTAACGACTGAACTACTGAGCTGTTCCCACAGGATACCGTCCTCACCTACTAGATCTCTACCCCGAGACTCTATGTCGCTTATTCGGTTCGCGAACGAACTTAACTTCTCTCCCGGTCTTTGGACGCAATGCGATAGCTCCATTATCAACGTATTATACGTTGTCTCCTTAAGGTACTTCGCTTTGATTGCCCCATAGAGTTCCTCAACCTTGCCAAATTTTTTACTCCTGCAAAGATCAAATGCTTCCCCATGTAACCTTAATTTCACACAATCTGTGAAGTCCTGTGCATCTACTGGTTTCACTGCCTTAAATGCCAACTCGCATCCTTGTATAAATCTATAAACTTCTGCCCGTGACTCAGTACCCGAAAACAAGGGCACCAAGCTATTCACCGTTTTCGCTATGTCGTTTAAATTCATAATTGCTCGTTTAACCAGTCCGTTTCTTCAATCTAATCCTGGTCTATCTTCTGTCTTACTTCCTGCCAATTTATTCTAACACTACGTGTGATAGTTTTCAATAAAAATACGATTTCTCCCCCTGCCATGAGGTACATGAACAAATACAAATTTAATGCTTACGAAACACATTTTATATTTTTTTTTTTTTTTATTTCCATTTATTTAATGTTTTTGAAATATATTAACTATACATAAGCCGACTTTTAATTATATTTAAAAGTTTTTTTCTTTTTATTATATATTATAAAAAATTTTAAAATTCATGCCGCTCTGGACTTCCTTAACGTTGACTGGTTCTCTTCTCTGTTGATAAATCTTCCACGGTTATTTGTTCCTTTTATATTTTTCCGCTATAAAATTATGCGTTCAACTTTGGTCTGCCAGGATGGTCTTCAAAAATTCTACTGGTACAGTCCTCAGTGGATCCAAAAAAGTTGTTGTTGACAATATGTGTTATATATAAAAAAAATTTTACCTAAAGTTTAATTAAAAAAAAAACAAGGTTCAAACGAAACTTAAACCTTTATATTCAAAATAAAATATTCCTACCATCCTCTTTCCGAGAGGTGGTGGAAGATGGATCCGCCATCAATAATATATTTCCAGTAGGACCCACGTCAGTCCTACTGCCACAGAGATGAAAATCCCGCAGATTTTTATGCAAAAAACTATCATTTTGCCCAACAAAAAAAATATATTTTTCTTTTAACATACCCAACAGTTCAACTCTATAATTCATCGTTATAAATCCTTTATCATTATTTAAAACATTAAACACATATTTTTTTTTTTTTTTTTATTTATAAATGTCCTATATAAAAAAAAATTTAATTCGTTTAAAATTTTTACAAAAACTTAAAAAAAAATATCCTTATTGTTCCTGTAACAATAAAGTACCACCGATCACTTTGAATCCCTACGAAAGAGAAAATGTCCTTACTGTTCCTATAACAGAAGGATCTAATAAAAATTGTACTCCTCTAAAAAAAATTTTTAAAATTAAACAAACAAAAAATATCCTTATTGTTCCTGTAACAATAAGGATCCTAACATCCTTGCTGTCCTTGCGAACAGAAGGATCCTACCGGCTGCGCCATTTTGTTGTATCCCCTCTGAGAGGATACGCGTTGGTCCTAACAGTCGCCGAGCGACGTCCTACCTATGGGTTGTTTGCCGGCGCTTAAGAGCGCCACTGGCAAGCTACTCAAAAAAAATACCTCTGTCGCCGTCACCCTTAGGTGCATTCAGGCGTGGAGGTTTTTGTTTATACTTACTTGTAGGGGTGTCCTGCGTATCGAAAATCCGGCCTTCTTCAGTAAAAGAAACGACTGCTGGTGTTTTAGTTTAATTTACATCAATTCATTTTTTATTTTAGCGGGGACCAGATATTTATAACATAACTGGCCGCGCTTCTTCTTCTTCGTTTTTACAAACTTATTACATACTTAATTCTACTTATTGATTAATCAGCGGTTGCGTAATTTTATCTTCCGCCTTTGGCTTAAATTAACTTCATTATTAAGTTCTTATTAAACATATTCTTACATACTTATTTAATGGTGCCAACTTTAGCTAAACAAACATACAAACATGTATAACATGTGTAATTGGGTCATATTCCAACGTTAAATTCTTATTTAAATTATACTTGTTTTGCCAAACTGTGTGTATGTTAAATACAACAATAAAATATTAAAATTAATTTACCTCTGGTTTTTGCCTAGCTAGCATTTTACGCTGGCCGCACAGAAGTAAATTGTTGGCTTTATTTTATTGTCTTTAAATAAAATGAAAACTGATCGCCCAGTTGTTGTTGCGGTAGATCAGTGTTCATTTTATTGTCTTACTTTTGGTTTGTTTATTTTACCGGCCTTGGCATTGAATTCATATAAAAGTGCCGCAATGCAATGAATGTTGATCGCTCGCTTAGTTGTTGCGGTGGATCAACTTTCATTGCCAGCACTTGGCCACTAGCAAAAAGACAATATTTTGGGGAATACCTCGTTGTGAGTCACAACACCACGCCCCCTTGTCCAACGCCCATTTTTTCTTTCTGTAAAAAACGTTTGTAGACTATTACAAACATTTTAAAAAAGTTAGCCAAATTGGCGCAGGCGTTCTGCGATTTTAGGTATATATAAAAAAGTGGGCGTAAAAGTGGGAGTGGTCAATTTTTCTTCAGTAAAAACCTAAAATGGATTACTACGAACATTTAAAAAATAAATTAGCCAAATCGGTGTAGCCGTTTTCCGATTTTAGATAAATAAAAAAGTGGTCGTAAAAGTGGGCGTGGTCAATTTTTCTTTCCGTAAAAACCTAAGTTGGACTATTACGAACATTTTAAAAAAATATCCAAATCGGTCCAGCCGTTCTCAACTGATGCAATTACCAAGGAACGACATTTGATTTTTATTTATATAGATATCAAAACAGTGGGCGCAAAAGTGGGCGTGGTCAATTTTTCTTTCAGTAAACACTTAAATTGGATTACTACGAACATTTGAAAAAAAAATATCCAATCGGTCCAGCCGTTTTCCGATTTAAGATAAATTGAAAAAAGTGGGCGCAAAAGTGGGCGCGGTCAATTTTTCTTTCCGACAAAACTTAAATTGGATTACTATGAACATTAAAAAAAAATTATCCAAATCGGTCCAGCCGTTTTCCGATTTTAGATAAATCAAAAAAAGTGGGCGCAAAGTGGGCGTGGTCAATTTTTCTTTCCGTAAAAACCTAAGTTGGACTATTACGAACATTTAAAAAAAAAATTATCCAAATCGGTTCAGCCGTTCTCAACTGATGCAATTACCAACGAACGACATTTGATTTTTATTTATATAGATAGATGTTAAAACAGTGGGCGCAAAAGTGGGCGTGGTCAATTTTTCTTTCAGTAAACACTTAAATTGGATTACTACGAACATTTGAAAAAAAATTATCCAAATCGGTCCAGCCGTTTTCCGATTTTAGATAAATTGAAAAAAGTGGGCGCAAAAGTGGGCGTGGTCAATTTTTCTTTCCGACAAAACTTAAATTGGATTACTATGAACATTAAAAAAAAAATTATCCAAATCGGTCCAGCCGTTTTCCGATTTTAGATAAATCAAAAAAAGTGGGCGCAAAGTGGGCGTGGTCAATTTTTTTTCCGTAAAAACCTAAGTTGGACTATTACGAACATTTAAAAAAAAAAAATTATCCAAATCGGTTCAGCCGTTCTCAACTGATGCAATTACCAACGAACGACATTTGATTTTTATTTATATAGATAAAAAAAATTTCAAATCGATTAATCGAGTAAAAAATCTATAAATAAAAAAGGGGATGTATGTTTGTATGTATATCACGTATAGACTCCAAAGCCGCTGAACCGATCATTATGAAATTTTCAGGGAAATAGAACCAACATCTTGAGAGTGCTCCTGGGAAGTTTGTTACCAATTGGACAAGAGGGCGTTGTACCACCCAAACAACCCAAATTACGCTATCGAATACAAGCTATAAAAATGCTCTATAATGGACGGTTTTGATCGTAAAAAATTCGAATTTTGTTTAGATATTTACTATCGGCAACTGTACTTAAAATGGGCGTAGTTGCATTTTATCTACGCCAAATTTTTCAAAATCATGCCAATTCCTGAGTTGTACAAATTTTTTTAGTGATTTTTATAGATTTTTGCCACGCCCACTTTTACCGTTCATAAAAATATGAAACTTCAATAAGACAGTTTTGATCGAATAAAGCTAACATTTATTTGGTAGTTTAGTTCATATGTTTACTTTGGTCGTAATATATCTACGCCCACTTTTCCGTAATCACTCTAATTCCTGAGATGTTCACGTTTTGATAGTGAAAATTGGTATGTAGGTGCAATAGGAACAAGTGGCGGTTACTATATATATAAATGTTGCCACACCTACTTTTTCATCTATATTTATAAAAAAATTAATATATGTGTGTATACCACGTAAAGACTTCGAAACCTCTGAACCAATTTTTATGAAATTTTCAGGAAAATGGTAGCAAAGTCTCGAGAATTTTCTTGTGAAATCTGGTTCTGATTGCAAAAAGGGGCGTGGCACCTCAAATATACCCAACATTTTCGATATCCAACAGCTTTGGTTTCGTGAAACTTTAGGAAGTTATTTAACGCATACCAAGGATGGTTTTTTGCATTATTGAAGGAGGTGTGGCACTTCCTAAACAACTCAAATTTGCTATATCGAACAATTTACACGTGCCGTTCCACTCATAACATTTTATGGGCGTCGGACAAGGGGGCCTGGTAGTAAAGCGCCGGGTTTCAGCTAGTTAAAAGAAAAAGAAAAAATTGGGAAAATATCGAAACAAAAATTAACAATAAAGCAGAAGAACAGTGACATAGGCGCGCCAAGACTATGGGGTGTTAATTTACACACAAGAACGTATTAAGAAAATTTTTTCTGTAAGGTAGCAGCGACACCTAGCGTGAAAAAACTTAAAAAACATTAATGTTGCAGACGGTTTTTGCATTGAATCAAAATCCTAGCTTGATTTGATGAACTTATATTAAAGAAATATCAGCTTGAAGTTGAAAAGTGTGTAAAATTTACACAAAGAACAGATTAAGGTTTTTTCCACACTTGGTCAACGCAATTCCAACACAACTTTAACGCAACAGTGAAAAAGTTGAAAAGCAATGCAACTATAAACCGAATGCTTTCAGACTTGCTTCAAAAGTCATGCAACATATAATAATTGTTATTATATAATAACTCATGTTTTTCGGCTTCTTGCACTAATTTAATATTTAACACTTGCTCATTCATCTTGGAAACTATTTCTTCTTCTTTTAGATTCTATTAGGAACTAATTAATTAGCTTATTCACCTTGATTAATATAAAGCCTACTGCACTACAAATACTTGAATTCACAAAACAAACAAACTGATGCAATACGTCGCCGATGAAAATTGCGGAAAGCCGCGTTGCGTTGGACAGGTTGAGAACGTGTCAAGAACTTGTTGCGTGCAAGTTGCTTAATCTGAAGGTTCCGATATAAATACACAGGCTAGCAACTTGAGTTGGAGTTGCGTTGACCCAGTGTGGAAAATGCCTAAGGTTTACCTATTCTGAATTCTAATTGATCTGTTTTGAATTTTAATTGATCTTTCTTAATTTCACTTGTCCTTTTCTGAATTTTAGTTGCATTTTTCTGAATTTGAACTGATCAATTCTTATTAAACTTTTCTGACCTACAATTTAAAATGGTATGGATAGTGTTTATTTTAGAAGTGACGATTTTATCTAATTTATTTTGTGGACTTAACTTAAAATTTCTGTAGTTATGTCCTAGCTTGCAACCGCAAGCAGCGCTCGCAGTTGTTGCTGTACGATGGTTGCATCTAAATTAAATTAGTTGGATGGTTGAGAAAATACAAGCCAAAATAGAGAACGCAAGATTAAGTCCGTGATGATGATAACGATAATGATGATAACAAACTTGATAAAGAATGAGAAAGTAGGTACATTCAAGAAGTAGGAAGTAGCAAGGAAATAACGTACTGCTTAGGTTAGTTGCCACAGAGCTTGTGATAGGAAAATCGCATAACCAACACATGCACACACGTACACTTGTTAATGGTTGAACAAATAAATTAAGTGCAAATTTCCACACAAATGCGAAGAAAATTGCAGAAAACTTCATTTAAGCTTTGCTTTTCTTAGCATTTGCGAAGTGAATAAGTAGTTGTGAGTTAGTTAGTGTATTTGTGTTAGTGTGAGTGTGTTGTAGTTGCATTGGTGTATTTATTTCTTTATGTAAGGGGTGAAAGTGAACTCATAATAATAAATGCCATAATTGAGTAAATTATGTTAAATGTGTTGTGTTTGTGGCTCATCGGAAGGATTTTCAGGGAAAACATAGAGGAAAGTGAACAAACGGTAAGGAAAAGCATTTCATTTTTCGTTCTTGAGTGTGTGCTTTTCTGAATATGAGGCTAATTAATGAATGCTAATTGCTGTAATTGAAATGTGTTGCATATTACTAGGAGTCAAAGTTATAAAAGAAATTATGAAATAAATTTTTAGGTTAGGTATTTGTTTAGATTGAATTGAATAATTTGTTTATATTGTTTAATTTTTAACTCTTGTTTTAACAGCTTTTTGCATCTAAGTTTTGAAAATATTAACATATTTTGCTTGTCTCCCTATTAAGGGGATATAGGGGATAAAATCAAAGTTTTTTATATATGAGTAGTAGTATTATCCGTAAATACGAAAACTAAAAAGCAAGCATTTAAGGTGGAAAGAGATATACAGCTGTTGCCAACTAACTAAAAACGCTTCTGCTATCGTTATGTTTTGTTCACTGGGTTATGCGTGTTTTAACTCACCGTGAAAATTTTATTCTTTAAATTTTTTTTCCTTTTTATGGAAATAATATCCCGTTATTGTAAATAACTTGTCTTTTCCGCAATAAAATTGAGTTTAGTTGTGTTGATTTGATGATTAAGTGTGACAGTTACTAAGAAACAAATTCAGTGATCCGACATACAATCATTCAAGATTGTGCAAATTATCGTTTGCTTTAATAAAACGCTAAGTAACCAATCCAAGAGTGTTTTGAGTCCAAATAAATCAAATTTTTTTTGATAGGAAAAATGGGTGATGCCAACAGCTGTACTCCAGCCCACACACGGACAGCAACGCCGGTTCGGTGGCCATTAGTCACAAAGAAAAACTTTCGAAATTGCAAACATAAGTTATAGCAAGTGTATTGCAAATATTCAAGCAATCTTTACTAAAAAAATTAAAGTAAATTGATCTAGTCCTGCTTGGTTGGCAGCAATATAAATATCGAAAATATTAATAAAAATGGCACATACTTTTGATTTTATTTAACTAAGAAGGAATATTTTCAATCCTTATTAATTTTCTTAATATATCCTTAGATATATGCAAGCCCAAAAACATTTTTAGTTTCAAAAATATTTTGTTTATGTGATGAAAAAAAACTTATGCATATAAAAAATCTTAGTTTTTTTTTTTAATAACAAAATAAATTACTATTTGGATTCAAAAGTACCCCGAAGTTCACCCACCAAGCTATCGAAAATGTAAACATGCCAAAATATTGTTTGGAATATCTACTTTAGTACGAATTCCCTCAAAAAACTTTGAATTCCAAAATTTTAAATAAACTCTTCTAATTTCGCAATGAAGTTTCAGTGTCTACGCAAAAATCTATATAGATAAAATCTTTCGAACGGGTTGGTGTCTGTTAAGAGTAATCTCAGGAAGGGTAACACTAATGACATTTGTTGTCAAGGCTAATATCTCAAAAAAAGTAAAAAAATTGCCACACCCTTATTACCTCCCACAAAATAAATAAAACGCAATATTTCGGACGAATTCGGTAGTATTGGACTAAAATTGTCTAATTTAGTTCGTATGGTTACCGTAGGCAACTCAATCAAAAATGGGCGTGGTCGAACTATAAATTTTCAAAAATCATTATAATTCCTGAGTTGTATATGTTTTTATAATGAAACTTTGTATGTGTGAGCAAGGAGACCAAGTGGTGATTATTATACACATAAATGTTGCCACGCCTACTTTAGCCGCCCTTATATGCAAACAAAATCGGAATGTCAGAAGATATGTTCTATAGAGCTATGGATAGCAGTGAGCCGATAATTTCTTTCTTAAGTCTTGAGTATAAATACAAAATGAAAAAAGTGTTGGGGTTAAACAAACTACTTGCGATTCCTCAAACATCTGAAAAACTTGCGTGTGCCTCTTTTGAATTGCCAGGTATCATTCAAGTATTCAATACTCTAAATAAAATGGAATTATAAAATGATGAATATGCATATAGATTAAAATATAAGTTACGTGAATTTGAAGATGATAATTAAAAAAAAAAAAAACAATAAAAAACATATATAAAAAAAAACTAATAAAGTGATTCCATTGCTTTTCGACAAAAAAAAATTATATGTACCGATGTCGCAATGTGCACATGCACACACAAATGGTCTTCTTTAGTGTGTTCAGTTCTTGCTGCTTTCTCGCAAGCTGCTGTGTTGAGCATAAATTTTAAGGTAAGTTTACTTCGAAAATAATTTTAATAGTGCTCCCATTGTCATCCCAGGCTGAAATTTTAGGAGAACTTAGATAAATTATCATTAATTAATATATATGTTTTCCAAAATGTTTTAATTACTTTCATCAAAATATTTTTTTTAACTTTTATGCAAAAAAAAAAAACTTAAATATTTGAGAAATTTTCAATTTCATTTCATTTATTAAGTCTATGAACAATATTCTTACAGACTACGATAACTATATACAAAAAATTTAATATATCTTAAAGAATTAAATTCTGTTTAGTAATGAATTTAGCGAATCCTTAGAATTAGCAAAATCTACATCACAATATTCAGACAACTTATTAAGTTCAAATAAAGCTCTATACATTGGAGAGTTTAATGCATAGTTTGTACGCGTAAGCCTAAATAAAATAAATTAGAATGCCTTAGTGTTCTCGTCGGAACATTAAAGTTAATTAAATCCAAAAGTTGAGGGCAATCGACTTTACCGACTTATATATCAAAAACAAATAACATTGCAAGATTAATTCTTCTAATGTGAAGACTTTTTAAGTTAATGAGCTTGCATTTGGCATCATATGAAGGGCCAGGTTCTTCAAAGTTTATGTATCGAAAAGCAAACCTAACAAATGACCTTTGAATCCGTTCTATGCGATTAGAATGTATAGTATAAAAAGGGTTCCATATAAAAGAGGCATATTCCAAGATTGACCGCACCATAGAAATATACAAAGATTTCAACGTGACAAGATCATTAAAGTTGAAAGAGTTTCGCCGCAGGAACGCAAGCAATGAGTACGCTTTAGGGATAATGTAGTTAAGATGGGAAATAAAATTAAATTTTTTATCAAAAATGACACTTAAATCTTTAATTTCAGTGACACAATTGATCGGAGTATTATCCAGAATGTAAGTAATTGAGTGAGAATGATCTAACTTTGAATAAGTGGAAAAAGCACATTTACTTCGATTCAAAGACAACATATTCTTAACACACCAATCATAAACAGAGTCGAGATCAGCCTGAAGCTTAGAAGCATCTTCTGAATTGTTTACTTTTAAAAAATTTTTAAATCGTCCGCAAATAACAAGCAGCGGGAATAAACAATAGAATCAGTTATGTCATTTATAAACATAATAAATAATAACGGACCCAAAATACTTCCCTGAGGGACACCAGAAGTTACTAAGAATGGCCTAGATTTTTCATTTTCAACATTCACAAAGCAAATTCTATCAGTTAGGTATGAATTGAGCCAGTTTAAAAAGTTTGAATGAAAGCCGATTTTAGATAGTTTATTAATCAGAATTGTATGAGCAGCTTTGTCAAAGGCTTTTGAGAAGTCTGTATAAAAAGTGTCAACTGGACACCCTTCTTGAAAGGCGTTGATACAGTATTCAGAAAAAACGGTAAGATTTGTAACAGTCGAACGACCAGGAACAAAGCCATGTTGATATGGAGAAATTATACTTTTCACTGCAAAGAAGATCTTATCTTTAACAATTCTTTCGAAGAGCTTTGAAATAGTTGATTGTTTAGTAATCGGTCTGTAATTAATGATATTGTTTTTATTTCCTGATTTATAGATCGGAGTAATAGAAACAATTTTCCAATTGGCTATAAATTCACCTGTGTGTAAAGATTTATTAAACAAAATTTGCAATGGATTCATAAGAGATGAGCAGCATTTTTTAAGAAAAAACGGAGATATGCCATCGATATCTAACTTGTTTGACAATTTGAGGTTAAGAATTCCATTTTTAATGTCAAGAATCGACAACTCAAGTTGACCAAAATCAATGGAGGATGATACATTGTCTGACGATGAAACAGAAGAACCTAATGTAGGCATAAAGTTTGATTCAAAGAAGTCAGCAAAAATATTTGCCGTTTCAGACGCACTTTTAGAAGTTTTATTATTAAGAAACATCGAAGAAGGAATATATGAGCTCTTTTTCCTAGAATTAATAAAGCGCCAAAACTCTTTTGGGTTTGATTTAATTTTCATTTCAAACTTTAAAATATATTGCTTATAGAGGTATTTATTTATAAAGTTGAACTCCCTCTTGTAATGCCGATATCTGAAAAAATTTTCAATAATACCTGTTTGAGCATATAATCTATAAAATTTGTTTCTGAGATTTTTAAGTTTTATAAGCCCCGGTGTAAACCAAGGTATTTTATAGTTTTTTCTATGAGTGCGAGGCTTAATGACTTAACCAAAGAGGTTCATTACAAACATTAGAAATAGTATATTTAAAAAAATTAAATGAATCCACCAAACTCAGTGAATAAAATTGAGTACTCCAATCTACGGTAGAAAACGCGCGATTAAGTAGATTAAAATTGCATAAGTTAAAATTTAAATTAGAGGTAGAACTATAATTAGATGCGGGTAACAAAAATTTATAAAACTCAAGAACCACATTTAGCGGAATATGATGCATGTCTGAGGAGCAAATGGGAAAAGCCGATTCCTCAACTTTAAAATTTAAATTATTGCTGATAAATATTAAATCGAGAATCTTATTCAACTTGTTTTTAAATCCATTGATTTGAATTTACTCAAGGTCTAAAAAACTATCTATTACAAATATTTCAAGATCACTACATACATTAGAAGGAATAAATCCAATATTACAATGAACATTATTCCACTCAACTTTACTTAAATTAAAGTCACCAAGGACACATAGCTGATTATCAGTAAGATTATAATCGACTAGTGATTTTAAATTGTTGATATGAGAACTATATAAATCAATTGAACTATTTGGTGAGACACACACAAATAATATACCAGCAGAACCTTTAACATAGATGCAAAGCTGGTCTAGAAGTGAGTCCGAGTTATTCAGAGGCACTACTGATGCATAAATATTTCGCTTGACAGCAATTAGAACACCTGCACCACGATTGCAGCCAGTTTTAGCAGCATCGCGATCTTTCCGGAAAACTTGGTAAATATTAAGATCAAAAAATTCTTCGATGAAAAAGTCACTATTTAGCCAAGTTTCAACTAAAACAATAACATCTGCATCCAAGTGCGAAGTAGCATTAAAGGTTGACGAAGATTTGGTGCGCATGCCAGATATGTTTTGAAAATAAATGTTGAGAGAGTTGTTTACAAGTCTTATTAAACAAAATAAGCCTTTTGGAAACATATTTAATATGAATCTACAAGCGTAGCTCTATCTCAAACTTAACCAAAGTTATGATCAAATGAAAATCAGTCCTCAAGAAAAAAAACCGAATTTTTCAATATTTGAGTACCCATTACTCAGTAACCACTTGAAAAAAATAAAAATTACAAATTGATTTTCTAAACTGTAGCCAACACTACGTGTATACAAAGTTTAAACAAAATGGAAGAGAGTCAGGTTGAGAGTGTTGTTTAAAAGCAATGTAATCACCCAATAACATAAAAAATAAGCAAATAAAAAATGAGGTCTGTGAAATATTGTCACCTCCTCGTGGTAGACCATGGAAACTACACTGGATTTTGTAGGCTAAGGGCAGGAATATTTTTATCCATATAACTACAATACTTTCCAAAGAGGTGTGTTTTAAATTTTTGTGTTAAAAGGGATATAGGCTTGGTTGAAGGCGAATTTGCAAGTATTATCGTCAGTCATCTTATATAGCCAATTTAAATTTGTATACCAAATTTCATTGGTGTATGATGATGACTCCTTATTATTGCTATGCAAATTTTGCATTAAAAGTGTGGAATGTGGGCGTGGAAATGTTTTTTAAATCCACACATAAATTTAATATTTTAAGTGAGTTATTTTATTAAAACTTCAATACGAAAAATTTTTGTTTTATATAGGAGGTAGGCGTGGCTGTGGGCGGGTTTAAAAATATTTTAGTCTGTGATCTTAAATAGCCCATTTCAACTTATATACCAAATTTTATTGGTATACGACGAATCCTTCCTAATGTTATGCACATTTCATGTAAAAATTATGGGAGGTGGGTGTGGCAAAATAATTTTTATTAATCCACACGTATACTAAACATATATTACAGATTCTGAGTGAGTTATTTTGATATTACTTCAATACTAGTGATGGGAACTATCGAATAAAAATATTTGAATTATTCGATAGTTCAAAATCATTCATTCATTCGATAGTTTTTTTTTTTATTCGATAGGTTTTTTATTTGCACTTCGTTTGCTTACTTTCAACTGACTGAACGAATCGTGAATACTGAAAATTTAACTGAAAAAGTACGTTTAACTGATTGATTTGTGTTTAAATGAAAATTATAATGAAATCGCACCAGTTATAAACACTTAGAGGTTTTTAAGTCGAATAAATGAATACTTGAATTGATAGAAAAAATAATTTGCTTTGTACTAGCTACAATTTTATAAATCGAATGAATGAATAATTCATTCGATAGTAAACATCGTACGATAGTTCTTTGTACTAGTTAATATTTCTTTCATTCGAATGAATGAGTGAATTATTCGATAGTTCAAATCATTTGATAGTTTCGTGCAGTATTTACTATTTTTTAAAGTAAATGAATGAACGAAATATTCGAACGAATTGTTCGATAGTTGAAATCATTCGATAGAAAACTATCGATAGTTGAAATCATTTGATAGTGCCCATCACTATTCAATACGAAATAATATAGTGTTTAACTTTTTTGTGTTTTATAAGAGGTAGGCATGGTCATTGTTCAATTCCACCCATTTTTGTTCTTAAGAAGGATTATTAGATATAAACTCCATACGCAGAAAAAAAATCTATTTGGCACAAACATAATATCGAAGGATACTATTATGTTTAAAAACTTGTTTATAGCAAACAAGTTAATTTTTACAAGAAATGTGTTTTTATTTTACGGTACACATAAAATGCTTTCCGGAAGCAAATTATGTCCACTTTAATGTTCACGGCAAATACGCTTATTTTTTGCGATAAATATATTATGGTTACTGTGAAACATATAATTATTTTTGGGGCAAGTAAGCTTATTGTTGTTATATTGTATTTTAAATATTTACTATTACTTAATTTATTATTTTTTAATTGTTGCTCTTTGAGGTTTGCGCCATTGCTTGCGGCTGAACAGAAGTACTATTTCAATTGAAAAAACTTTCTGTCCAGACTGGTATTGAACCACGGCTCTTTCGCTTACGAGCCAACCACACTATCAGTATACTAGATCATAGACCATCAATGGTCACCTGACTAAAGCCACTGATAAGCATGGTTTTACTTTCAGAAGCATAAAATATGAACATTGTGGACTTATTTTTCCGTAGAAAATATTTTTTTGTCACATCAATCAAAATATGTTTACCTGGGATTGTAAACAAACATTAAAATGGTTGTCACAAAAATAGCAATATGTATGATAAAAAAATATGGTCAGAATTGCGAAATATATTTACGGTAAATAGAAATATGTTTGCCACAATCAAAGTCGAAAATGTAATTGTTCTGCGTGCATGTAGCAGATTTCATCCATCTATCATTATGTTAAGCAGAGATATTAATATTTGGGCACAAAACAGCACTGTCTGGCCCACTGTGCAGCCATAATAAAAACTTTTATTGAGCTTCCAGCGTAAGGACTTTCGTGCACGAATATTGCTGATTAAATTAAATGCTGCAAAAATATGGGTTTTAATGGTATTCAGCATTTTCGAAACTACGAGACTCACATGAATGTTCCACGAAAGAAGCGCCTACGGAAAACCACAGTCTACGTTGATAAAAAAATCAAGTGTATTTCAGAAGCAGACCCCAAGAAAACTGTTGTAGGCATTTAACGTGAACTTGACATGGATTACAGTGTTTCCATATCAAAACGTATATTTGCAAGGCGCACAGTGGGGTATTCAACCCTGAAAGTGAGTATCAATCAACTTAGAGGACGGAGGAAACTTTTATCTTTTTTTAGTTGGAATGGGCCCAAAAACTGTCTGTCTGTCCGTTACCCGTCTGTCGACACGATAACAGAAATTTGATATTTGAGCTTGCTATTTGATATTTGCAAGATCACGCCTACCTACCACACAAAGTTTCTTTATCAAAATGGTAAAATCCACAATACTTAGTACATGAACTTGAAATTTTGTTTATGAACTCCGATATTTAATATCCTCTTTAAGTATGAAATTCCACGAATGAAAACCACACCTACCACTTATACGAAGTCACTTTATCAAAACTTGTCAGCTGTTCAAAATTTAATCAAAAATGGACTTGAAATTCTGTTATAATTTTTGGTTTTTATTATGCATTCTGAGTAAGCAAAAAAATTTCTTTTGTACTTTTGATTTGCTTGTATTTTTCTCAAGAAAATCACAGATTTGTGACACGAAGTTATAGTAAAAAAATTTAAATACCGCGAAAGTGAACATCCTTTTCAACTTTTATATTTACAGAATGTAACTAGGATGTCCATAGTTTACGATAATCAAAATCGTTTTCTTCAATTCTACTCAATTCACAACTAAATCTTTGTTAACATAGTAACATACACATTTTTAAGGTGAATTAAAACAAAGAAAATAAAATATATAGAAACACTGTTTCACAATAAAAAATTGATTTTGTGTTGCATAAATGAATTCTTCATCATAGTTTTGTGTACTTTTTTTTAAATACTGCACCAACAAATTTCAAAATTGCAGATAAACACGTTTGTTACTGCGCACACTCAAAGTGAAAAAAAAATATGACTTTCAATATATTACAATATTTTGCAACAATTTTTTCACCTAGTGACTACTTAGAATTTATCTTCTTTCATAGGGTACCCAACACTACTATGTACCTTCACATTTTTTTTTTTAATTGATGGTAACTTTTGACATACAATACCCCATTGTGCGGCGTTTAGTCGAAATTGACTTTGACGGAAGAATAGCACGCAAGAATTGATTAATTGGCAAAGAAAATTGCGCACAGTGTAACGAGTGCGGCCATAATTCAAAAATAACGATGTTTGAATTTTTCCAATAATTTATTTAAATAGACCACATCTTGGGTGAAAATAATTAAAAGGAATTTTTTTAAAAGTAGCAACCTTTTCGTTATGACAAGCCGTAAAAGTTGCATTTTCCGAAAAAACAATTTTTCTTGTTATACACACTTGGTTTAATGTTGTTTTTTAAATACTGTAGTTTTCTTAACTGTGATCCGACCGTTATGTTTAATATATCAACACTAAAACACTAAACACTAAAAGCGGGACTTAAATTTGAATATACTCAATTTTTAAAAAGTAATTTTGACTATAAGGTTTTCACGAAAACATTATAAAAAGTGAGTTAAAAAAATCCAAAAAAAATTTCTTGCTAATACTTACTAATGTGAAAGATATACAATTTTTAAGTGACCTGTTTAGTGAAATTGAGCGATTTATTTGATGTATGGCGATCGGGCATTGGTAAAATGCGTTCGGAGAAAATAAATCGAATGTTTAAATTTGTGGAAAAAATTTAATTGCAATAAAGTGGTTGTCCAGAAGGAAGTTCTTAAAAAATATTATATAGTTTGGAATTTGAAATCCACCGTAAGTGGGAACTTTGCGGCAGGAACAAAAGCTTTTTTAATACTAAGTATTCTGGATGGCTTAATTCTTCATTTGATATATATTCGTGTGTTAATGTAAGTAAAAATATTATTTCTTATAATTGATACTAATATATAAATAATTATGTATAACTAGCTGAAACCAGGTGCTTTGTTGCCACGCCTCCGTTTCCAAACGCTAATCCAATATAATCTTGCTTGTGTAAATTGTGGTCGAATACTTAAAAATTTGTTAAAACTTGAAAAATTCTGACGACCAGCATTTTAAATTATATTCGTTTTTAATGTAACAAAAAAAAAATTGCTACAAAAAAAACGTCATCGATCATCCAGAATGCGTCGTCAAGTAGCTCCATACAAAAAGTATTGGAAAACTAATTTTCTTCATATTTTTTTTTTGAGGATTTTTCGGGAATTTTTTTAGGTATTCTTCTTGTTTGGCCGGAGACCAGTTCGAATTACTATTATTCATCGAAATCGGTCCAGTCGTTCTTGAATTATTAGCGTAGTACACTCAGAAAAATCCCATCCAACAGATGAGTTTTTGAAATTAACAGTCTGGACTGTTGATAAAATAACTATTTTACTCAATTCTCATTTGAATTTTTAATTGTCCTACACTAGGATGGCTGATATCAATACATAATCACATAAAAGAAAAGAAAATTCAGTTAGGAATTGAGTAAAATAGTTATTTTATTGACAGTCTAGACTGTTAATTTGAAAAAACTCATCTGTTGGATGGGATTTAACAGTTTTCACTGTTAATCTCTCTGTTTTTTCTCTGAGTGTAACTAACGGCACTTAGTTTTATATATATAGTTAATTATATTGATGAATTATATTTATATTGAATACAAAATAGGAACATAATGGGGCCGATTTAATTATAACACTGTTGGATGAGGAGGTGTGTTTTTTACTATATAATTTTTAGAATATTTTCTAAACGTTGTATGTTATTTTCCGTCTAGCAACCAAGTACAAGTGGAGGTAGACCAAGAAAAAGTTAAGTTACGAAATTTTATCTGATACACCAAAACGCCGTAAAATCGCAGAGCAAATTAATATTTCTTCCCCTGACAAAATTTAAGATGCGGCTAAAGTAGTTCTATTCACTTTTTTTTTATAAAAAAAAATAAAAAATACAAATGTACACAAATTAATATAAAAATAAATTTGTTTGTGTTATTTATGTGAAAATTTGAAAATTTCAAGCTAATTCATTTATTTTTGTGGAATTTTCAGAAGTTTTACTGAGATGATAAAGTCACGTTGTATGGGAGGTAGGCGTGGTTTCCATCTGATTTTAATCATTCTCGAACTTGATCTTTGTTTTTGAATATCAGCACTTATACCAAATTTCGATATGGTAGCTCTATATGTGGCTGTAATCGTGTGGACAGCCGGACAGACAGACAGACGGACATGGGTAAATCGACTCAGGAGGTGATGCTGATCAAAAATATATACATATGCGCATCTATACCTGCTACGCCTTATTATAAACGTAACAAACGAGTGGCAAAGTAAATATACCACTTTCGCAGTACGCGTGAGGGTTAACTTAATGGGCGTGGCATCCGCGCATAAAATTTTTCATTATTTATATTCACAAAACAAGTTGATTTAGCAAATTTTTTTTGGTCTGACACAAAACTTAATGAATTTTCAGGAAAAAATTAATTTCGATTGTATGGGAGGTGGTTGTGGCAGTGTTTGGATTTTTATAACTTTTTCAAAATTTCTTTTTTTTGTCAAGAGAGATATTCGTGCAAATTTGCATAGCTCTATGATCACTCCTTCTTTTTTTGGCCAAGAAATGTATAGAGACGTTACACTGTGCGGCGCGTGGAGTTTGCTAAAGCTCATGCAAGTTTGACTGAAAGTCAATGGAAATACGTATGCTGGAATTATGAAACTAAGATCAATCGCATTTAACCTGACGGTAGAAAATACGTAAGGCGTTCACAAAAGGCCGAGCTTCATCAGAAATATGTTTCACCGATTGTAAAGCGGGCGGTGGCGGGTAGATAAATGTTTGTTGATGCTTTTCCTGGAACGCAGTTGGTCCGATTCAACGAATTGATGGTATTTTACCCGAAGAACAATGTCTTCAATTGTTACGTGATGTCATGCTGCCATACAACGAAGACAATTTGTCGGTTGTTTGGAGATTTCAACAAGATAATGATCCCAAACATATGGAAAAATTGACAAAAAAATTCTTTCAAGATATCTCAACCAGATTCCTCGAGTGACTGTCGTTCAGTGCAGATTTAAATTCTATAAAGCACTTATGAGAAGACGTCAAAAAGGTAATAAACGCTCAAAATATCTCGAAATTTAATGAACTATTTGAAAAAATCAAGGTTGCGTGAGAAGCCATCCCCACTGAAAGATGTCGAAATCTAATACGGTCCATGTAACGCAGATGACAAGCCATCATCTAGCAGAAAGTTTGTCTTAGCAAATATCAATAACAAATAACATAAAAGCAGAAAAAGTTAATATTTTCTTTGAACGACCTATTCGTCTCTTATTAAATGTCCCGACTAAATGTAAAATATATTCAAACTAAGTTTAATGAAATAACAATTTTCATTTGGATTTAATTTAATTTAATTTAATAATGGAATTACCAAACAATATGTTGCAACCAGGGACCAAAGTCAACAAATAATCGTTATTTTTTGACTGATTTCATTTCGATCAAAAATAAAAATTTAAATTAGGCTTTTAGTTTGTCGATCAAAACTATAAGTTAAAATTTAGTTTTGATTTTTTTGATCATAAATAAAAGTTTAAATTTGACTTTTAATTTTCGATCAAAAATAACAAATAAAATTTTACTTTTATTTTTCGATAAAAATAATCTACAAAAAATAAGGTTTTTGATTAAAAAAATAAAAGTAAAATTTTAACTTATAATTTTGATCGAAAAAATAAAAGTAAAGTTTTAACTTTTATTCTTGATTAAAAAATAAAAGTAAAATTTTAACTTTTGTTTTTGATCGAAATAAAATTGGTCATAAAATAACGATTATTGATTGACTTTTTAAAAAAAGTCAGATAAATTAATATCATTGAAGATTAGTTAATATCATTTATATCATTAGTTAATAGCTATCACATTGCTATCCAATACAATATCAAAGTCAAATATCCAATGCACTTACTCTTTCCATTAGACTTTGTGAAAAGAAATTTCGAAAATAACTGTTATTTTCGGTCCCTGGTTACAAAGTGAATTTTATAAATAAAAAATTTTAAGGCTTTCTCCTACCATAAGTGTTTGTAATTAGTTTTCAACAGCTGTATGTAGGGTCATTCTTTTACAAACCGAACACCATTCTGACCGCCACATTTGTAATTTGCATGAAATTTTTTTTACGTGTTCTATATCAAAAAACAAGAGACACGCATTCGAGGATTTTTTTTTAAAAAAAAATAGAGGGCGTTAAAAGTTTGAGATTTTCGTGATTTTTGTCTTGAGGATTTATTCTCAAAAATGCATAGCTTCGGTTTTGTTTAAGCTGGGGACAATTTTTTTGTTTCATTTTGAAGATAAAAAAGTGAGGTTTAAGGAAAAAATAGTTTCAAAAAAATTAATGAAAAATTTCATATTGTTATACGCAATTTAAATTTTTAAATAAATTTTAACCAATCTTACCCACCACTTAGCGTGTTTAAAACAAAACCATCGTATTCTACGTCAAATTTGACGTAAAAAACTTTTTTTATCGATGGAGAAATGATTGTTACTATATAAAATTAAATAAACTCACGCGGTACCTGACGTCGGCGCGCCAGTTGTAAAGTGCACCTCAAATTATCGTCTCATACCGTTGTTCACTGTATTTTATATGGCCTATAATATATATGTGTGTAGTATGTTTAATAATTTTAATTGAACTGTTTTATTTGTTAATAAATGAGGCTTTATAGAAAATTAGGTCAAACTTTAATAAATAATTACATTATTTCAGCAAATAAAGTGATATATTACGATTTCAATTCATTAGTATTCTGCACGTACATTTTTTTGTCTCAATATAACATCAGTCTTTACTTACCAATTTTTTTTTTCATACAAAGAGAATTGCTTTGCTTCCAACTCTTGAAGTGAGATTGGAATCATTCAATGATATTTTAAAGTATCTTTAATCATTATAGCTTTTTAGCGGCAGGAATCACAGATTCTTTTCAATAACACATTAACTACCGGTATTTTCATTGCATGTAATTCTCTGTTACTTTTCACAATTTAAGTGTTTTTTTCTTAAATGTTTTGTTAAATTGAAAGGATTGAAACAAGCATCATTACGAAAACTTTTGCTTTGTGATCTTTTGGACTAATATGCGAGCATGGTTTTATGTTTTTTGTCGGCGTCTTACTAATGGTGAGATTGGTGGCACGAATTGGTGAGAGACAGAGACACAACTGCTGCAACAGCTGAAGTAAAGAATAGATGGATATATTAATAAACAATATTATCTTATTAAATAATAATTAAATTATACCTTCATTAAACATAATTTTTACACACTAATAAGGTTTCCAATCTGGGATTCTGAACTTTTTCCAATCCCCAGTATTATAAAGGCTAAAATCCCGGAATTTCGGGATCCCGGGACTGCCTTCAAATTGCAAAAATGAAACACTTTAACTTGACATTCGAGTAAAAACTTTAAAAAAAAAAATTAAATTTACCTCAAATGTTCAAAAATAAAATCAAAATATATTTAAATGGTGGCACTCGCACTAATCTGCTTCAAAAAGCATTTGATATGATTGATAAAAATTTCACCAACTAGTGTTGAGTTCGAGAGATGTTTCTCTTCGGCTGGAAATTTTGCTACCAAAGAATTCACCTTTCAAAGACTTCAGTGATCTCACAAATGTACGGTTGTTATGTTAGTATTATTATGCCAGAAAATATGAATTTTATGAAATATACAATAGATATATATCAAAAATGATATATTTTTTCTTTTATATATATAAAGAAATAAAATAAAGTTACTTTTTATAAAAAATTTAAGTAAACTGTTTTTTTTTTAATTTCTTTGGACAATTTTTTATTAAAAAAATATCCTAACTTTTATACCTTGCACACGATTTTTTTTTTTTTTTTTTGTTAAATAAATTACTTTTTATCTGTTTTTCAAATCCGGGTAATAATTCCGGGATCACAGGATTCTTAATTAGTAATTCCGAAATTGATTTTGAGTACCGAAATTGGAAGTCCTAGACACTACATAATTTATATCTTCTATACTATATATATTGTAAAATGGAATGTGTGTTTGTTTATTTGTTTGTTTGTACCTTATAGGAGACCAAACCTCTGGACCGATCTTCCTGAAATTTTCACATCATTTAACTGGGACTCTGGTATGATTAATAGGGTACTTTTTTTAGACCACGCCCACTTTTACGCCCACTTTTTAAAAATTATGTAATTGCTCCCATATAGTTTTTGACAGATTTACTTCAAATTGTATACACATTATACTCCAGGCGAGGTAGAAATAAACATTTCTTACGCCACGCCCCCTTTCACGCCCCTTTTCACGCCAAATTTAAGTTTTAAACTTTTTGTTCTCTGTACAAATTTGTCCCTTCCAACGGATTATTTTTTATTTGGTAGTATATTGCTCTTAATACTGTTAACGTCGCCATATTACAATGAACCACGCCCACTTCACCGCCCCCTTTTTTAATTCAGATACTTACTTATACCACTAACAATGTTTGCTCTACAAAATACTTTTTTGTAATATGTATTTACCTAAAGTTTTATATAGTTTTTATCTAAAGGTAAAGTAGCCATAGATTTTTTTATTACCAAATCATCCTTTTTCGCCCCATTTTACTTTAATTATAATTAATCTGCCTTCAATTTATATATATAAAAATGAATGTCTGTCTGTCTGTTTGTTTGTTTGTTTGTGCTTTATAGGAGGCCAAACCCTTAGACCGATCTTTATGAAACTTTCACAGCATTTTACTATGACTCTGGAAAGAATAATAGGCTATATGAAGTTTTTATTGGACAAAGGGGCGTGGCATTGCCCATATAACCCAAAAATTTAAATCGCCATATTTTGGGCATTTTTTGACCTACGTTGATGCTATTTGGTACATATGGTATTGGCATAATTAGGAATACGTACCAGGAGAAAAGGGGGTGGGACCACACCCCTTTTTAGGAAAATTAAAAATCGCAATATGACGATCGGTCTTAACTACTGGACCGATCGTCATTCAATTTTCACAATAGGATATTCTTACGAAATAATAAATTCTTGACTATATAAAGTTGTGAGTGGACGAAGGGGCGTGGCCTCACCCATATAACCTAAAATTTAAAATCGTCATATCTTGGGCATTTTTGACCAACGGCGGCAGTATTTTTATATATGGTATTGGCATGAATAGAAATACGTACCAAAAGAAAAGTGGGCGGAGCACGCCCCTTTGTTTGCGATATATTGGAGGCTGGACCTGATAACCGATCTTAAGTTTTCACAGCGTTCAGCTTTGACTCAGGAATACTTATAACATGATAATATTTTTCGACCATGCACACTTCTGCACCTACTTTTTTACTACGTTTATTAACGGCTTTACTACAAATTTAAAATACATATTAATTAAAATAGTGGGGTAGCCCCATTCTCTTTCTCCCACAACTTCCTGCAAAACAGCTGATTTTGTAATATGTGTTAATTAAAATAGAGAGTGGAGTAACCCCATTCTCATTCTCCCACAACTGACTGCGAAACAGCTGATTGTGTAATTGCTGCTTTTTGATTTGTCTTAAAATAAAAAGGGGGAGCATGAAGCAAATTACATGCGATTCAGTGCTAAATTCTTATTGGTTTACAACAAAAAAAAAAGAGGCGAAGCATTGCAATAATTAAATTAAATAAATAAATTTTTGCAAATATATAAATACTTTTAATTTTATTTTATACGAGGGGGTAGCGAAGCACACCGGGTTCAGCTAGTTGTATTATAATACAGACAACAATGATATGAGCCGAGAATATAAGGTGTACTTTGCAACTGGCGCGCCGACGTCAGGTACCGTGCGGGTTTATTTAATTTTTTTTTGCAATAGTAACAAGCATTTTTCCATCGACAAAAAATTGTATTTTATGTAAAATTTGACGTAGAACACGATGGTTATGTTTTAAACACGATAAGTGGTGGGTAAGATTAGTTAAAATTTATATAAAAATTTAAATTGCGTACAACAATATGAAATTTTTCATAAATTTTTTGAAACAATAGTTTTCTTTAAATTCATTTTTTTAAATCTTCAAAATGAAACAAAAAAGTTGTCTTTAGCTTAAACAAAACCGAAGTTATGAATTTTTGAAAATTAGTCTCCAAGGCTCTATTTTCAAAAAAAAAAAATCCTCGAACACGTGTCTCTTTTTTTTCGATATAGAACCCGTAAAAAAAATTTCATGCAAATCAAAAATGGGTCTGTCATTTTTTGTTCAAATCTGTACGGTTTTTAAAAGAATGACCCATATATATATTATTTAACAAAGATACATAATTAATTTTTTTTTACATTTTCCATAGCTTATGATGAACATATGTTCCCAAAGCAGTTTGGCCGAAAACAATTGCATAAAAAAGTTATCGCATACGAAAGGAACACATATTTACACACTCTACACTTTTTTCATCGTTACGTTTGACGTCGTGTTGACATTTCGCATTAAACTTTTATGCAACAACATTATTTTTTTCTACACTATAAGAATCAATAAATAACTGTCAAGAAACTCAAGATGTTCATTTACTTCCTTCTATGAAAAAAAAAAATTAAGAACATCAACGTGTTTTCAGAGCTCTAGATGAGAACCTGCCCTTAATGTGTTTAAATTCAATGGGCAACCCTTTTGCAAATGCAAGCTAAGATACATTTAATGTTTTCAGTAAATGTACGCACATGTTAATACTATTCCATCAATTTTTACCAAATCACACTGTCAACTAAAAGTCCTCAACCTCACGCTGATTGCATGACCTGCGGGCAAAAACGGACGCGCCTGCTTTTAAACTCAATTATAAGCAACCACGTGACAGTGAAAAAAATATTAAAAAATCGAACAGTTTCATAAACTATTTGAAAGCATAATTTGTAAAAAATGCACACATATACACTCAGCATCACCCGCTCCACCCCACTGATATAATTTAAGGGCTGTCATATGCTCGAGCTGTCAAAACAGCGAGTGCAAATGTCAAAATGTAGTAAAGAGCGTGTGCCATTGCTTAAGGCGAAAAGAAAGTGTTATACAACTAAACTTTATCAAAAGGACACAAGTAGAGATAGAGAGAGATATATAATGATAGAGTGAGAATAATGCAAAAGCAACAAATAAATGACAAATCAAAATCTGACCAATTATTAAACGAATAAAAAAAATTAGACAGATGTTAAGCGTGCATAAATGTTTCTGCAACGCACTATTGAGCCCTTAAACTGTGGAGGAAATTCAAGATCCACGGGTGGTAACTGAATAGCAACAGCAGCTACAACAGTTTCCGTTTCCGTCTTTTTCTTTTACCCTCTATAGTTTGCTGCTATTTGGTGAAATGTTTTCAAACTTATGTTTGTCTGAAATCGGATCAAGCAATGATTACTTTAGTGGAAAAGTGGTTATAAAGCTAACAATAACAAATATACATTTGAAACAATTTTTTTAACGCTTGATTGAACACGATTACGTATCTCTCAAAAATCAAAAGTTTTCATCAATTTTTCAGATAGAAGGAAAGGACTATTAGAACTTGATGGCTTATTGTAAAAAGATAATTAGTCACATGATTTCAAAAATTCTTTTTTTTTAATTGTTTTATTATGTTTGTTGGCAATGCAATACCAACATCGCAACCCATATAAACTATTTGTTACCGACTTATTAAAGTGTATTTGTACCACTCCACAAACTCACATTTTTAAAATTTTAATCTTAATTATTTCGATTTTTTACTTATGACATATTATGTTCTTGCAAAAAGCTGTTTATTATTTTAAAAATTTATGAAATGTATTTAACTTTGAGAATAAATTTCTAAATTTATACTTAATCGAGAGTCGAAAGTAAGAAACGAAGTTCTAAGAAAATATATCTGTTTATTTTGGAAAATTACTGTCCACTTCTATGAGACTTTTTCTGCTCATCGAACTTTCTTATATTCTTCGGACAATTTGTTTGCTCTGATGCTTTTTAAGACACCGGAAATGAGTCCAAAGGCAATTATTTAGCTAATTGCCTGTCAAAGTCTGGCACAAATGTCTGCAGACGTCCTCAACGTTAGAGCTTAATTAGGCGGCATGAAAAAACTTTTTTTTTCTTCCTTCGTTTTCTATTGTCTTTATTTGCTCTTTCCTTACTATTTGCTTTCTGCCAGCTTTAACTGAAGAAATGTCTGCACAATATCAAGCATTAGAGACTTAAGCCACCTTTATATTCCTTCGATTAGTTCTTGCGTTATCATGCTTTCTCACTACATCTACTCCTGTCCTGTCCAGCTCGTTTCTTTTTCTTCTTGGTGGTGGTAATTAGTAAAGCCTCCTGCTGAGCGAATTAATTAACCGCTAGAGTACCTAGAAGCAAAGTGAAACATGGAGGATGCAAGCTATCTGATGAATGTGGAAAAGATTAAAGAAGCTAGTTATAAAGTTGATTTTAACCACCATAATGAAAGTAATACTAATGAAGTTTTATCCGATCGAAATTCAAGATACATAATTAGGTGGCGCAAATTCTTGTTTTCGAAAAAAAAGATTTCTCCTACATTGCTCCTAAAATTACGATTATTGTCATATAACTTTTGAATCTAATTTAAGCAATCAAGATCAAAAAGCAATAAGCTCAAGATCAAAATTTTTTATTCAATGTGGACAATATTGTAAACATTTTATTAAAATAATCTTCAAATAGTATAAAGATAACTTTTTTGATTTCATTATTGAACAATATATAAAGCATACCTTAAATTAAACTACACAGAGAAAAATAGTGCCACATATTTTCAATAAGATTTCTTCTTAAAATGTATTTAGAACAAGAGGTATGAAAGACGCAGGAAAAGAGGTATTTTTTAAAAAGAAAACTTCTTAAATTTACATCAAAAATCTTCCTAAATTTATTTAAAAAGATTTCTTCTAAATTTCTTATAAAATTCATTTCTTCGAGACTTTTACGTATTTTTTAGTCATTTTTTCTTGATAAAAATTAAGATAGTACCACATAAAACCTATACGATATCTTCTTAAAATTTATTTAAAACAAGTGGTATGAAAGATGCAGGAAGAGATGTATTTGTTAAGAAGAAAACTTCTTAAATTTTCATCAAGAATTTTCTTAAATTTTTTAAGTAGCTGCATGAGATTTCATCTTAAACAAAATTGAGAAGAAAACCTAGTACCTCTATTAGATTTCCTTTTTTAAATTTATTTAAGAAGACATAGCCAATAACTTTAAGAAGAAAATCATTTTGGTTAAAAACCATAGAGAAAACTTTTTAAATATGTTCTACGTTATTAGGTTTTTATGTGGCGATTTTTCTCTGTGTACATGCTGTAAAAAAATATAACTGATTTTAAGAGAAAAAGTACTGGAAAATTGGAATTTTTGTTGTCGTTTTTTAAGTAAAAAATGTTTAAGGATCCATTGTTGTTCTTTCAGAAAAAATATTTGTTCCAATTTAGATTACAAAATCTTTCCCTAATTGCGAAAAATAGCGGAAAATACTTTATATCCAATTTTACTCTTTTTTGGTATACATAATTCTCACAAATTTTAATAAATATTTATTAAAATTGTATCAACCCTTATTCATGGTGTGGAATGCATCATAGAACTTTTCTTACAGAAAAAAAAAATTCTAAATTGTTTATTTTTTCGTAAAATTTGCAAGACGCTCTATTTGACCAGCGTTGGAAATACAATTTTGACCGCGAAAATCGAAATAGTACACCTTAGATTAGTAAAATACATGGTTTTCATTGGAATATATTTCAGGTATTCATTTGGGAATGAAACTCAAAAAACAGCCTAACTAAAAGGGCATATGGTTAAGTTCATGGTTTCAAAAATTACAAAAAATAGCTCTGAAATAGTTTCTCACAACTACTTTTTCAAAAGATAATGAAAGATTTTTCAATTTGAAACAGAAAATAATAGGAAAAAAAATATGACCTCCTTCTTTAAATTGTTCAATAAAAAACGTGAAAGTTAAAATTAGTAGAGTGGTGATGACTTTAACTCTGATATTCTATAAAAAAAAAGTATTTCACATGCAATTATAACAAAAATAAAGTAAACTTTTCGCATAAAAAAGGTTCTATTTATCTCTTTAAAGTATCATATTGGTACAAATTCATTTTTGCAATCAAAGCCGTCCCCCCTCATTAAAAATCCCATCTCCGAGCTTGCATTAAGTCGGACCTAATTGTGCGAAAGAAAACTGTGAAATTCGAGAAACTAAAAAATTAGAGAAACTCTTCTAAACTATTTGTAAACCTTTTTTCAAATCGAAGTACATTCATAGAAATATTGATTTTCCTTATTGATTTTTTTGACAGAATGCATACTCAAATGTTTGTAACTTTCTGTCACAGAAGCAATGTATTCACTTATTTGAACTTTTCATTTTACAAAATAGTAGAAAAACACTGATTTAAAAAGCAAAAATTACATATAATTCCACTTTGATTATGCAGAAGTAGCTTGTTAAAGTGAGTGTGGACTGCATAAGCTACAGAAGACTACAAAGAGTCGCTTTAGCGATCAACGAAACAGCTGTCTAGACTGTTTGGTGGGTTTGTTCTGGAAGGAACTTGTTGTTGTTGTAAACTGATGCGTCAAGAACTAGTTTGGCATAAAGCTCAAACATAATTGTAAAAATTTTTTTTCACAATTATAAAACGCAAACAACGTATCATTTGATAAGTTTTGACCATGTATTCAGAAGTGGTACTCATTCAAGAAAAACAGTGAAAATCACTCGTCCCATGATTTTACCAAAAGAAAAGAGAAAATCCACAGGAAAGGCATTAGGAAATTACATTTAAAATATTCAAAAACTATCGAGCAAAACGGTTCGTCTGAAAACATCTTATTTCTCCTTACTGTTTAAACCCTAACTATATATATATAAAATAAAATATTCAAAAGAACAGTATAGAAGTTTGAAACCTTTACGATAGTTATAATAAAGTTATCTAGTATTAGTATTTGGATAACTAGATTAGCATCTAATAGAATTTCGAGATATTAAAAAGACCAGTTCTGATTTAACAATGCTTGAAGAATAATAAACTGGAGTTCTTGTTTTTAAAAACCTGTGCGTGGCAACCCTAATAGTAGCGCTACTTGTGGATTTGTGAAAGTGTTGTGGAATTATTGCTTGACTGAATCAGAAATTAAGCTTGAGTAAAGAGCATTATTAAGCTTGGCATCAAACTTTCCAACGTGAATTAAGTTGGATTTGCAATTTGGAAAGCACAGAGAATAGGATTCGAGATGGGCTGTAGTCAAAGTTACAATACATTACGAAGTTGTCAATTAAAATCATTCTACGTATACATTAAATAAAGATGATAAGTTTATCACACGTTTTTTATTCTACTAATAAAAAAAAAGGAAAAACATTGTCTTTTTGAAGAATCGTTCATGCAACTTCTTCACTCATATATTGAACGATCAGTCAACTCTGCTATTGAAGTCACTTTTGCTTGACGAATTCAGGTTTGATAGGAAATGATTTTAATTGAAGAAGAGTCTTTTTGGGCATTGTTTTAAAACATCCGGTGGCTGTTCGGCACTTGTTCGGTCGCTGTTTCATTTCTCAATCCTAAATTTTATTTTAAGGCAAATCACTATAATTCAATTTTCAAAAAGTTGTGAACTACCGTGAAAATCCTCGGCTTCTTAAGCTGCCGGTAAAAAAATTTCAGGTAAAGAAGAGGTAATAATTATCATTCCAAATTTTACTGCGACTCAGTGAAAAAGGTTAGCCTGAATACTGTTTTTAATAAATTCGGCCTTTGTCTGGGTGTTGGGTCTTTGTTAAAAATATCTAATTTTTAATTGGACGTTTACTTGTCACGTAACTAGATCTGAGACAAACCACTGTGTCAGTCAATAAAAAGGAACATATCCCTAATCATTCCAAATTTCTTAATCGTAAATTTTATTTTAAGCTACTATTACAGTGTGTATCTATAAAAAATAATTTTCTTATTAATTTTTTTTTACCTACACTGAGAAAAAAAACGTACTTTAAAATTAAACAAAAAATTTTAAAATAGAAATTAAACGCATTTGCGTTTCACTATAAGCTCATTTCGGTTTTTTGTATAATTTTTTCTTATTATTTCCTTCCAATAACAAAAAATACGTCGCTATCAGAGATTGAATTAAAAAATTATGTACAGTAGAATCATTAAAAAATTATTTCCAGAGAACTGAGACCCCGATTTTATATTTGAATGTTTGAATATATTTTTGAATTAATCTTACAAGTATTAAACATAAGATGAGATATGAACTGCTTAATTATATTGATATTGAAAATATTTCAAGCCGCGATGAAACGCAAACTTCATCAAATGAAGTGAAAAATTTCTTATTCGGGGGTCCCAGGGGTCATTGATCACGAATCTGACTTCGAAAAAGCGAAAAAGTTAAAAAATGGCATCGAAAAAATGGTGGTTTAATATTTGTTTTAAATTTAATAACAATATTTTTAAACTATGTTTTAAAATATTTGTTTTAAATATTAAAGTTTTTGCATTCAATTTTTCGTTTAAATAAATGTGTTTAAACTTAAATTTTTACAATGAAAGTATATTTAAAAACATTGTTTTGAAAACGAAAACTTTTGTTTTAAACTAAACCTTAAAAACATTTGTGTTTAGCTTAAATGAAATTGTTTCAAGCTCCATTTCAAAAATAAATTCGTTTAATATGAACACAATTTCATTTAATTTTAACACATATTTCCCTCAGTCTACAAATATTGAACATAAGATGAAATAAAAACTAATTAATTATTTTGATATTTAAAATATTTGAAGCCGCAATAAAACGCAACCTTCATCAAACGAAGTCAAAAAATTTGTTATTCGGGGGGTCCCAGGGGTCGCTAATCAGGAGTCTGACTTCGAAAACTCGAAAAAGTTAAAAAAATGGCATCGAAAAAATGGCGGGTTAGTTTATTTGTTTTTGCATTTCTTTTAAATATTGAAGTTTTTGCATTAATTTTTTCGTTTAAGTAATGTGTTGAAAGTTAAAATTTTTACAAAGAAAGTATATTTAAAAACATTGTTTTGAAAAAAACTTTTGTTTTAAATTAAACTTTAAAAACATTTGTATTTAGCTTAAATGAAATTGTTTCAATTGTTTCAAAAACAAATTCGTTTAATATGAACACAATTTCATTTAATTTTAACACATATTTCTCTCAGTGTAGTATTATTAATTTTAATGATTCAAATTTTTTACATAATGAAGAATTATTCATGAGGAAATAAAAAAAAAACTTTTGTCTATATAGCTAGTTGTTAATTTTCTACAAGGCGTTAAAGTTAGCGTATTTAAAAAATTGTTGCAGTTGGCTTCTCGTCTCCAGCATTTACAAAGCATATGAAAGTAAAAATCAAAGTGTATTCTTGAGTTAAGGGTTGTAGTTGAGCACTCAACCCACACAAATAAAAAAAAATAAAAAATATAAAAATGGCATGAGTTGAAAAAATATGTAAAAAACCTAATTTTTGTGCCGAAACTTTCAGCCATACAAAAAAAATATAAAGTTTTTGGATTTTTGTAGATCTAGTGCTAAACAGAGTCATAAGGATCACAATGAATCAAGATTCATCGAAATCGATCCAGTAGAACTCCAG
Source organism: Dichetophora obliterata (assembly GCA_963920525.1). Lineage (NCBI taxonomy): Eukaryota > Metazoa > Arthropoda > Insecta > Diptera > Sciomyzidae > Dichetophora > Dichetophora obliterata. Next base: position 57,986,752 of record OY986437.1, read on the forward strand.
ATATCTTAGAAGCCGATTTGAAAAACATTGTTTCGAGAAAAACGAGCTTAAAGATTTAAATGTCTTGAATATTACGTGACATTCGAATATAAGATATGTTATAATTTTTTTTTCTATTTGATATTTTTTTTAAAATTTTGTACACGTATTTTTAAGACCTTACAGGACCATATTCTAACGAAAAAAGATTGATTTTTAATTTTTTACACACTCTAACAGTACCTTAAAGCCGACCACTATACCTCTTTTTTTAAAAAAGTTGTGTATTACCGTGACAAGTCCTCGGCTTCTGAAAGTATCAATACAAATATTTTCCAGGTAAAGAAGAGGTATTATTTTTTTTCTATTGCTTAGAAATTTTTGCATTCGAAAATTGTGCTGCAACCTAGTAGAAAAGGTTGTCTGAATTATTAGTTTATAAACAAAAACTGAATACTGTTTTTGATAAATTTGGCCCTTGGTCGGACGCAGTTTGGTCTTTGTAAAAAAAATTGTATTTTTATTTAGGCGTTAGCTCGTCACGTAACTAGATCTGAAAAAAACTAAATACCACTCAATAATAAGGAACATATCTTTTATCATCCCAAATTTCTCAATCCTAAATTTTATTTAGAAGCCAACCACTTTACCTGAATTTTTAAAAAGTTGTGTATTACCGTGACAAGTCCTCGGTTTCTGAAGGCGTCAATAAGACATTTTTTCCGCTAAAGAGAAGGCAATAATACCCTTTTATTGCTTAAAAATTTATGCATTCGAAGATTAAACTGTAGCTTAGCTGATAAGGGTTGCTTAATTTAATAGTTTCTGTACTAAAATTGAATACAGTTGTAATGGGGGTTTTGTTCACAGGCTGAGGTATGCTCAGCGGTTCCAGGGTCAAACAAAAGACCCTCAAACTTTTGTCCAAAATAAATAAGTAGACTTGGTGATTTTCGTGCTCAGACGATATTTTCTGTTTTATTGTTAAATCAAGTCTTTCTTACAATACACAATATTTTAGGAATATGATAAATTTACAGCGGTGGGTGAGTCTGCCGATGCTGGTTCGATGATATTTGGTATTTGGCGAAGTTCGGTGATGTTCGGTGATGTTCGGTGTTCGCTGAAGTTCGGTGCTGTTCGGTGATATTCGGTGATGTTCGGTGTTCGCTGACGTTCGGTGCTGTTCGGTGCTGTTCGGCGGTGTTCGGTGATGCTCGGTGTTCGCTGAAGTTCGGTGCTGTTCGGTGATGTTCGGCGATGTTCGGTGATGTTCGGTGTTCGCTGAGGTTCGGTGCTGTTCGGTGCTGTTCGGCGATGTTCGGTGATGTTCGGTGTTCGCTGACGTTCGGTGCTGTTCGGTGATGTTCGGTGATGTTCGGCGATGTTCGGATATGTTCGGTGTTTGCTGAAGTTCGGTGCTGTTCGGTGATGTTCGGCGATGTACGGTGATGTTCGGTGTTCGCTGAAGTTCGGTGCTGTTCGGTGATGTTCGGCGATGTTCGGTGATGTTCGGTGTTCGCTGAGGTTCGGTGATGTTCGGCGATGTTCGGTGATGTTCGGTGTTCGCTGAGGTTCGGTGATGTTCGGTGATGTTCGGTGTTCGCTGAAGTTCGGTGCTGTTCGGTGATGTTCGGCGATGTTCGGATATGTTCGGTGTTTGCTGAAGTTCGGTGATGTTCGGTGATGTTCGGTGTGACTGACTAAGGCAAGACCCGACTATGAACAAACTTGTTCTCGTTTCCAGCAAGTAGCGACGGTACAAAGCACTACGCTCTCGAGCCGTGCCGAAGTCTGTCACAACGCGGTCTATTTATCCGTATGCTGCCATTAACCTTCTGGGAATTATAGCGTTGCGTGTGGTTTATGTAGACTCGGCTGTTGACTACGTTGAATGTGCTGGCTGTATGTGTGCGTGTGTGTGTAGGTATGGCTGTTGGTTGAGTTAAGCGCACAGTGGTGTAGTAAGGCAGTGGCGTAGTGTGCGGGGTGCAAACTTGTAACGGGGATCACCGTTACAAAGTTTTTGAGGAATACCTTTTCAAACGTTATGCAAATGTTAACAAAACAAAACATATCGGTTCGTTTCGTATAAATTTTATTACTTGTGAAAATTTTTCTAAAATTGACCAAAACTAATAAAAAAGCAAAGTCTAAATGTCGTACTGCTGGATTAATTATTTAATTTCGTAATGGCAACATTAATTATTTTATTAATAATGATGAAAAAATTCAGCAATATAATTAAGTGCATTAACTTCACAGCTTCCTAAAATAGTGTTGTAATGAAAATAATTAAAAAACTTCACAGGTAAAAAATTTACTCACCACCAGCTTCTGTTACTTTTTATTAATACATGTTTTTGTTGTTTTCTTTTAATAATGATTCCAATTAATAGGTTTTTAACGCCAGCTACTTGTATGATTTTTTCTGCTGCCTCATTTAATTTTTAATGGTCTTTTTAATAAACTGCTTTTTAATTAAATCAATTTTGTATTTGTTGCAGTGTTTATTTTAATGAACATAAAAGCGGCAGCACCAACAACAACTACAAAAAAACAACAATCTGTGTGCAGAACACAATAAAAATTATAATAACGACAGCGTAAAAATGATTTTTTATTACTAGATACATATATAATTAAAAACACGCAAAACCAAACATACACACACACATCGCCACACAGCCAAACACAAAACTCATTAGTCAGACATGCACATGCACACAAATAAACCTACACAGCAACAACATTTCATTAAATTAATTAACTCATTATGAAAAATTAAAATGTTTGTCAATGGTTGCGATTTTATACATATATACATATGTAAATGCACAAACACAGCCACAGATACAAATACATACGCACACAATCATAGCGACTGACAGTCGACCGTTTTACTGTCACAGACACTCACACACACTAATATAGACTTAAACCTACATATTCACAAGCTTGCCAGCAGCAACAACAACAATGTTAGCTTCAAAGCGAAAACAATTAAAATTCAACCAACACAATGATAGACAAGCACAGAGAGCAGCTTCCTGCCAGCCACCCAACCAACATCCGCCTAACAGCTACGTTCATAAGTTGCACTAAATATCATATGCATGTGTTTGTATGTATGTATGTATGTATGTATGTATATTGCATGCACAACAGCTCCACATAACTACATACATATATTAGCCTCGCATCAGCCAGAGTTGCTAAACCACCGCGGGACACTGAGTTTGCAAATAATGAACATTTAACAGTCAGTCATCTACATCAGCGAACACATCCAAACACATATTTGCACACATACACACAGAAGTTTGTTGCCAACTGCAATGTTTCCGTCTAACGTTCTTACGTCAGACTGTTTAATTAAAAAATCGTCAAAAGTTCAAATGGTGTCGCTCTGTATAAAATTTTCGAGTTTAAAGTTTAAACGTAGAATTGTAGAATTTTGGTACAAAAATATACTATACAATAGCCATGAATGCAATCCATTATTAGATATGCTTAATTTTTTTATAATTTGGTCAACCATATGTAGATACAACTTCCTTTTATCGACCTACATCTCATATATTAGGCCAAAAATGGAGTGCAAATTGTACATTTTGACAGGGCCTTTAAGATCTTATTTGGAGCTACTGGACCGAATTCAACGTCGTACAATACATTAATTTATTAAAACATTTCATACTCTCGCAATTCACTTCGGCATTGACGTAATGTTGGTAGCCTCAACCTACTGTTTTGGTACACTCTAAAAAATAAGTGTAAGTTTACGACTATTATAGTAGTAATCATTTGTTGAAAATTCAATAGAATTGTAATTTTCCCGCAACTTTTAAAGTAATATTTAATTTTTTCAACTAAAATGTAAATTAAAGTAAAATTAAACACATGTTGTTTTATTTTGCTACAATAAAAATATCAATATAAATCAATTTTTGAAGCAATCCAAAAATTTTTTAAATTTAGCATAAATTTCAGTAAAATTAAACATCAGAAGTTGGATTTTGCTACAATATCAATAGTAAAAATTTATACTACTACATTAACTGTTTTAAAATGCAGCGATTGTTTAACTTTCAACAACGGCAACAGTCGTGCATGCATACATTTATTTCTCATTCCAGTTTGCTTATAATCGTGTAAGAACTTTTGTTTTTGGTGCTGTTGTTTTTATTAAAATTAATTGTGTTAAGCACAAATTTTTTCAGTCAGCTAAAAAGTCAAGTCAAGTAATATGTATTAGTAAAAATATGTGAAAAAAATGTTTGTATTAGTGCATAAAGAAGATAAATTTAATGAGTTTAGCACTTATTTCCAAAATGCAGTAGCATGTTCTTTACTTAGAACTTTTATGAAGTGCACTTCTCGCGTCATCATATATTAAAAAAAATTGTCAAATAACAAAAATGCCTTTTTCAATTCTTCAGTAAGCCAGTATATTGGATCAAACCATACCGATATACAAATATCGTCACGTTTTTAGGCATGATTTCAATGCTAAAAACGTAACTATACCTGCTCAAATGAAATAATGCAGTCATGTTTAATTTTACTATAACATCAATAGTAAATTCAGTGTTGAATTTTACTAAAATGTTAAAACTTAAGCACATGTTGAATTTTAGTAGGTGTGCTAATTTAATACAGAAACAGCAGCAAAACTGTTGCCTACAAATATTTTAGTAAATTTCAACAAAAACTTTTTAGAGTGTACTACCATGGAAAGTGTTCAAATTAGATACATGGCCAGACGCCAGCAGCTCGTGTGTGTTTTCAGGTCCCCTCGGGCAGCTTTCCAAGTCCACCCATTTGCCATTGCCTTGATGCCAAACAGAAACAAGCATTACCGTGATAATTCGTTTTTTAGTCGCACTGTAAAGTTGTGGAATACTCTTCCTGCGAGCGTGTTTCCCGACAGTTGCGAGTTGCGCCAGGGATAGAAAATTACTTTTTCGAAATTGTACCAAACCCAAATAAAAATTGTACTTTTTAGCACAAAATTGAACTATGTTTTTTTTATGAATTATGAAACGTTTTGAATATATTGAATTATTTATTTAAAATAAAAAAATATTAACAAAATGGGCCAAACAATTCAACAGAGTTAAAAAATATAGGTGTACATTCAGTTTTTAAAATTAAACCAAAAAATATGCGTCTTCCTCTTCTTCACAGAAATATTTTCAAAATACAAAGCATTTTTAATTTTAATGTTTGTTAAGCCCAGTGGCTTTTAACAAAACTTTTTTTTAATTAAAGAAGAAACTGAATTAACATGCATATGATTTTTGCGCATTGTTTTGAATTAGTTTTGAATCGAAATATTCTTTCAACATTTGCTGAAGAATGTGAAATTTATAAAATCAACTGTTAAATTCTGTAAATGTTGAAAAAAGTTGTTCATTGAATTAATTTTTAATAGATTTCACTTTTTTTAAAAAAATCAAGTCGATATGATGAAGATCAAGTTTATTTAAATGTACTAAAAATGTCTTCGTGGTACTTACGTACTTTTTTTAATAAAATTGTACTTAAAAATCCAACCCTGAGTTGTGCATGCTTAAAAGTTCACCGACACTACTCCATCTATCCACCCTCCAACTAATTATCAGCGTCCGACCGAATATTCGGTTTCGGTTACGGCCAGCAGTGTTGCCAACTTTAAAATTCTAAAATCCACCAAAAAGGCGAAAAATACGCTTTTTTCTCAAAAACGCACCAGATTTCTTAGGTTTTTAAAAATATAAAACTCCAAATAAAATTCGAAAGAATTTGATTCGATTAAATTCGATAAATTAAATTCGATTAAATTCTAAATTTTATTTTGAACTGCCTTTTATTTTATTTTTTAAAATAGAATTTATTTCACAGGTTTATACAAATTTAACTTAAATTAATCTAATTTAATGAATCTAACACAAAAAATTGCTAATGTTTTCATATACTTGTACCATTAAATCATATCTTCAGATAAATTTACATTTAGTATTAATTCACAAATAAGGGCACATTTGATGCCTACGAAAAAAAGCACCAGGCACCAAATCACATTTTTCTTGCGCCAAAATTTCGGCCTTTTTTGTCAGTTTTGGCTATTCGGCCACAATATGGCCGAACCCCGAAACCGAAACTTTTGTTACATATTTCTTCCATCAGCCATTTAAATCAAATAAATAAGTTTGGTATAATCAAAATATTTACAACGCGTTATACAAAATAAAAATGATTAATTTGTTTATAAATTGAATTATCGTGTAAACGCAAAACACTTTGATTACTTTTATGCGTTCGATACTTTAATTTTCGATTTTATCATCTGTATTGCAATTAATATTACATTTTTTTTATAATAAGTTTAAGTGATAATTAAACTTCCAAACGAATTCTGTGTGTGTGAAATTAAGGAAAAGAAAATGGAATATTTCTATTCTTATAATACTTAACCTGTAAAAAAAAAGAAAGATTCTTTGTTTTGTAGTTCTATAAAAATGCACATTGAAGGTACATTCCTACTGTTTTGAGTGTGTACGTAAAAAAATAGTCTATTTTATTATTATAATAAACTTTAATTAAATATTATAAACTCCAATAATTAAAAAATACTTTTTTGTACAAAATTTTTTTCTTATATGTAGGAAATGGTATTTTGTTTGCTTTTAATAAAAATAAATTTATTTATACAAAACTTAAATTTTCATATTAATAGCCAGTTTCGGTTTCGGCCGAATACTATAAAATGGCCGAATATTCGAATTTGGGGTTCGGCCAAAATTTCGGTTTCCACCCATCTTCTGAAACTTTACAATGCCTACACATTTAAAAAGTAAATATTTACATGTATAAATAAATATGAAACGATAACATACGCAAACTTTTGAACATCGCAATCATTTTAATACAAAATGAAGATGCTGCAGCTTTAGATAATGAATACACTTAAAATTAATGCGTAGAATCGATTGAATATTTGTTTGAATAAAATTAAAAAAATCTTTCGAGTACTGATAAAAAAAATATAAATATTATTTGCAAGCCTCAATGAATACCGAGGACAATTTTACTGCATCCAAGCATTTGTATTGGATAAGGATTATAAACTTTTAGTAAATTTACAGTTCTGTCTTAACCGATTCTGCTAAAATAATGCCCAATCACATCGGCATACTGTCTAGCATGTAGATACATTCAAGAAATGTGTAAAAAAATGTAAATAACTAGGATTTCTTAACACTATTTAACGTAAAAACACGTTTTTTCTGAATTAGAAAAACTGCCAAATTTTTTTCTGAACTCTTTTGAAAAACTCATATAAACAAGGAAATTAAATTTTTGAGACGTTGAGTGATCTCAATAAAATAAGCATTTAATATTTTTAAACATATTTTCAAAAATTTTTTCACTTAATATAATTTACTTTTTTTATACGAGTATTTACAAATTATAAGCAGAGGCGTCTTTTTCAATTATTTCAAAAATAATTTCACACTGGTGAGCGGATATTTATTTTTTTACACCGAACTTTTTCTCGGTGTGAAATGACGAAGTTATCCGATTGGCATGAAATAAGAAAGGCAAAGAAGAAGACCAATTTTGAAATCACATTATCATTGATAAACAAATATAACCTTTGGCACCACGAAATAGACCAAAAAAAATAAAATAAGCCCCAAATAATGTCCATACATTTTTGGGTGTTACTTCATATGAAATAACTCCCAACCTTTGGGGACTATTTTATAAATTTTGCGAAATATTTCATATTTTCGTTTGGGTCTTATTTCATTACGAAATAAAGTCCAATGAAATAAATAAGAACCAAATAAAATTTGATTGGGGATTTTTTTAAATTTTATTTGGGGCTTATTTTATTTGACAATTAATAAAGTTAATGAAAATTTAATAATAATTGTAAAAAACATCCTTTCGAATAATTCAAAATTACACCACACAATACGCACAATTAGACAATAGTTAAAAAATTATTATTTTGTGTATTTTATTATTATTATTATTAATTTCTATTACTTATAATTCAAATTATAATTAACATTAGCATTAGCTGCCAGGGCTATCGGCTATGTATTATAAATATACACCTAACAAGATACAAAAAAGCATCCTATCTGATATTAATTTTTTTACACCGATCGGTGTAGTAAAATTAAGCTTTATCCGATATTAAATTAAAGCACTTTGACGCGATGTTTTTTAACATCGAACGGTGTAGGACTCCTTGGAACAACGATCGGCTTTAAATTTCTATACAAATTTTAAAGTGTGTACATAAGCGAACATAATCATACAAAATTTTATTATTTTGAAAAAATTAGAATAAAATGTAATGGAGTTTCTATTAATTTCACCTGCAACTTTGATATGTCTAAAAATATATCTAGTAATTAAAGATAAATCGTAAGAAAGATTTTTTAATGATGACATTTTTTACTTCCTGAAAGTTGTTGTTGTCTGCAAAGCAGAAAATTCTGCAGGAAATAAATTTGAATCCGGTATCTCTCTATCTATAGGCTCTTTGGAATACGGTTATTTAAGAAATAAAAACATTGTTTTGTTAAGATGGTAAACAATTATTTAATATTATTTAGTAAATACATAAAAAATAAATTAATTTCATAGCATTAAAAAAAATGTCTTATATATTGTTGAATTACAGATATTTCAATTGATAAAAAATTAAAAATAATGTTGATTAGTAAAAAAGGGTAGAGCCATGTGTTGCTCGGACTCGAACCCAAGATATCTGTCATATCTCAAATACATATAAGTCAAAAAATTAAAAAAGTGGAAAATTAAACTTTTCAATATTATTATTAATCTTAAGGCAAAAAATATAAAAACAAATTTATCTATATTTTTTCAGTTGCTTAAAATCAGTTTTAAGAGCAACACCACTGTAAAATTACTCAAAATTAGTCATGTCTTTGAGAATTTTTGTAAGCAAGGAAACGCAATTAATGTTAAATATACATACGGGGTTGTATTAAGCATACATTATACAATGTTAAAAATGTTGTTTTGTTTTCTTTTTAAATGTCGGAGAAGAGCGTCATGTTTGTTTAAACTAGAGGTGTTCCGCTGCTAGCAGCACAACTAAAACCCTTTTTGTCGAATCGACTTAAAATGTCACATACTTATTGACACTTAAATTATCTTGAGAAAGACGTAAGATTTTTTGATATCTCAAAAATTGTCTGAGTTATGACGACATTACGATAGTTTTTTTTTCTTAAAAAAAAATCAACATTGACTTAAAACGCATACGAACTTTTTTAAGTTTAATATTTCTAAAATTCCCTACGTTTTTATTTAGATTTACTTTTTATAATATAAAAATACTCTTATTAATTGTTCTAGCACAAGAACAACTGCAGTTGTGCTACCAGCCGCAAAACACCTGTAGTTTAAAGGCTCTTCAATAATGGTACTCTACTGCCGCCATATAAAAATAAAACAAAATTTTTAAACATTATATAATATATGCTTAATAAAAATTCGTATGTATATTTCACATAAATAGTGGTTCATTGCATACAAAAATTCTAAAAGACATGACTAATTTTAATGACTTTTAAAAGATGTTAGCCCTTTTCCAACATTACTTTTTAAATAATTTGTATAGTATTTATTCCACTGGCTTTGTATGTATTTGTAGCGAAGCACACATTAAAAGCTCGCTCAGTCAAATTTGAAACATGGCTTAAGAAGTGCCTTCGAAGTTTTATCAATGGAGAAAATTTTGAAACTCTGTATTCAAAAGTATCTTAGAAGTTATATCAAAGTTGAAACCTCAAAAATCTCAATAATGGGACATGTTGGAAGAGAAATTGTTAGTTTAAGTTTAAATGTGCCTCACAGTATCTCACAGGAATCTCAGTGTGTTCTGCCCAATCCACAAGAAAGGCGATCCCACTATCTGTGCCAATTACCGTGGGATAAGCCTTCTTAATATCGCATATAAGGTCCTGTCGAGCGTTTTATGTGAAAGATTGAAGCCCATTGTAAACGAACTGATCGGACCTTATCAGTGTGGCTTCAGACCTGGAAAGTCCACCATCGACCAGATTTTCACGCTACGACAAATCTTGGAGAAGACTCAAGAAAAACAAGTCGACACCCACCATCTTTTTGTCGACTACAAAGCCGCCTTCGACAGCCCAATAAGGAAGCACCTGTACTCCACCATGTCTGAATTTGGTATTCCTGCAAAACTAATACGACTTTGCAGGATGACACTGAGCAACACCAGCAGCGCAGTTAAAATTGGGAAGGACCTCTCCCCACCATTTATTACCAAAAGAGGTTTCAGACAAGGTGATTCCTTATCGTGCGAATTTTTCAACCTAATGATGGAAAAGATCATCCGAGCTGCTGATCTGAGACGTAGTGGCACAATATTCTACAAGAGTTTTATGCTGCTTGCGTATGCTGATGACATCGATATCAGTGGCCATAATACGGGTGCCCGGACATAACCCCCAGAGACATAACCCCCATTTTTTTGGGGGGGTTAAGTCCGTCCCATACCGCGGACATAACCCCCAATTTGACTGGGGCTATGTCCGACGTAGTTGGCGGGCATAATCCCCAAAAAAATACGGACATAAGCCCCACAATTTTGGGGGTTAAGTCTGCGCTGCAAAACGGACATAACCCCCAAAATTTGTTTTTTCCAATATTTCACAAAATTTGAGTTTATTCATAATTTAACAATTTACCGTTATAATACAATTACCGAACAATAATTTTAACAGTTTTCAAATGCAGATTCCTATGAAAAATTTTTCATAAAAAATCGCGCGAATCTGCATTTGAAAACTGTTAAAATTATTGTTCGGTAATTATATTTTCACGGTAAAAATTTCGCTTTGTTTTTATTACTTAATTATTTGAAATTAGAACATATAAATATATTGCATTATTATTGAAGTTTGCTTTACAAATTTGGCAAACATGGAAAAATTTGTCGGGCATGTTTTGATGAAATTAATAAAAGAAATCTTGAAAACGACACACTCACATTATGTCCATTTTGTAAACAAGTAGTTGGTCATGTGGAAGAGTTCTATATTTTACAAAATTAAATATAAATTTATTATCAATACTCTATCTAATGAAATCTAGTTTTTGTTACATTAAAAACATCATTTTTTGTTGAAAAATAATAAAACTATTAACATTATTCTACCTTTTTACAACGTTTTATGCTAAAAATAAAATCGGTCATATCCCCCTTTGGGGATTATGTCCGCCAACTACGTCGGACATAGCCCCCAGTCAAATTGGGGGCTATGTCCGCGGTATGGGACGGACTTAACCCCCAATAAAAAATGGGGGTTATGTCTCTGGGGGTTATGTCACGGCACCATAATACGCGCGAAGTCAGTATTTTCCAGTTTAGAAAGAGTGTCAAGTCGAATGGGTCTGGCAGTGAATGCAGATAAGACGAAATACTTGGTGTCAACAAACAAACAGTCCCAGCGTCTTGGAATCCACGCTACCGTTGACAATACCTCCTTCGAGGTTGTGAAGAACTTCGTTTATCTGGAATGCAGCATTAACTCAACCAACGACGTCAGCATTGAGATCAAATGAAGAATAACTCTTGCCAACAGGTGTAACTTTGGGCTCAGTGATGATGAACTGTATGAGCTGTACGCTAACATCGACATAGTCAAGCGCATTAAAATCGAGCGGCTTCGCTGGCTTGGTCATGTTCAGCGCATGAAAGACGATGCTCCAGTGAAGAAAACATTCGATTCGGTACCCAGCGGCGGTCAACGCAGAAAAGACCAAGTAGAGGTTGTCCTTTCGTTGGAAAGACCAAGTAGAGGACAACCTGACGAAGCTTGGAATTTCCAACTGGCGCCAGCAAGCGAAAGACAGAATTGGCTGGCGCAAATTCTTAGATGAGGCCAAGTCGGACATACGGTTGTAGCGCCAACTAATGAATGATGATGTGCCTCACAGTAACCTTTTTTATACGAAGTAAGTAACCTGTTTTTTTTCATGGACCTGATTTCTTATAACACGGATTATGACACCACCAAACTCGACTTTATGAATTCCGTCACGATCTCTAGCAGGGCGCAATGGGAGACCTAGTTTACTCTTCGATGTATGATAGTGAAAAGTAGAATGAAATGGCAATGCGGGGCTCCTCCCTTGATGTTTCAAGAGCGGAATTACTCGCGATTCCACTGTACACAGTTAAGGGAGAAATTCACTCTTACTACTTGGTTTTAGCCAAGAAAATTGTAGCCCCATTACAACCTATGCATAATTCAGGAGATACTTTCAAGATCGCGGAATGACATAGCCAAAATTACAGCTATTATTACGGGTCACTTGTGCATCGGAGTACTCTACGAAAAAAATCAACCTTCAACTCCCATTGTGTCAGTAGCGAAGACCCAAATAAAAAAGAAACACCGACGCACTTTCTGTGCACCTTCCCGGCCCTGGCAAGGTCTAGACTAAGAGCGCTAGGCGAAGAGCATGCCTCAGCAATCTAAAGGAACTTTAAACAAAAAAAATTCAACAATCTTGTAACGTTCATTAACCGCACCCGATGGTTATAGTCTAACAGTGCGTTACTCACTCAACTTACAGGAAGACGAAGTTATGGTATCAAAACGGCTGAATAGAGCTACTTGGATCCTACTAGTATGTTGCATCACCATCTAAACCAACCAAACAACTAGCCTATTTCGTATATTTAAAAAAATTACACTAAAATGACACTAGAATGTTTTCCCAGAAAATACCCATAGTAATACCGGCGTATTTTTGTCTGCGTCTAAGTCCCACCCTTCTGTTTTTTTTTTGAGACGTGAAGCACGTTCCTGTTACTCGTAGCGATCGTAGTTACCGACTCATATTACCGATTTGACGTCACTCTGATGTCACTCTTATTTGCAATGTTTCTGTACGTATCTGAATCGATTTCTATTCGATTTGTTCGTTCCAAATCGATAAGCTATCACATAGAACCTTTTAAAAAAGTGTTTCTGTACGTAAAGTTAATCGATAACAATGTGTCACTTTTCTCACTGGCTTTGCGTCAAGTGAGAATTCTACCGATTTATCAAATGTCAGTAATTTTGTGTATTATTAAGTTATAAGTACTCGAAATATACCTTTAAAAATGTTTACTTTCATATAACTTGAATTTTTTGTGATTGAAATATTTTGTTATTCTTAAAAAAGTTTTAGTTTTAAAGGTAATGCAATTTATTATGTCATTTGACTCAATTTCGCAATTGAGAGAAAACAATCTTCTCGATTTGTGTTCTTTTTCATCACGGTCCGAGTTTTTACTCGGAAACTATTTGTGTTCAGAAATTTGTGTTCAGAGACATTAGTTGTCACGAAATCGGTAAATAGGGATCGATAACGGCTGACGTCACACAAATCGGTAAATTGCCGATTTTGTTACAGGAATGAGCTACTGGTTTTATATTTATTAGTTGTCCTTTTATAGAACAAAAGCTTCATTAGGTTCTAATTTTTCACACATCTTTAATCATAACTTAATTTTCCAGTGCTTATAAAAAATCGTTCATTTAAAAAAAACTGCCTAATGAATCAGCAAACGTCAAAATATATTTACACTTTGAACATACATACACTCATATGTGCCACTCCAAGACATTCAAAAACAACAACCAACATGAGGAAGCACGCATAGGAAGCAATGTGCTTGTGTATGTCTATAATAAAATTAAATTAGGAGACCAGAAAATTAAATAATCAAAGCTTGACAGTGAGCGCCATTAAATAGAAAAAACCGCCCGCGCGCATACACTCTTCACTCACTTGCACACACATACAGCACTCACCCAGCTCATCATCATCATGTCATCTTTATTTATTTTCGAGTGTGTGTTTTTTATGCACACCCACTTGTGGGCGTCAAATTTTTTCTTTTTTTTTTTTTGTTTCTTTTCTTTGCTCTTATTTTAACATTGAGTTTATTTCAACAGCATTTTCATTAAAATTGCATGAAGGCTGCCTGCCAAGCTTCACTTCACTTTGCTAAGCTTCGATTAACAGCAACATCCTCCATCCAGTCATCCATTCGTTTTCGGCCAACCTGACGCACAGCAAAGTACCACTTTACCATCAGTCGAACCCTGGGTCAGCATCCACTTCATTCCGTCGCTGATGTCTTCCTCACGTGGGGTTATAAATTGAATTCTTCATCAACTTCAACTCATTAAAAACAAAGTGTGGACGGTACAACCACGAAGGTTGATGAGTTGTTTTGATGTGGCATCGGTGAGGTGTTGCGAGCAGATTTGCTAAATATATTGCGCAGAAGCGCTCATCATGACAAACCCATCCCATAGGTACACATGCATACAAAAACATGAAGCTGGTACCAGTGTCCATATATTAAATGAGAGACTCCGCCTTCTTTACAATTGTCTAAAAACTCTCAAATAAGGGGAAATTCAAAACCAGTTTTTACACTCTCATCAAAAGCTCTCAATACATTTGTGTGGCGCAGGCGTGGCAGAGATTTTTAAAATATATGTGGATGCATCTGTGTTCTTCATATACTTATGCAAAATTTGAGTTGCCTTTTGACTTTCTTAACTTAGTTTTTAATGTATCATTTAAGGTGTTAGGAAAGATATAAGATATAAAATATATGATATAAGGTATAAGATATAAGATATGAGATGTGAGATATAAGATATAAGATATAACATATAAGATGTAAGATATAAAATATATGATATAAGATATATAACATATATGAGATATCAGATGTAAGATATAAGACATAAGAAATAATATATAAGATTTAAGATATAAGATAAAAGATATAAGATAAAAGAAATAAGATATAAAATATAAGATGTAAGATGTAAGATATAAGATATAAGATATAAGATATAAGATATAAGATATAAGATATAAGATATAAGATATAAGATATAAGATATAAGATATAAGATATAAGATATAAGATATAAGATATAAGATATAAGATATAAGATATAAGATATAAGATATAAGATATAAGATATAAGATATAAGATTTAAGATATAAGATGTAAGATATAAGATATAAGATATAAGATATAAGATATAAGATATAAGATATAAGATATAAGATATAAGATATAAGATATAAGATATAAGATATAAGATATAAGATATAAGATATAAGATATAAGATGTAAGATATAAGATATAAGATATAAGATATAAGATATAAGATATAAGATATAAGATATAAGATATAAGATATAAGATATAAGATATAAGATATAAGATATAAGATATAAGATATAAGATATAATATATAAGATATAAGATATAAGATTTAAGATATAAGATATAAGATATAAGATATAAGATATAAGATATAAGATATAAGATATAAGATATAAGATATAAGATATAAGATATAACATATAAGATATAAGATATAAGATATAAGATATAAGATATAAGATATAAGATATAAGATATAAGATATAAGTTATAAGATATAAGATATAAGATATATGGTATAAGATATAAGATATAAGATATAAGATATAAGATATAAGATATAAGATATAAGATATAAGATATAAGATATAAGATATAAGATATAAGTTATAAGATATAAGATATAAGATATAAGATATAAGATATAAGATATAAGATATAAGATGTAAGATATAAGATATAAGATATAAGATATCAGATATCAGATATAAGATATAAGATATAAGATATAAGATATATTAAGATTTAAGATATAAGATATAACAGACAAGATATAAGATAAAATATATAAGATATATGATGGAAGACATAAGATATAAGACAACTATGATTCAAAACTTTTAAGCCAAAACTGTGCAGCTATACTATTTTTAAGAATATCAACAGAGTTGCGTAATTTTCGTAAATAAATTTAGCACTAATTCAAAATAAAACACTCTGATGCATTTTATAAATGCATTTAGGAACATTTATAGAAACAATAAACGTTCTTTTGCTATACCCTGTACTATCATTAAATTTAATGTTACCGGCTCTCAAGGCTTCAACAGCCATCATCGCTACAGTAATGAAATTACTTAAAGATGGCAACAATGTTAAGCACCAACACAACAACAACAAGAACTTAAAACAAATACACATTAAATACTCATTACCTGGACGAGTGATTACGTTTAAGCGTTTTTTTATGGTGTTTTTAATCATTTCGTTCTACTCACCACAAAATAAATTTATGTATTTTTTTTTCATTCTTTCATCCTTTTCAGCCTTTCATCCTTACAAGAAATGGAATAAAAATGTTGAGAATAAAGAGGAATGCTCGTTGGTACTCTTTGCTGTGAACTCATTACAGTTGATTAAATTAACGCAACTTTCATTTTATCGGAATGAGTGGAAGGTGGCAACAATGGCTTCACATTGATGAACAAACCGAGATATAATTACGTGTCTTTTTCCTAGGCAAAAAATAACAGTAAGTACAAAAAATTTTTTTATTAAGACAAGCGCTTGTAGTGGATCATTTTAACCATTTATATGAAATTTTCGACAGTAGTCTTAGTTTGTTTAATTCTCATAGTTGTTGTTATGGAAAAAATTAATTAAAAAATTATTTTTTCTCCCCCTGCAGACATGTGACGCACCACAGGGAGTTGAAGCTTTCTGCATTGTTCAAAGGGGGAAAGGAAGGCATTGTAAAATAAGTTGCAGAGATGCTGCAAATAGTGGAGTCCTCAGGAATGTGAAAACTCTCGATATTAACATAACAAAGAAGTTATTGAATTCTGAAGTAAAATGAAGGAGCAACAAGTTATTGTTGTAGTTATTGTTGAGATGCAAATGCTTGCTTGTGGCATGGCAATTAAACCAAGGACAATAACAACACCATTAACAGCATTTATAAAAGCAATTTATTATTTTAGGGTTGGAAAAAAGTATTTTTTATCAAAATAAGATCCATTCATTATTTATTGTAATGCTCAATTAAAAAAATTTAAATGTAAATTATTTCAAAACTTCCTTTTTTGAGATGAATTTGATGAAAAATCGGGGAATTTTGAGAAAACTGAGAGGAAAACCAAAAAATACGTTGGCAACGCAGGTTGTATTTAAAAATATCAAAAGTAGAAAAAATTTTGATGAAAAGTGGTGAAAATAGTTTGTTAACTATTTCTAATACAAATACAAAAAAATTTCCGATTAAAAGCCAATACAGTATATCGTGTGTACAATAGGGTGCATCTTTTCTTTTCTTTTAATTCACTTCTAATAGCATTTTTCTGGTGCTTTAATTCATAAATAAAAAACCTGTGTAAGGAGAAGCTCCACAATTGATTTCTTCAGGTGGCGCCATGCCCTAGAATGTCAGCATATCGTAAAAATTCGACTTTTTCGTAGTTGTTTGATAAATATTGATCTCTTTAAAAGCATATGCACTGAAGATCAGTGAAAGAATTTTTTTATTACTAAAGTATATGTAGATTATGTGAAAGAAAAATTGAAATCGTAAATATGTATACAATTCTATTCTTCAGGACGAACAGATTTTAGAAAAAAAAATTTAAAATTCGTAAGAATATCGCTCTTTCTGAAAGAGTGCGCCAACTAAAAAATGTATTTAGTATGAGTTGTAGTAGTACTATTCAACAACTTCAATCTAAGAGTTTTTGGAAGTCTCTAAGTGCTCTGGAATAAGAGTTATAGTATTTTAAGATTTTGTAATTCTAGAGTTCTCAGATCAGCGAAAGCACTTAATCCAGAGTTAAGTGCGTAGAATGTACGATTTTATACATCTTATCGATTTTAGAGCAATATTTCTGAATTAATAATTTTTAATTTCACTCTTATAGTATTAAGATTATTATGATAATTGATTACACGGTGCTACAGTGGAAATGTCCTTTTACTCTTTTTTAAGTGACATAGTCTAGGTTATAGGTCTGGTCGAGTACAATACGAAACCATATTTGAAATTATTAATACACCTCAAAATATGATTTTACCGTTAAAAACACGATTTTTTTGTGCATGGCACATTACACAATCAGCAACTTTTTTCTAATTTTTTCAACATTAACGATAATTTACTGCCAAAGTTTTGTTAAGCATTACTATAAACGTAACTATTTTCTGACAGTAAAATTCAGAACGAAAAAAATTAATGTTAATTTTAGAAAATCGTTCATTTATAAATAAGAAATTACGCCTTCATTGGTCCATTGGTCTTGGTAGCGTTCATGTATCAGTTTAAAGCATATTAAATACATCTTTATGATTTCTTTTAAAATTGGTGTATTGAAATTGGTTCATGTATCAGTTTAAAGCTGACATTAAATACATTTTTATGATTTCTTTGAAAATTGGTGTATTTTTTAATACGAATGACCATTTATTTTATTTCCCTTTTCGGAAATAACCTTTTAAACATTCCAAGATTGTTATTTTTATATTAAACTATTTTTAAAATGAATAAAGCAATATCTTTCATCTTTCCAAAACCGTTTTTACATCAAAAATTGGTTGAAAAATTGCTGAGTTGCTGATTGCGTAATGTGTTAAGTACCAAAAAATTAGTTTTTTTAGGTTAGATTAATTTGGGGGTGTATTAACAATTTCAAATATTCGTGTTGTACTCGACCAGACCTATAACCTAGACTATGTCACTTAAAAAAGAGTGAAAGGACATTTCGACTGTAGCACCGTGTAATCAATTATCATAATAATCTAAATACTATAAGAGTGATATTAAAATATATTAATTCAAAAATATTGCTTTAAAATCGATAAAATGTGTAAAATCATACATTCCACGCACTTTACTCTGGATTTGAAATATTCAGAGATGAAAAATGAGCGTTCGCAGATCTGAAAACTCTAGAATTACAAAATCTTAAAAATACTATCAGCCTAACCAAAAAATATTTAAATGTCGACTCTAAATTTAGTGTGAGCTTTTCTGACATTATTTCTATAGAATTTGTTGTCAAAAAGCTTACACTAAATTTAGAGTCGACATTAAAATGTTTTTTGGTTAGGCTGTATAAACATTGATTCCAGAGCTCTTAGAGACTTCCAAAAACTCTTAAATTGAAGGTGTTGAATAGTAAATAGTACAACTTTTACTAAATACGTTTTTTAGTTAGCGCACTCGTTGAGAAAGTGCGATATTCTCACGAATTTGAAAATTTTTTCTAAAATCTGTTCAAAATATCGTCCTGAAAAAGAGAATTGTATACATATTTATGATTTCAATTCTTCTTTCACGTAATCTACATATACTTCAGTAATAAAAAAATTCTTTCACTGATCTTCAGCGCATATGCTTTTATAGAGATCAATATTTATCAAACAACTACGAAAAAGTCGAATTTTTACGATATGCTGACATTCTAGGGCATGGCGCCACCTGAAGAAATCAATTGTGGAGCTTCTCCTAACACAGGTTTTTTATTTATGAGTTAAAGCACCAGAAAAATGCTATTAGAAGTTAATTTAAGAAAAAAACGATGCACCCTAGTATACAGATCAGAAGTGAAACTTCCTAAAATTAAGAATAAGAGAGTTTTTAGTGAAAGAGACAAAGAGAAAGAGCATCTCAAAAGAAATGCAATCAGTGTATTCCAAGGTATATTCAACATGGTAGTGTTGTCCCTGAGAGGTGAGTACCGTAGCTGTCAAACATACGAAGAGCGTAAAATACAATGAATAAAAACTTGAACCAGGGATGGAACTATAGCCACAATTGTACTATTTTTCGTACTTTCGAGATCAGATGAGAGCTTAGGCACGTACGTTTTCATTTCGGACTATTTAAATTTATCGGAGTTAAAAAAACCAAGTTGCATGTAAATGTAATAAATGTAATTTTCGATTTTGATGCACCTTGTTGCTTTCTTTGACATTTCGTTATTCTTATCATACTAGTAAAGTTACTTCAACATAAAATTGGAAATTTTCACTATAACACACAGCGACAACATTTTTTATAGTGAATTTTTTCGTCGAATCCAAATATAGTTATATTTATTTTCGATTAGCCAAAATTTTTCATATAAATTGGCAAAAATTAAAAAAAAAATTCACTGTTGAGAGCAATAATTTACATAAACGCTTGTAAAAACTTTTCTTTTCTTTCAATGAATTGTTGTATATTGAAGAGCATAGTCAAACCAAAAATTTTAAGGTATAAAATGTGCCAACAGTGTCAGTAGTATAGTTGTTATGGTCGAATTTAGTTAAAAAAAGTTTTTTTCGTTTTTTTTTAACAAATTTAAAGTTTCAAGACCAATATCTGAAAATAATTTTAAGGGTTATAAAAAGTTAGCTCTTCAATCTGATTTCATTAAAAAATTAAAAGCATATGTATTAAACCGGATCGCTTTTGTATGGGGAAAAAAATCATTCGTTCGGGGTCTTATAGTAAGAGGAACTCATAAAAACGATTTCTGCATACTTTTTTTTCAAATCGGAGAACATTTATCTTAGCGTTTTTGATTCTCCTGAAGGTATTTTTTGTTAAAAAAACATGTGTTTTGCTTGTAACTTTGTATTTTTCAAAGAACACATACCCAAATCTGCAAAAAATATAAATTCCTTACTTATACCAACATTTAGGCGAAAAAAATTATTGAATTTATGTTTTATTATAACTCTTATTGACCTCCTAACATAGAATTTTTTGCTATTTTTAAAAACACATTTTGTTGAAACCTCTGTAAAAGAGACATTTTCCATTGGATTTACGTAAAATTGATCTTCTTGGAAAGGAATTAAAAGAAAAATAAAAAAATAAAGCCACTTTAAAGTCTCTTGAAAATTTCTTAAGATTGGAATCACTTAAAAATTTATTGTAATAATAAAAAAGACTTTTTTCCAGCAGTTTTAACTATTTTTTTAACTTTATACCTAAATGTTGGTATAAGTAAGGATATTTTTAAAAGATTTGGATATATGTTTTTTGAAAAATAAAAAATACCAGCAAAAAACATGTTTTTTTAACAAAAAGGCCCTTCAGGAGAATCAAAAACGCTCCGATAAATTTATTCCGATTTGAAAAATAGTATGCAGAAATTGTTTTTATGATTTCCTCTATCTTTAGAGACCCCGAACGGCGGAATCCAAATTTTGTTCCTAATATATATCTAATAATAATATATATCTAACATATATCTAATATATACATACGTCTATAGAAAAGTCGTAATTTACAAAATTATAGCATTTGAAGATACACATTTTAAAAATCATTATTTTTTATATATTTAGTATCACTAATTTGCAATACATGAATAAAATTCTTAAAGTGCCTTTTGCCTAGTTTTTAAAATAACTCGATTTAAAAATGTATTAAAAACTAATTTAATACAAAAAGCATACACTAAAGGAAAACACATACACATCTTATACTTATGTAGATGAGTTTTTTTGCAATTTTATTTCTGATTCCACCGTTTCAAGTGGAACCACGGTCTAACGGAAAAAGAAAAAAAAATTAAAAAAAGTTTTTTGTTGTCTCCAATAATGGGAAATTCAATATAAAAATAAACTGGCCATTTCAGCCCTTGGAAGGACTTTGACCTAGCTTCTATTGATCAATTGTGTTGTGCGTGTTATTAAATGTTTGATCACAAATGACCGAGAACTGGACCTACGTGTTTAATGCCGACTCCGAACGGCTTATGTTCTCAAGAAGCTTTACAAGGCAATTTTTACTCTCTAAGGTTTGCCATTGTCTGCAGAGAGGTGACGACCGAACAGAAAAATTAATTCAATTGAAAAAACTTTTCTGTCTGAGCTGGAATTGAACCCGGGCTACCGCGGTTCTTTAGCTTAGGGGCCACGCACGCTATCCACTAGGCTACGGCCGCCACATGGGACATAATGGGACATTCACATATATTTTTTCTAGCTGGCGAGACGACAACCCTTGGCGAAATTATGCCCTGGATCAGTTTGTGGATCATAGTAGCAATTAGTCAATTTTTAGTGGGTCATTATGTTGTTTTTTTTTATATGCGTTATTAAATTGTCCATGGACCGTAATCTTACCAATAATCTTCCAAATTCTTACCAATACATTGCATATTGGATTATTTATCAATAAAAAACGAAAACTTTCAGCAAAAATGACAAACAATTTTTCAAACGCCACTATTTTATTATTTTTTGATCAATTTCAATAAAACTTGTCTTTTCTATGATAACACTTTTACTAAACAGGAAAATTTTTGATTTTTCGTTTCAGCTGACGCTCCTTTTTTAGTGAAAGTAAAACTTTTTTAAAAAGGTACTATTTTTCTCTGCAATTAGGCACAATTTGAAAAATTCCACTTTCATCCCTGGCTTGAACACATTGAAGACAGATGAGAGACAACTGATTGTGAAAATATTGTGGAACGTTTCAGCGATAGCGTATTTCTTCATGAGGCACACAATAAAATTTTCCAATCTCTTTTTGAAGAGGCTTTCGATAAATTGCACAATTTTTTGGAGTTTAATTTTATCAATAAAATCAATTTAAATCACAAAAATTCACAACACAATTTCAATTGACAAGTTTGAGTTGTTTGCTTTGTTTTTTTTCGTAAACAACGGAATTTGACAGCTAAGTTACCCACCACAAGAGACAATTGCATCTACTAACACTACCTCATTAAATATACCTTAAGTGTATTCCAAAAAAAAAGTATTTTAAAAAAGCAAGTTTAATATTATTGGTTTTTATTTATTCAATAAAATGAAAATAATAAAAAACACTTCATTTACAAAAACATAAACAATAACATAACTGGTTTAAAACAAACATTAAATAGCGTTTGTACTTTTGAAGTTCTCCTCCCATGACATTTGTCAGTATTTTTCTGTGACATGCTGCCTTTTTTTACAATTGAAAGGGTTTCATATAAAAAGTTTCAAATGGAATGCCAAAATAAGCCAGCCTGTTTTTTCTGATGTCGCGAATGAGGACACCTTATTATAATTATGCCATGCTTTTGAATATATCACATTTTGTTCTTTGTTTTAGAAATTTTATTTCATTAATATTCGTAAATTGACTTGTCAATTTTTTTGTATATTTGGTTTAATTTATCAAATTGAATATAATTTGATGCATTCTTTTTTAAGAGATCTTTTGTTCTTAGAATACCACAAAGTGCGGGAATTTTGGACTTATTTCTACGTTTTGTGTTATTAATGTTAATTATGGAGAATATTCTTTCTACATTTGCTGTAGCTATTGCAATGCATAGAGCAGCAGAAACCATTTTTCTTAAAAGAGGAAATGCTTCACTGCCATCGCTTTTTTTTATTTTTAAAATAAGTTGCCAAAAAACTTCAATATTACTGTGAAGATTTAAATTTAAAACGCTAACATTATCTGACGTAATTCTCGCTTTTCATCATAAGCTTCTTGCTATTAAACAATGCTTTCAACATTTGTCAAATGTGGACTCAATCGCGATATAAATGGCTGATAAGTATATAAAACTTTAGTTGGTTACAGAAGTTCCACATCCATTCGCGTGCTCTATGTCGGGGAAATTTTCGCAAGCTTAAATTGCTTTCAGCATAACAGCAAAAGCAACGAAAATTTCGCTGCGTCGTGCTACCACAAGTTTTTCAAACCAAGTTGTTCATTTGGCTTTACTCTGTGCATATTAGAAAGGCGAAGCAAAGCAAGACTCAAAAGTATTTTAAATATTAAAAATATTTACAGCAAATATTTACGCAAGCTACAAATGCATAAGCAATTATTTTATTGATTTCCTTTTAATTTTTCCTTTATAATGTGTGCTGATGTGCTTTTCTTTGTAACGAATGCAGCAAGTATGCTTTTCGGAAAATTCCACTTATAGCTTGTTATAAAAAACAGAGTGAACAGTAGCACAAACGATCCGAAAACATACTTAAGAGACGGAATTGTAATCCCTTTTCTAGATGATGTTTTGAATAAACTACAAATAAAATTTACTGAACATAAAACGATTTTTGTAAAACTGAACCATTTTATACCATCTGTTTGCTGAAAAAATAAATTTTCTTTAACATATTTGATGCAAACGATTTAAAATTATACGAAGATTTTGTTTACACCGAAATATTAGTTGAAAAATTTAATATGTGAAAAATAACACGGTGCGACAGTCCAAAATACCTGGGAAGTGTTACCATTTTTCTTGTAGGTCTTGTTGAGTGTAACAAAACTGCATACCAGAAATTCGCCAAACACCCCCAAAATCTTGACTTACCGTTAAAAAACCGGTTTTCGTACCTTTGCGCACTTATAAAGCTGTTACTTAGCCAATGTTGCACCAATTTTCAGAAGAAAAAACTTAGACTTTTCCAATGATTTACATATTGTTTATATAAACTTGATATATCTATGTGTATTTGTCCGGCAAACTCAATTTCTTTCTATTTTTTTAGAGTCAACATCAAACAAACAAAGACAACAGCAACGAAATATGTGAAAATTCTTAATATATGTGTAAAATATAAAATTCTCCTGAAGATGAACAGCGAAGCTGTTCGAAATATTGAGAAAAATAACAACAAAATATAAAAATTAAAAAAATCCAAAGATAAGTTTTTTCTTCTTTTTTTATTATTATTAATTGAATCGCAGACCTAGAGCCAAAATAATATATATACAACAACGAACTACTTAAAGGTCAACTAATAAAATTCATAAAACAACATATTTTTTTAATATTTTCCAACTTTCACGATTTTTGTACACACTATTTTATATAGACACCACACTTTCTGCGTATGTACTAAGCAAACACGTTTATTAGCAATTATGACGCAATTTAGTTTTTAAAAATAGGCTAGTGATTGACTAGGTTATTGATGAAAACAACATTTTTGCAAAAATGCCAGCACAACGTTTTTCGTATTCTTTTGCACATTTTTTATAGGAGCACATAATATTATAACTTAATATGATATCTTTAAAACTATACCAATGACTGATATCTATTGAAAAGTCACAAATGTAGCAAATTTATTAGGTTTTTCGCACATTTAATATTAGTTGCACACTATTTTTTATTAAATAGCAAATTTTTTTACATGAAATGGTTTTCAAAGTGATAAAGCTGTGAGAAACAAAACGTCAAATGAAGAAATAAAATTACATATTCCTGACATTAGTTAAGCTCTCATTGCATATTGTGGTTGCAATTCTAACTTGTTCTCATTTTTTTTAAATGCAGAATTTTTAAAAGATTTACTTAAGAGATGCATATTTTTTTGTGGACTTTTTCTCTCGCGAATCATCAAACAGCAGGTTGCGCTGAAGAACATTTAACCTACAATCTCTTTGCATTCTCTTAAGTTAAGCTTTAAAAAAATCGGAACATTTAAAAAAATAAGAAGAAGTGGAAGAAGTAAAAATTACAACAATCTACAATGAGAGCTTTTCTTATGTAAAAAAAAATGGTTTGTTTCTATATTTGACGTTTTGTTTTTCACGTCTTTATAACTTTGAAATATTTTGTATAAAAACTTAAGCCAGTTCAGCGATAAGCAAGAAGAACATTTTCACCAAGAAATGGCAACAACAGAAAAACATTTTGAAGGAAAAAATAAAATTAAAATGATTTCGGAGTATTGCTGGAGTATTACAACGCGAAACTATTGATGCCGATTTAAAAAGAAAACGGTCAAGCAAACATTTTTGAGTTGTCATGCTGAAAATGAATTTTTCAAAAAAATCGATTTTCATGAAAAATAAATAACTTTGTCAATTATTGACCGATTTTTAAAAACTAAATTGCATTGAAATTGTTAATAAATCTTATTTATGAATCCGTACAGGTCTAGTGTATTCGTTATATAATTTAGCATATAGAGAAATCGTCAACGTTGAAAAAGCCAAAAAAATTGAAAAAAGTTGTATTTGTAGAGTAAATACATGAATAAATTATTTCTGTGAAAAATTCTTATGTTTATTTTATTGATGTGTTCATTTTATAAAATGCTTAAAAATCTTATCCAAAATGCCTATTTCTTCAGAGACTGCACAAAAGGACATATTTTTCAATTTGAAATCTCTATAACTCTAAAACCATTAAAATATTTTTATCCACGCTTACATCAAATATTAGCTGTTGCACTGAGCTAAAAACAACGTAAAATCAAAGGTAACCACTTCAATTCAAATATTTTTCGGAACGATTTGGCACCAAACACGAAAATATTTAATTCAAAGTGGAAACACATATATTCAGTTTTATGTTGTTTCACTTGAAACTAAAGTGTTATACACCTTAAAATGATAAGTATTCGACTACAACTTAACGTTGATTCAGATTTAATTCAAAGAGGAAGCGTATTCAATTGGAATACTAACGTATTTATTTTAAAAGCGTTAAAACTTTGAAGTAAGGTATTTTCTACTTTGATTGCACGTCCTTGCATTGATGAATCAAAGTTATTTTCTCTTTAAATAAAATACTTAACATTTTTGATGGTTACAGGGTCCGTAAAAAAAATCAAATAAATAAAACAAAATTAGTTTTTATAGAAATGTTCTTTTATTAAAATATTAGAATAAATGTGGTAAGTTTTTTTAAAAATTATATGATAATTCAATTTATTACATTTATATAAGATAATTATGAATTTAAAAATATAGTTATAAAAATTTATTTCTCACATACGTTTTACCATTATTCATTTGGTTTTTACCTTTCCAACTCAAAATCTTTAAGTAGACTAGCGAATTTAACATCGTCTTCTTCCAAATTTGTTACTACATCCACACTGTTCCAAGTGTCCATGTGTCATTGTGTCCAAGTTAAGAACTTGCCCAAATTCATTAATGTATTGAATATTTTACAATTTTATTAATATTCACTTATTTTCACTTACTATTACTATTTGCACACACAAAAATATGCATCCAACTTCAAATTGAAGTGTTTTTTATTTTCTACTTTGTTTTCACTACTGACAACTTCAATATAAACCATGTTCTTTTTCAACTTAATTTCAAAGTGGATGCACTTTAAAGAATATAATAACTATAGTGGATCACCATTATTTTGAAGTTTTTCCACTGCTTATTGGAGATCAAATGTTTTCATATTTGATTTAAAGGATTTCAATGTGAATTTAGAGATGATTTCTTAAAAATGGAGCAACGTAAAATTAACATGATATTATTTAATTTTACGTTGCGATTTTTCCCTGAGTGTGGTCTCAGAATTGTAAGCACAAGAAAAACTAGACTTTTTCAATTTTCTTCAACATCATACAATGTCGAAATAAGCTCTTTTGAACAGACACCGAAATTTCAGAATCCCCAAAAATACGAAAATGCAAAATTAAAAAAAAATGACGTAACGGGGTGCTATACAATAGTCTTAAGCTATGTTGTGAAAAAAATTTCCAAAAAACAATACTCGGATCGAAAAGTTATAGCTGTGCCTGTGTTTGGGCGTTTCAAACACAAAAATAAAAAAATTCATAAGAAATTTAAAAAAACTATACTAATCAACTAAAAAGATTTCAATAATTTTAAAAAATATTTCTGATTTTCGTTTTGAAAAAAATTCAGTACTGATTTATACAGTAATTTTAATGTTTTTTTAAAATTGCAACTCTACAACACGACCATAGTTAAATATAACAGTTAAACATTTAAGTTGACTTTACTAAACTAGTGCTTAATACGCTTATTAAATTTTTCTGTTCTAGTTATTAATTTTGGAAAAAAAAAACAACAAAGAATGTGAATGGGCAATCTTAGTGCATTATTCTGTATCACGAACATGCACACCAACGATGAGAAAGACACGAGTAGCAATACAATTTTGTATGGAAGAAAATATTGCTTCTCGTGTCTTTCTCATCGTTGGTGTGCATGTTCGTGATACAGAATAATGCAGTAAATCTCATATGTATTTATTAGAGCTGCGACAAAATTAATAGAAATTAATAGCCCCCGCGGGAGACAGGGGTGGGGAAGAAAAAAACTAGGTACATTGCTATAAGAAGATATTATAAAGGGTGTTTTTTTCTAGAGTGATACAACTTTGAGTTGGCATCACTGCTTTATTTGATCACCCATTTAACAGCTGATAAATGTTTTTTGTTTGGTTTTCTTTGACATTTTATTATGGATCGATTTACAGTAGAGCAACGCGTGCAAATTGTGGAAATTTTTAATCAAATTAATGGTTCTGTTCGTCAAACTTATCGTGCACTTCGTCCATTTTATGGCGTCATAATCGTCCTTCAGAGCTGCTAATTCGAATAACAATAGATCGTTTTCGGACCACATTTACTGTTACTGATAATGTGCATCCCGTGAGATGCGGAACAGAGCGCACTGAAGAATCTGTAGCTGCTTTACAGGAAAGCATTGAAGATGATCCTAATCAATCAATTCGTCGCCGTTCTCAGCAACTGGGGTTGTGTCCTTCCACTCTATGGAAGATTTTACGAAAAGATCTTGGCTTAAAACCTTTCAAGATTCAACTTGTGCAGGAAATAAAGCCAAACGACCATCGTAAGCGCCGCCAATTCGGCGAATGGGCTGAAGCACAAATTGATATTAATTTTGAATATCCATGGAAAATTTTATTTTCCTATGAAGCCCATTTTTAGTTGAATGGGTATGTAAATAAACAGAATTGTCATATTTGGAGTGAGGAGAATCACAAGCTTTTATCGAAACACCATTACATCCACAGAAAATTACTGTTTGGTGCGCTTTATGGGCTGGCGGAGTCATTGACAAATATGTCTTCAAAAACGATGATGGTCAGAATGTTACTGTCAATGGTGAACGGTATAGGAACATGATTCGAAGTTTTTCGTACCTCAATTAGCTGGCATTAATCTTGCTGATATGTGGTTCCAACAGGACGGAGCCACATGCCGCACAGCGGGTGATACAATTGATTTGCTCAAGGAAACTTTTGACGAAAAAATAATTTCACGAAATGATCCAATTAATTGGCCCCCAAGATCGTGTGATTTAACCCCATTAGACTATTTTCTTTGGGGTTATGTAAAGTCACTTGTCTACGTCGATAAACCACAAACAATTAAACACCTGGAAATCAACATTCGAAGAGTTATCGGCGAGATACGGCCGCGAGTGCTGCGAAAAGTCTGTGAAAATTGGTGTTTCAGATTGCGCCTTGTACGCGCCAGCCGTGGCGGCCACATGGCTGAAGTCATATTTAAACATTAATGTCATAAAATTTTCTTTATAATTAAGTCCGTTTCATTGATATTTAAAATATATTACTATGTTTTATTATGATTTAAACTTATATTACTCTATAAAAAACACCCTTTATAATCCAAAATGTTCGTAATTACTCCAGACAGACAACTGCATTCTTAGAGATAAATGGGGACGTTTTTTAAAACAAAATCAGTTCAATTACTAGTCTGGTATGAAAAAATAGAATTTTAGCCATAACTTTTCATTGGAAAGAGATATTGGGGTAATTTTTTCACATAAACTATTTTTGAGACTTGAATTTTTTGTAAAAAATATAAAAACAACATTTTGGAAAAAATAAATTTCGCGAAAAAATCAAAGGGGGGGGGGCTGTACCCTTATTGTTGTGATGACAAAAACAGTAAAATAATTTTTGCGCTTAGCTGGAAGATTTTTCATTTTCAAAAATGCTATGTCATATGAAAGGTAGCTATTTGTGCAATTTTAAATTGATTTAATTTTTACAACAAAAACAATTTTTGAGTCATTTTTTGAGTAAAAAGTCAATATTTTGGACCTTTTTTGACATAATTATAAAACATTGTTACACTGTCTTAACGGTACAGTTCAATTTTTGTGAAGTGATTTCATTGAACTTTTGAACAAAAAAAATTTGAATGAAATATATTAATGGACAGCGGAGATATTTGCATCGAAAGACCAAACTTTGATTTTCATGTTGTTTTTTCTCATTCTTAGGTAACAATGTTTTATGAAAAAGCCGTTGTACTGAAAATTTCTACAATTTTGAATATATGTGAATGTTTTTAATGTTTAAAGAACAGAATTTTTTTTAAATTAAATACACAAAAAACTTCGATGTAAAAACCTTTGTTTTTGTTTGGATTGAAAAAATAATTTTTTTACAATAAGCTTTAATTAATTGGCAATAAAATAATGCGAACATTTTTCAATTTTGGTGCAACGATTTTTTTGACTTTTGTCCAGCAAAGTCCTTATATTATCTATGATCTGAAAGCATTGGTCTGAATTCAGTTCAAAATTTAAGTGGTTTGCAACTATTTACTCTATTGCGTTGTAGTTGCCACAGTGCTAATATATTAGCTTTTTATACATTCTAGACCCTAAGTGGGGTTTTAAACCTAAAACCCATCTTGTCTACGGGTCTGGACCATTGCGTTTACTATTCTAATGCACCTTTTTTGTTTTAGTACGAAACATATGCAAGTTCCAGAATGGACAAAGAAGTAAAGCTTAGTTTTTTTTTATATAATACGCATAGAGAAAATCTTCAAAAGCTTAATTTTAAAAATAGCATTTATAAATTGCATTCAGAAATTAAAGCACATCAAAGTATTAAATAATAATACAGACTCAATTATGTCGGCACAACAGAAAAACAAAAATCAATATAAGCTGCGGTATATCGACAAGAATAAGTGGCAGCAAGACAAAATAAATTTCAATTTCAAAAAAAGAAATAACAAAAACAGCAGAAACTGACAAAGATAAACATTTGATAGAATTAAGCAATATCCTGGCGAGTGATTTCTGATTGCCAACGATATTTCCTATATAAATTCTTTTATCTCTCATGCTTTTGCGCTCTCTTTCTGTCTCTTAACTTATATCTTGTATCTTTCCTATGCATTCAGGCAGCTGTAAAATATAAAAATAACAAAAAACTCAATAAACGGATGAACGCAAAAAAAAAAATCAAACATGGACGCCACAAATATTGAAAACAACTGAAAATATCGGTACATTCACATGCTTGGTTTTTTTTTTTAAGTTTCGTTGTAGATCCGAGAGATACCATGGCTTTAAGCTATGAGCAACCATAGATTCGTTTCCGTATTTAATAAAATTTGTTGCCATTTTATCTGAGTGTAAGTGTGCCGCTTTTTCTTGTTGTGAGTTTCTTCAATCAAGCTATAAAAACAGCAGTCGGCCAAATGTTTTTCGTCCTTCCATCCTGCTAAGCTACCAATCAACCATTCAACTTTTAACATCCTATCAACAAGGCATCTCTCTACAATCTAGATATAGAAGAATATTTGTATCTCACGCGATGTGTGTGTGCGTGCGAGCAAATGTATCTCAATTATTGCCTTATTCGTTTGTAATCGTTTTTTGCTTCGTTTATGATACAATAACAAAAATTAAGTGCCTTTTAAACCGCATCACAAGCGTACACATCATTATCAGTTAGTCCTTTTTTTTACTGCCTTATTCACTCTCCATGGCAAAATCCTCTTGCTGTCTCTTTTTCATCCATACTTTTATTGTATTTTTCCTCTTTTGCACTCACACTCTCTGCTTATCTATGGTTTTAATTTTTTTCTGTTGTCCCTATTGCGCCATCCTTGTAATCCGTGTCCATACTTTTCTCATCCCCTATCAACGCCAAGCAATCACACATAATTTGTAACAATAAAAAGGATATTAGCGAAACATCCTTTGCTCTCAATACATTAACTCTCACACTCATTATCCTTTTAATCATTCTCTGTTGCTGCCGGTTTTCCATTGAGAGAATATGTATGGTTGTATCTTGCATTGTTAAAAGAAGGGCTGAATTTTTGTTTGACGAGAATTTCGTAGTGAGAATTTCCCTACTATTGCGGGAGTAAATTTTTTGACATCTTTGAGCTTCACATCAGCGCAAATGTGGCCAGATTGTTGAAAAAAATACTTCAGCTTATATATCGTCGGTTCACAGGAAAATCTTACTTAGTACAGACTTGGCCAAAACGTGTTTTTCGTGTCGAGTTTCATAACTTAAAACGATCCTTATTATCAAATATCAATATTTAACCAGGAAGAGAAGAATAAATCTTAAAATATCATTAAGTATATATTTTGCAAAAAGTTTGGCAGGTAAAACTCATATGTAAGAGAGATTCGGGTGTTGTAAGACATGATGTGTTGTGAGACACGTTAAAATCTGCCATATTGGTAAAAAAATGAAGGTTCACAACAACTGTACCATTTTTTTCTCGACGAGATCTTGCTGGCTATGCGATCTCATCGCATCAGCAGGTATTCGAAGTATCTCTACCGATTTTTATTTTTAGTCGCGCTCTGAAAAGTTTTTCTAAGATTTGTGTTTGAGAAATTTTCAGAAACATTTCCAAAGATAAATGCAGGTAAATTTTTAAATAAATAACATCTAAAGTTATCCCAATTCGATTGCATTTAAGCCCACCTGAGTAATTTCGTAAAAATATTGTGTATGGTTATTCGAAAATCCTGAATATGTGGTGTACATTTTCAATAACATTGAGCCAATTTCAGATTAATGCCCAGATTTGAATGCAAAACCATGCAATATTAAAATGGCGTAAAAAACAGAGACTTTTTTCATATGATCCAGATCGATTCACGGCCGAAGATTTAACGGTGTCTGACCTAAGCGGTAAAGTCCAATGCCTTGATGACTATGATGATGGTCCCCTTAATACTGCGACATATGAAGAGATAACAACATTAGATTCTAGAATTGCCAGCTCATCATCAATGCCGAGCATATCTGGTCACATCACTTCGCTGTGCATTAAAAAGGGTTAGTCCTATTTATAAAGTTCCCGAAAATAAAAGCGCGGCCGAAACGGATGAAAACAACCATATTAACTGCGACCGAGAATGTGACTTTATTAGAACAAAAAGCCGACAAAAAGAAGAAAAAATCGAGAAGAATCAAAAATACGAATCCAATCATTTGGCCGAATCATATTAATAAGATTAATTTTTCATATCTGTATTTTCATTTAAGCCCCATTCCAATACAGTTTATTTATCAAAATATGTCATTTTCTGCCATTTATAGTAGTATCTCGCAACACCCCAAAATTTTTAAAAATCCAAAAACTTCCACCTCCTTTTAGCTTTCCAAAAATTTTACAATTTTTTTCAACAAAAAAATGCAATTGCAGGTTGTTAGGCAATTGTATAAGCAAAAAAAAAAAATGTTTCCACTAAAAAAATATTTCGTTTTTAAACCTGTCTCAGAACACACCATTTTGCCTTACTTAATTCATTTTTCCTGAAAGTTTCAAAAAAGTTGTTAAATATAAGAGCTATTGTCACTTACGTATAAATTTAACTTCAGAAGTATTATTTGGTGTCGTTATATAAACTGTGTGCAATAAATTTTCATTGAAATATCATTACAATGAATTTTACTAAAACCGCTGGTGTAAGTATCACTCTAATGTTGTGCATGTTTTGTGATGATTTTGAATTATTACTTTTTCAACGGCAAAACGTGACGATGAATCCAACTTTAGTGAATACTCAGCAAATGGTCGTACCTTTCAGCCTTTAGAAAGCAGCAATGCATCTTGTGTAACCGATTTTTCGGATTATGACTGACATTCATGATGCCGCGAGCTCACATAAGTACAAAAATACAAGTAAGATCACAATAGAGGCTACTGAAAAATCCCAGCAGCGGATTTGCCAGTGGCTACCATAGAACTAATACAGAATAAATTACCAGGTAAGGAAGCATTACTTTTTTCAAAAAGTAATGCGTCTGCATATAGCAGAAGTAATTAACTCATACCTCATTACCTGTAATTTAGCATACAAGGAAAAGTAATGCAGTAATTTTGCAAATATCCGAATAACTTAATACAAGTAGTATGTTACTCCATAACTTCTAGGTAATGCTGAAGGGAGGCGATCACTTACCTCCTGTCTCATTCAATGTTAAATGTAAGGCCTTTTATGCATAGTAAGGTAATATAGTCGGAAGTAGTGGTCATTACAAGGTAATTGATGCTTCATATATTCGGAATATATTCCATCCGCTACTGGGATTGAAATCTAGCATAGCAAAAAATCGAAGAGCCAAATGCCAATCATACAAAAATAAAATAAAAAGACATAGTTTCGATAGTATCGTAAGTACAGACGTAGAACTCCTTTTTATACAGTAATAGAGAAAAATTCTAGTTTTTTTTTCAATTATATTTTTCAAAACTATTTTAAAGCATTTCATCTTCTAAATAAAAATTATTCAAAAACAAATTTGTTGTTGTTGTTGCCTTCCTCAAACATACTTGATCTAAAAAGTTCGCAATTAAATTCATGTAAAAATTTGTTTTGTTTTATAAAAAGTTTTCGCTTGATATTTTTAGTGATAAATTTGTAGTTCTTGTTCATTTTTATATTGATAAAAAGTAAATTTAACTCAAAGTTATGTTAATGAAATGGAAATAAATATCGGGAAAATTTGAATTATTTATTTTTATCTGTAGTAAAGAACATATACATAAATGTATATTTTAGAAGCAATTTAAAATTACAATTTTAGTTAACAAAATATATTTCTAATATGGAAAAAATATAATGCATAACAGAAATAATTCGAATTTATTATGGTATTTAAAAAATAAAAAGATGTTCAAAGAACAACGCATTCTTACACTGAAAGAAATTTTGTTGTATTATTGAAAGGAGTAGCATTGCTAAATTTCTTTTAAAAATTTTCGTTAATATTATCTGACTCTTGTTATTAAAAAAAAAATGTATTTAATATAAGGATTTGCCGTTACTCTGTGTTACAACATGCTTGTTATTATAAAGATATGCTTCTCGTTAAATTTTTTGTATACTTATTTTGTATAAATAAAGATTAAATAAATTATATTAAATAAATTTTGTATATAAAATCTTTAAAAAAAAAAACAATGTTGTCAATCATTGTGTTACATATATAAATAAACTGGCCATTTCAGCCCTTGAAAGGACTTTGACCTAGCTTCTATTGATCAATTGTGTTGTGCGTGTTATTAAATGTTTGATCACAAATGATCGAGAACTGGACCTACGTGTTTTATGCCAATTCCGAACGACTTATGTTCTCAAGAAGCTTTACATGGCAATTATTACTCTCTGAGCTTTGCCATTGTCTGCAGAGAGGTGACGACCGAACAGAAAAATTAATTCAATTGAAAAAACTTTCTGTCAGAGCTGGAATTGAACCCGGGCTACCGCGGTTCTTAAACTTAGGGGCCACGTACTCTGCCCACTAGGCTACGGTCGCCACAATCATTGTGTTACTACTTTTTTAATTGAAATTTTTCTCCCTATTTTCAAAAAAATATTTATGTTTTGTTTTACTATTTACAGAACTGTCTTTAATAAGAACGGTTTTTCTTTGTTTGACAATGCTTGCTCTTTCTTGTTTTTATTTAACAACACCTATTAAAATTCTACAGCATTAAAATTCAACAGCATTAAAAATCTATCTTTTTGGAGTCAAAAATAAAAGATTTTTTTAAATAGGCACACAAATTTTTTTAATGTTACAACATTTTTTTTGGGTGTAGCAACGCATGCGCTAACCTGCGTAATAATAATACATAATAATACATACTAACCTGGTAGTAATAATACATAGTAATAATACATACATACTACACTAAAGTGGACCTTATTTTAAAAGACCACTCCAAGTGCTCAAACTGTTGTAATTGATGATAAAAAAATTCGTCAAAAATTTTAGCATCATCAAATGCATATAAACCCTTGCGCACACGGCTTAAAATTTGCACAAGTGCATTAAAGAAAATTTTTTCTAATAATTTCATATGCAATTCCATTTGGAATAAGGAAGCGCAGTTAAGATTTTTTTGTTTTTTCCAAAAACGGTTAAGATTTTTTTTGTTTTTTCCAAAAATTTTTCAGTTTAATAAGGGTATTCACCTCAAGTTACTTGAATAAGTTTTTAATTTTGGATTTTCCCAGCAATATTTATATTATTTTCGACTAATCTTGGTGCGCTGATTTCAAAACTGTTATAACTTTTTTTTCTAGCATCATCAGTTTTTGAGATAAACGTCAGTGAAATCGTTCAATGAAAACTTAAGTGAAATTTTATTAGATCAAAATTTGTTCAAACAATTCAACGAGTTGAAGTGCGGGAAGTTAAATCTAAGTGAAATAGTTATTGACACTATGGCAACCAGAAGCGTGGACAAATTGTACATTCTTGGATATGACTTAAGTCAACTTGTTCTTGGTGCAGTGTTATCTAAGGTATATTGCCTTAAAAGATAGAGATTTTCTTTATTTCTTATTATGTAGAGATATACATTAGAGTGGGTCGAAAAAATTTTTTAAAAGAATTCCTTTGTCATTCACAAAACACAAAACGCTTTGTTCACGTAGTAAGTGAATCAGCTATGGCTTGTCACTGATGAAAATTCTTTGGGTCATATTTTTACGAAACTGAAAAGCCGAGATCGTTACTGGCAACTCGAATCACGCCAAAATTTGATTTAAATTTTTTGTTTTGAATAAATTTTGTAAAAACTTTAAAGTGCTGCAACTTTTTTGTTTATGGATGAATCTTAACGCTTTGAATGCAAGAACTAAATAAAGTTTTTAGATATTTTTTATTATGATAAAATATTTCGGGTAAGTATGAAAAACAACTAGTTTAATAATTTTAACGCTGAATACGAGGTCAAAGGTCATTATCAGCTATTCTCAAAGTGCTGTACTCATTACAACCTGTATCCCGACATATAATTCTTCAAATACCAAAAGTATACCTTAAAAACGATTTTGGCAATTTTTACGGCGTGGCAGGATCGACAATTTTTAGTGTCCTGAAATCCTCTCGCGATAAGCTTTCATATGAGGGGCGCACTTGTGTAACTTTTTTTTGTAGTATGGAGGTCGACCCACTCTAATATACATATTGAGTTGTTATTGTTGTAATATTTTTTTATTCTCTTCAACTTAAAAAAACATAAAAAAAATTAAACTTATAATGCAACTTTTAGAAATCAAAGAAGCTTATCTCAAAAACTGGTGATGCTATAAAATAATAGCTTTGAATAGAATAATAGTTTTGAAATCAGCGCACCAAGAATAGTCGAAAATAACCATATTAAACTGAAAAATTTTTGGAAAAAACAAAAAAAAAATCTTAACTTTTTCCTTATTCCAAATGAAATTGCAAACAAAAATATTAAAATTTTTTTTTTGTTTTCTTGCATGCATTTGTGCAAACAAACTTTAAGCCGTTTGTGTTCGGGCTTATTCGCATCCGATCTTACTAAAATTTTACACAAATTTTTTTTTCATCCATTAGCGCAGTTCGAGCTTTTGGAACATTCCATAAAGTGCTTGGAAATTTTCCCCATACAAATAAGGTCCACTCTAAGCTACACGCAACTGTATTCTCTATTGTATAAATTTTTCTGAAAATAAACAAAACCAATACCGAACTACAAAAACGAAAACATCCCAATGTGCACAAAAACGGATGCGGATCCGTTACGAACCCGTTACGAGTCCGTCAGTACACACTACGCTTTCTTATGTTTCGACGGACCCGTTACGAACCCGTTACGAATCCGCCAAAAGAGTCTGAAACGGATTCGTATGTGAAGTCCGAAACGGATTCGTATGTGAAGTCCGAAACGGATTCGTATGTGAAGTCCGTTACGGATTCGTTTCTGAAGTCCGTTCTGAGTTCGAGGCGGATCCGAAAAAATGGAAAAAGCAATTCGTATTTTTGAGAGGAATCGCTCTAATTTTTTGACGGACCCGTTACGAACCCGTTACGAATCCGTCAAAAAATTACCACAACGTTAACATAAAAGACAGTCTTAAATTTGTTTTACAATTTCTTATTTTATTTTCAGTGGATTAGGGATACGAAATACAATTGTGTACTTATTTTTATTTTAAACAACTTTTTTATTTCATTAGGCTCGTGCTCCTCAAGCTCTCCTTCAAATCGAAGAAAAGTACTTGTCAGAATTTTTAAATAATTATCATTAGTGATCAAGTTAAATGTGACTATAGGATAGCCGTACACAAGATATTTTTTGGAAACTTTTTTAATTGCGTGAATTTTGTACGCTTTGTCATTATAGCAGTAAAAGTTATTGGGATGCTTCAATGAAAAATAATGTTTAGCTGTTTGAAGAAACAAGTATGAGCCATCCTGGAACTCACCAACATTGTACTCGTTTGTTTGATATTTTGAATTATTTTTTTACCATTTAAACTAGCCTCCACTACTCTCTTATAAATTTGATTACAAAATAATTTTTTTTTGTTTTAATTTACGTTTAATTTCCTGCAAAAAGTTTTCGAATTTGAATGCGTCAAACTTGTTTAGAGAACCTATATTTTTAACATCTGTAGCTAAATGCGTCAAACGAGTCCGTTGCGAGTTCGCATTATTTAAAAAAAAAAAAGAGTCTGAAACGTCTGTTTCGTATATGAAGTCCGAAATGGATTCGTATCTGAAGTCCGAAACGGATTCGTATCTGAAGCCCGAAACAGATTCGTATCTGAAGTCCGAAACGGATTCGTATCTGAAGTCCGAAACGGATTCGTATCTGAAGTCCGAAACGGATTCGTAACTGAAGTCCGAAACGGATTCGTATCTGAAGTCCGAAACGGATTCGTAACTGAAGTCCGTAACGGAGAGAGGAATTTCATACGAAAAAGGATCCGTTCCGGATGCGAAACGCAATCCGTTTCGGACAAAATGTACGAGGAAGTGAGTTCGTTACGGATTCGTAACAGATCCGTTTGGCACACTGGGATCTGATGTGTATTTATGTATGTACATTTTACATATATATTAATAACAACAACCACAACAAAGGCAGCACAACAACAAACGACACGATTGCGAACCAAACGAACAACAACAACAGCATAATCAGCTACTGAAGCAGCTACTCAAACAGCTTTTGTTTTTCTCATACGAATATATAAATTTTTTTTCATCTAAGATTTTGCTGTTTTGTGACTTTATTAAATAAGTGACAAAATCCAAAGATAGATATTCGTTTTATTCTTACTCTATCTGATATTTTGGCATATATTTGTCCTTTGTACGATAGATATAAAAGGCTGTAGTTATATCCCCAAATGTCAACTAAGCTTCTTAAATGTGTCTGAAAAAATTTCTGAAAATGACCTCCATACAAACCGCGCCGTAAGACGTAGTTCTACGTCAAAAAATGCCCCTCAAAAACTGCGAAACCAATTGACTGTTAAAACTGTAGATATACTAATTGCTCAACCAAGATATTTAAAATGGATAGAAATTCGATTTGGAAGGCATTCTGGGGATTTGCGGACTATAACCGGCAAAAATATTTTATATTGAAATTTGTTCAATTACAGACCGTCGAAAGGTACGTGAAGTTAGTGAAAAAGCGCATCAGTGGTCAAATCATATTTTTTGTAGAGCAATCGAATGGGCATATTAATAATACCGCTACCAAAGGTATAAGCGATAACGATAGTTTCTTGGATATAGACACGAGAGAAAAAATAACCCGGAAATAAAACGAGCTTTACCGACTTAGCGAAGGTCAAAAAACACATAGAAAGCTTCCCTACCATGGAGGCGCATTATGTAAGGAAAACAAATCAAAAACGTCATCTAGATTCCAAGTTATGAATAATGAAAATGTACGACACGCACGCAAATAACTTCTGTGTTGACAATGACCTTGTACCTATTGGCGAATGTGCCTTCAGACGTATTTTCTGCAATAACTACAATCTGTTTTTTTTAACCAAAGAAAGACCTTTGTGTTACATGCACCAAGTACAGTGTTGGTCAAGCAATTAGCACAATATACATCCGGTTACTTTAACTCAATATCTACATCACTAGCATCAATGCAGAAAAACTTTGTTGTTGTTTTTTAGACCGCAATAACAAGTTCTTGCATTAAATCGAAGAGAACCGTTAAAGCATGCGTTGTTTGTTTTTTTTTTTTAACAATGTTCTTTGCAATCATTTTAAAAAGCTGGTCAAGAAGTAATTAGCACATCTAACTAAAAAATGTATTTTATAATTTATTTGTAGAAAATTTCCGAAAATATACATAAAAGCAAGGTTTGTTGATATTTTTCTACTTTAGCTAACAAATATTTTAAATAAAAAAATCATTAGACTCATGCACTCCAGAACTTAGAAAAATTATCATTGGTATGAAAAATAATGGAAAAACTGTTAATGAAATTGCGAATGATATAGGACGCTCAAGAAAACTTGTATACAATGCAATTCAGTACTATCAAAACCATAAAACCACCTAATCTGTAAAAAAAAATAACACTTCCAGAAAAACAAGTGCTGCTCAGGACCGAATAATATCAATCGAAGCGAAGAAAAATCCCTTTATTACATCTGCTGATATTCAGAAAAACGTCAGCCAGTATCACCAAATTGTAGTTAGTAGCAGGACCATCCGTAGAAGACTAAACGAAGCTCGTTTGATTGGATACGTTGCACATCATAAGCCATTCGTTTCAAGGAAAAGTGTTGAAGCTAGACTAAAATTCGCTAAAATGTTTATAAACAAGCCATTATCATTTTGGAAAAACATTTTATGGAGTGATGAGTCAAAATTCAACCGATCTGGGTTGGATGGAAAGCGACATGTTTGGCGACCACCAAAACAGCAGCTCAATCCACGATATACCATGAAAACAATAAGACACGGTGGTGGAAACGTTATGGTGTGGGCAGCTTTCTCCTGGAGAGGCGTAGGACCAAATATCAAGATCGAGAAAAAATGGAGCAGCATTTATATAAAGGAATTTTGAAACATCATATGGAACCATTTGCTGATGAAAATCTACCTTTAAGATGGAATTTTATGCATGACAACGATCCTAAACACACTTCACGGCTTGTGAAGCAATTTCTTAGTGATCACCAAATAAATGTTTTGCCATGGCCTGCTCAAAGTCCGGATCTCAATTCGATTGCAAATCTTTGGAACGATGTGGAGAAAGTCGTATAACCGATAAAACCGCGAAATTTAAATGAACTTTAGACCGCTATACAAGATGGCTGGAATTTCATTCCTCAGGGCCGATATCAAACTTTGGTTGAAAGTTTGCAACGGAGATTGGAAGCAATCATACGCCAAAAGGGATTCCCTACCAAATATTAAAAAATATATGCCAGAAAATCTTCGCAAAAACTTTTTATTTGAGATGTGCTAAATGGATGGCCACAAAAAAAAACACACATTTTTGTTTAATTATGGTAAAACATTTAAAAATAAATTTTGCATTTCCTTCATCTCATTGTTTTTTAGATATTCAGACTATTTTTTAATATTTTTAACAAAAAAATTTAATAAATTGATAAATAAAGATATAAACATCAAACTTTTTAAATGTATGAGGCGTGTGCTAATTGCTTGACCAACACTGTACAATAGGAGTATATTTTTTAAAAAAGTTTTTAAAAATTTTAATTAACACAGTGTTTTGTAATGAGGAAGAGTAAAAAAAGAATAACTGCGTTTTTATGTTTTAGTTTTATTTAAAAAAGTACGTGTCTAAATTTTCTGGTGAGCTAGTGCGGCAATCAAAATTGTACTTGTTACTTATACCAATTTACAAGTAGTTTAAGAATCTAGTAGTGCATTTGAGTTTGAACCCGCGTAAAAGACATATTTTTTATTACTATACCCATCTCCTTTTCACTTATCCTTTTTCAATGTTAAACTAGCAATATAAAACGTAACGGTAACGTGCGATGCAATTTAATTAATCTGTGTTTATTACTTTATACAGAAAAAATAAGGGTTCTCATTTAAGCATGTAAATATGTAAACATGTATAGCATTTAAACTTTTGATGAGCGATTAAGTGTAAATAGCGTAAATGTCGACAAAATGGCGGCTGCGGCTGTGACAACATTATGCCTTTTTTAAATTTTAAACCTTTTAAAAACCTTCATTAACATATAAAAATAAATAAAACGTGTTCAAATTTACTTCAACTACTTTAAATATTTAATAATTAGCGCCAAAGGCAACCCTCATTCACACACGTAGATTTACGTGCTAGTTTACACTACAAAATAGGCTCGGAAATGATGTAAACTCACGCCCATACAAATTTTGACAGATAGTTTACGCGCATGTAAGTTCACAAGGTTTACAATGTTTACGGGTTAGTTACATGCTTAGATGAGAAACCTGAATGTAAAATTGCTTAAAATGTCTTTTAAAAAAGTGAACGCTGTAAAGACATTCTAAAATTTGGTCAAATAATATAACTTGCTTCGAAAAAAGCTAAACAAAAAGACGTGAAATACCAAATGTGGAAAATTCTTTGAGGGACTTATGTGTAAAATACCTAAACAACTCTAGCAAAAAGTAAAAAACTAAGGTATTGGGGGTTGGAATTAGTTTTAAAGGTTTTCTAAGAGATGGCGTAACTATCAATAGATCGCATCGGGCACACCTGTGACTATATTCATTTCAAAGCACATTGTGTAAGCTTCATTTTTCAGTATGTGTCATTCCACTGAAGTGTAAACAACATATATTTTTTTCTCTGTGAACATGTCGACTTTCGTTCCAACAAAACGCAATTTGCGGGAAGGTTTACTTTTGTGCTTCCATTTGAAGAAAAAAGCGGTTGAAGCACAACGCACGCTTACTGAGGCTTACGGGGACTATGCTCCATCGATTTCTACTTGTGAGTACTGGTTCCGTCGGTTTAAAAGTGGTGATTTTGATACGGAAGACAAAGAGCGTCCGGGCCAGCCGAAAAAGTTTGAAGATAAGGAATTAGAGGCTTTGCTCGATGAAGACCCGTGTCAAACCCTTCAAGAATTGTCAGAATCATTGGGAGTCGACTAATCAACGGTCGGCAAACGCTTGAAGGCCATGGGAATGATTCAAAAGCAAGGAAATTGGGTGCCGTACCAGTTGAAGCCGAGAGACGTTGAACGGCGATTTTGCATGTGCGAACAACTGCTTCAACGGCATAAAAGGAAGAGTTTTTGGCATCGTATTGTCACTGGCGATGAAAAGTGGATCCATTACGATAATCCTAAGCGAAAAAAATCGTGGGGACCACCCGGCCATGCATCAACATCGAGGGCCAAGCCGAATATTCATGGCGCCAAGCTTATGCTGTGTATTTGGTGGGATCAGAAGGGTGTCGTGTACTATGAGCTGCTAAAACCTAACGAAACCATCACTGGGGAACGCTACCAACAACAATTGATGCAATTGAGCCGAGCATTAAAGGTTAAACGGCCGGAATATGCCAAAAGACACGACAAAGTGGTTTTTCAACATGACAACGCACGGCCACATGTTGCAAGAACCGTCAAGGAAACGTTGGAGGCGCTGAATTGGGATGTGCTACCCCACCCGCC
This sequence comes from Dichetophora obliterata, assembly GCA_963920525.1. Lineage (NCBI taxonomy): Eukaryota > Metazoa > Arthropoda > Insecta > Diptera > Sciomyzidae > Dichetophora > Dichetophora obliterata. Next base: position 58,030,164 of record OY986437.1, read on the forward strand.
TTATAGCCCAGACATAGCCCCTTCCGACTACCACCTATTCAGATCGATGACGCATGGCTTGGCTGAGCAGCGCTTCACTTCTTACGAGGATACCAAAAAAAGGGTCGATTCGTGGATTGCCTCAAAAGACGAATCGTTCTTCCGGCGCGGAATCCATATGCTGCCAAAAAGGTGGGAAAATGTTGTAGCTAACGACGGACAATACTTTGAATAATATACATTGTACCGTTGTTTCTAAATAAATGCTCAAAAACCGAAAAAAAACCTTTAAAAATAATTCCAACCCCCAATATAAAATGGTGTCAGCTGAAGTAATCGATTTTTAGCTCAAGCTAAATTTTCCCAGAAAGAAAAGACATTTTCAAGTAAATTTAAAAAAACTTATAAACAGCTACTAAAAAGTTTTAAATATAAGTATGGGAAAAATACAGGTACTGTTTTTGATAAAATTGCAACCGTCAAAAGCTGGCCTAGTAACTCGAGCACCAATGGATACAAATAGCTGTCAAGAAAATAAAACTGATTCGGACTCAACAACATCATTCGAAGAAGAACAGGTGGCAAATGCTGGATATTATGAAAACTTCGAAAAACCAAATAAATTAAAATTTGCAATATCTTCAACAGTCGCAGCGGATGAACTTGTTCAAAAAGCAAACGTTACCACCAAAAATGCAGTCCATCGCAATCAGGAATTTACAAAACTGCAATAAAAAAGGCCGAATGTTTGGAAAAACGGTTTGAGAACACGCTTAGAAATGAAAGTTGGTGCCTTAAATTTGATGGAAAAAATTTGGTGAGCAAGAAATACAGGTCGTAGTTTTAATACATGAAGTACAAGAAGTAAAACTGGCTGCTTTAGTTCTCGAAAATGGTAAAAGTTCAACAATATTTGAAGAAATTAAAGAAAAACTCGATAGATTTTAACTTTGGAAATCTGTGAAGATGATAGTTTGTGATACAACAAGTGTTAACACTGGCAATCAAATTGGTGTTTTTTTTTCAATTGGGAAACATTTCGAATCTCTGTCATCTACCTCCACCACAACAGGTCCGTTTTCGTACTAACGTACTAATTATTCAAGTAATTTTATAGAATAGAGAGTGATATTTTGCTTGTTATTCTTCTTTCTCGAGCTTCAAAAATTTGCAAAAATGGCTTTCGAGCAACTTCAAGATACTTGAATTGAGTACGGAAACAGACCTAATATATAAGATGCAAACACCATGTGCTTGATTGAATATTAAGGCATGTCACGAATGAGTTACATAAAAACTATGAAAACCTAAAACAAAGTTCATGCAAAATAAGAAGCAAATGCAAAAGCAAAATGAAGTGAAAAAAGTGAACCTGTTTTTTAAACCGGGTTTTCTTTAAAAAAATCTGAAAGAATGAGAAAAATCCCCTCTTTTCGTTTGATTTGTTGTACTTTAAAAATGCTTTTTGAAAGCTTTCAATAATTTTTAAAATTTATTGACCAAAATCAAATTAAAAAAACAATAGGGGTATTCACACTGACTTGGGTAGTTGCGTATGGGTAGATTGAGTACTTTTGGTTATTGCGAGCACCCTAAATTGCAATTGAGTACTTGAGTAAGGCAGTGCTGCATGTTTGTTTGATCTCCCCGGTTTATGTAGATGAGTGACAGCTGGAAAAGGGTTGCCACCATTTTTTTAAAATGTAGGCCATAAATTGGGCGTAAAAAAGTGGTTCAATATACGAGTAATTTTTAACGTGAACCTCGCAGCATCTTATCATTAACTAGTAATCCAGGGTAAAACGTTGTCCTGTTACATACCGGCTTACTGCCACATAAAAATTTTCATGCCAATCGGAAAAAAAAGATTCTACTTTTGTATATCTGAACTGGCATAACTGTAGTGCGACTACGCCCATTTTTAGTTCAGTTTCCGAAAGTAACTATATGCACTAATTTACCAAATTTTATTTTAATACGACCAAAACCGTCTAAAATATGGCATTTTTGTTGATTTGTAGGCGGTAAAAGGGGTGTTTGGTAAACTATCTCTTAGGCGAAACAAATCGACTGCAAAAATTTCAGCGCAATCAGCCCAGTAGTCAATTTTAATGATTTATAAAAAAGTGGGCGTTGCTATAGGGCAACCACGCGCATTTTTAGTACTGTTCCCGAATGTAACCATACAAACTAAATTACCGAATTTAAGTCTGATGCGACCAAAATCGTCTTAAATAAAGTGTTTTTATTGATTTGTGGGCTGTAAAAGAGGGCGTGGTCACCCATTTTTAATACAGTAATCATACAAACTAAATTACACAATTTTAGTCTAATACGATAAAAACCGTCCGAAATATAGCATTTTTATTGATTTTTGGACGGTAAAAGGGGGTGTGGCTTTTTTTATTAACCGAGATATTAACCTGATTAACCGATATATTAACAGATATTGTAAATTTGGTTGCCGTAGGGGTTGCCGTTCCTAAGATCTTAAGAAACACCGCATGAACGATTTTATATATATAGAAGGGCGGTAAAAGTAGGCGTGGCAAAATTTATATATCTAGTGGCCACTACTTGGTCTCATAGCAAATACAAACCAAGTTTCATAATCAAAACATGCACAGCTCAGAAATTATAATTTGAATTATCGATAGTAGCTATACGAACTAAATTACAACATTTTAGTCCAATACAACCGATTTCGTCTGAAATATTGCGTTTTTACAAACTTGTGGGCGGAAAAAGGGGGTAAGGCAATATTTTTTCTGTATTATTCGAGATATTAGCCTAGACCAACAAATATTATAAATTTTATGCCCTTAGGTCAATTATTGCCTATTTTTGCAAAAGGTTTGACACATGGAAAAAGTACTCAATTTGGCAAGAAAACAATCCACCCAAACAAGTCAGGGGGTCAGCTAGAGTAGATTGGTAGATGGGTACTTGGGTAGATTGGTACTTTGCAAAAACAAAATGTACGACATTTGCCAATCTACCCAACTACCCAAGTCAGTGCGAATACCCCTAATCAATCACTATATCGGTCATTCCATATCAAATCGGACGCTTTTCAAAACTCACATTTTTGTAATAATTTGGTACTTTGCATGTGGATAGTACTTTAAAAAAAAATTTTGCATATTTTTTTTTATAATTTTCAATTTTTTTTTTTGCAGTTATACACAGTGAAAAATTATAAAGAAAAACAAAAATTGTCATTTGGTCATGTACTCAAACAACTATATCTTATAAACCGTAAGTCCTACAAAAATATATTTAAAACATATTTTAAAGATCTTGAATTGGTCTTTATTGTGGTGTACTTTTTTACAAACACTTTCGAGAAAAATTTTAAATTTTTTGACCACTAAAAATTTCATTCACATTTTTCAATGTCAGCACCACTATTTTTTGGCACTTTGAAAATATTCTCGTATTATGGCATTCATTCTTAATGCATTCTCAAAATTTGATGTTGGAGAATCAATGTTTACTATTTTTAACAAAATTTTCAAAAACTGACCACACAATTTTTAAGTACAAAATACTTTAATTTTTAATTAAAAATGGAAATTTTAGTATTTTTTTACTAAACTAGTTTAGTATCGTCACTGCGCCAACAAAAACAGTTATATCTTTTTCAGTAACTTTTCAGGAGAGCAAAAAAAATTTTTTGCAAAGCATATCTGGTACTGCGATTAATAACTGTTTTTGATCACTTCTAAATCATAAGAGGTATAAAAAACTGCAGATGCAGAATTGTGGGTAATAGATAGTGTAAACAAAATATGTTATAAAAAAATTTACAAAAATCACATAACTGGTTTTTCTGGCGCAGCGACGATATGTAAAATCAGTCAAATTGAAAAATTTTATCAACTCGTTAAAATATACCATTCCTCTGAAGACACTCTATTTTTGAAATTTGCATAAAAATTTGTTGGTTGTAATTCCATGATGTATACCTTTGTTTATACTAATTTACATAAAATTGTTTAAACATTTTATGTATAACTTTTTTTTATTCTTGTAAACTTAAACAATAGTTGAAAAAGATGATGTGGATGTAATGCGCTGACCTTGATGGTGCTGACCTTGAAAAATGGGAATAAAATTTTTAGTGGTCAAAAAATTTAAAATTTTTCTCGAAAGTGTTTCTAAAAAAGGACAACACAATAAAGACCAATTCAAGATCTTTAAAATATGTCCATAACATATTTTTGTAGGACTTACGGATATAGATTATAAGATATAGTTGTTTAAGTACATGTCCAAATGACAATTTTTGTTTTTCTTTATAATTTTTCACTGTGTATAACTGCAAAAAAAAAATTAAAAAATTATAAAAAAGTATGCAAATATTTTTTGTTTTTAAAGTTCTATCGACGTGCAAAATTTTAAAAAAATTTGAATCGTCAAAATTAGTTTTTGGACAAAAGCGTCCGATTTGACATAAACGCAACAAGGTGCTCCTTATAAAATGTGCTTGTCAGGACAAATAACTATGTATCCAGCGGTATAATATTTTTCACTTTATAATCGCAATGTTTACATAAATAATGGTTGTGTTGAGAAATCTCAAAAGGTAACCAACATTTATGCAAGAGAAACAACGGGAGATTATTTTTTTGCCAATGTATAAGTGAGAAATTTGTCGGTTTGTGTATAGTGTGTGTGTGTGTGCTTGTGTGTGTTTTGAGAAATACTAACCAGAGTTAATTTCGCTAAGCTCCGCCTTTTCAATTTTGTGTGTGTGGATAAAACTCACAGTCAGATTCAAACCCACAAAACGTACCCCGATGCATGTGTATGCATGCAAGTGTATGTGTGTGTGTGTTCTGTGTTGAAGGTTTCAACAATTTGCCTGTTAGACCGGTTACCCAGTTCAACTGCAAACAACCTGAACAACTAACTGCTAGTCGCTTCAGGCAGCTTGACGTACTGCCGCGTTCGCATTATTTTTACCACCTTGAATTTGTGACTTCTGTATGTGTGACTGAATCCGTGTGTGTATGTGAATGCGTTTGAGACTGACTAGGCGCTGTCACGGATTCTTGATTGCTTGCTGGCCAACACACTTGGTAGACGTCGGTTTACCTTGATCGCGTTAGGTTGGATTGTTTCGCTGTCGCTTAAAATAGCGGTTAACGCGGTTAATTTTCAAACTCACGTTACGTTGGACATAACTTGGATTAAACTGGAAGTGCAATCAAAAAGCTTGGATTATTAGAAAGCGAGCCTTTTTACTTTGAGAGCTTGCAAGTGCAGTTGAATTGTTGTAACAAAGAGCAATGCTTAAGTTAGTGAAAAACTGAATGTTAGTTCTGTGATTATGAATAAAAAATTTTGCAAAAATATGAAAAAATTTTAAAAGAAAAAACGTTCTTACAAAACATAGCAAAAATATTGTTCAAAACCAAAACAATCTTATAAATTGGAAATCTTTGCCTTCAAAAAAAAAAAAATGGACATTAAAGCTTCGCCACCGCCTGCAGCCGCCAACACAAATACGGCTGTCATCACTGCTGCTGTTGCGGGCGGTTCGCCCTCTCCTGCCCCGCCCATTAGCGCCATCTTGCCGAATTCTTGTAGTAGCCCACATGTGGGCGGCATGACGGAAATTCAAAAACAAACTTTTCAACATATTTTCGAAAAACTCGTCGCCAACAGTGGCAACAAACAGTTTCCACCCAAAGAGCTGGAGAATTTTCGGCATCTGCTGGAGAACGTACGAGATAGTAAAAATTTGCAAAAGATTGTGGAGAAATTCAAGCATTTGGAACATTATGAGCACTGTTTCTCTGCTGGTGGCAACATTGAAGGTACTGATTTTTAGTGGCAAAAAAAGCCGACGGAAAAATGTTCTCTTAAAAAAAATATCGCTTAAAAGTATTTGTTATGTACAGCGCTTTATAGTATTTTTAATTGAATATAAATTAAGTCACATTTTATTCATTACTCCAATTTTTATTCGAAACATAGCCTGAATTTTAAGTCATGAATAAAAAAATTTTAATGAATACAAAATTAATAATGATTAAAACATAAATAATTAATAAAAAATTAATAATGAACATAAAATTGACAATGGATTAAAACAGAATAATAGAAAATTCTGAAATTATATGTGAATTGCATTCTTTGTTATGCATTATTCCAAATAAGAAAAATGAATAATTGAAATGAATAATTAATTAATTTTTTAAAATTGAATGTGAATTAAATATTTTATTTATGAATCAATTTTGTATTCATTGAATAGATTCTTATTTTGTTATTCACTGATTCGTCCTTTTGTTTTATATTATTGATTCGTCAGTTTTGAAATATTTCTAAAAAACATTGAAAATTTGATTAAAACTTAGAAATTTCACATCATATCACTTAAATTGTTTAAAGCGCTTACTGCAATAACACGATAAAGTACACGATTTAAAAAATCGATTGTTTTTAGTTTGCTGTTTCATTAAATGCAATACCAATATCCACTGATATTTTGGCTGTTTTCTATCAAACTTTGGAAATAGTTTTAAAAATAAAAGTTTTTTCTAAATGTTGATTTTATATGATTTAAATACAAATTCTAAATGTTTGATAGTTTTAATCATACTTGATTTTAAATACAAATTCTAGTTGTTTGATAGTTAAAAATCGTTTATTGAGCTTTAGGTAAAGGTTAGAACAATTAAATGTTCTAACGAATCTTTCCAAAGAAACAACAACAACAACAACAACGTTTTCAATATGAAAAGGAAAAAAATCATTAGCTGATTTTATTGCAATTTCGGCCACGCTAAAGTTGGACTCCATAATAATAACATAAGCATAAAGACTAAAGTAAAGCAAAAATACAACAACAAATATGCAAATATGAAATGGGATAAAAACTGCGATATTTACACTTAAAATCTCATCGCCTCTGTGGTGCAGTGCGCTAGTGCGTGCTTGCACGGGTATCACAAAGATTTCTGATGAAGCCTTTAGCATGGCCGAAATTGCAATAAAATCAGCTAGTGATTTTTTCCTATTCATATTGAATAAACGTTGTTGTTGTTGTTGTTTCTTTGGAAAGATTCGTTAGAACAATTAATTGTTCTAACTTTGACCTTAAGATCAATAAACGATTTTCAAACTATCAAACAACTAGAATTTGTATTTAAAATCAAGTATGATTTAAACTATCAAATATTTGAAATTTATTTATTTTATTTATTTATTTATTTAAGTCTACTGATTATGTATCTTACAGACTATTATAAAGATAACTTAATAAATTATGCCATTAATTAAAGAGTATGAATAAATTTAGTCTAAAACGGTTTTCATCAACATTAAAATTAAGAATTGGAGAGATCGTATTACATAACCGTCTTCTTCCTCTAATCTTCTCTAATCTTCTTCCGATCTTCTATCCTCTAATGATTGTAAACCAAGTAGCTTGCGCCTGGCTACGTAAGAGGGTATAATATCTGACCATTGCATTTTTGAAAATGTGTATTTCGTAAAAAGTTTTTGAATTCGTTCAATGCGATTTGAAGAAACATTATAATACGGGTTCCATACAACTGAACAGTAATCCAGTCTACTTCGCACAAATGCCACATACAAAGCTTTAAAAGATGAATGATCACTAAAGTCCGTTGTGTTTCTTTTTATAAAACCTAACATTGAATAAGCTTTTGCTGTAATGAAATCTATATGAGCGTTGAATTTTAATTTAACATCAAATATAACTCCTAAATCTTTTATTTCATATTGACGGTTTAAACAATAGCTATCTAAGTTATAATTAAAAATAACTGGATTTGACTTCATGGTAAATGAAATCAAATTGCATTTATTTTTATTTAAATAAAGATTATTTCTACTACACCAACCTTGAAGACTAGTCAAATCGTTTTGAAGCTTTAAGCAGTCCGAAATATTAACTACTTTAAGAAATAGCTTAACATCGTCTGCAAACATAAGACATTGCGAATGCTTAATAAATTGTGGTAGATCATTTATAAAAATCAAAAAGAGTAAGGGTCCACAATGGGAGCCTTGTGGAACACCAGATGTTGCATTTATAATAAAATTTGATCGATATGAATCTATTTGAACAAATAATTTTCTTTCACGTAAATAACTACCAAAAAATTTTAATAGAGAATCTTTTATCCCGAACTTTTGGAGTTTATAGAGTAAAATATCGTGATCAAACTTATCGAAAGCTTTAGAAAAATCAGTATAGATAACATATAACTGAGAATGTTGTTCCATTGCTTTTGAAATTCGATTTGTAATCAACAATAAGTTCGAACAAGTTGACTTTCCTGGTAAAAATCCATGTTGACATTTACTTATTACGTTAAGAATATGAGTGTATAACTTTTTTTTAAGTATATTGTCAAATATTTTAGCAAAAACGCCTTGCTTAACGATAGCTCGATAATTAGTTACATCACAACGATTTCCTGATTTAAAAAAAGGTTCAATTTCACATATCTTCCAGCTATCAAGAAATTCACCATTTTTAAGGCATACTTTGTACAGAAACAAAAGAGGTTTTATAATACTTTTGGAATAACGTTTAAAGAAAGCAGGTGGGAATCCATCCATTCCAATTTTAAAAAAGTTTTTCAAATCTGAAATTGCTGCTTTTATATCAGCTTCTAATAAATCAAAGTTTCCAATATTTTTAATATTAGGACGATCAAAATTTGTATTTAATTCATATGAAATCAATAAAGTTTTAAAAATTTTTTATTGAATTCCTTTTTTCTGTACAAAAATACATACTCTTAACACATTTAAGCCAATTGTTTTTATTGTTTTATAATTAATCATATAATCTTCTTGCAATAAGTACCTTTATTCTGTTTACAAAATCGAAAGTGTTGCTTATTATTTTATAAAATTTCGTTTTCAAAAGTTTGCTTAGGATTTATTTTTAGTAAATCGAAGAATAAGAGCAGATAATCGCTTATTTTTCAAGTGAAAAGCTTCATCCGCCTCATAAGGATGCAGTATAAGTAATGACTCAAGTATTAAGCATTTATAAATAGTAGGCTGGGTCAATTTGCAAACAGATGTTAGCTGGACGATTTTCGGTTCGAGCATACAAAGTTATTCAAGAAAATGAGGCTAAGGGGGTGCTTCAGTGGTGTAGCCAAGATGGTAAAAAATACATACGCACCAATATTACGATTATACTTCAATTTGGTTAATTTTTAACTCTCGAAAATTTTGACGACAAATTTTTGTATGAAATGTACAAATGTTAGACCGTGCTTAGATCGAATTGGGTGCGAGGATTTCATTTCTGGCATCAGTTTTGCTATAGCTGTGCACTTTTTAATACATGAATACTTCGAAAAAGTTCTTAAAGAAAAAAATTCACAAAACTGTAGAAGTTACAGTGTAAATTGCACCACCCCCTTTTTTTTCTTAAAACTTTTTATGCCCGGAGCAAAAATTGCCCGGAAAAAATTTCCAGAAAATCTAGAAAAATAGCACCCAATAGTTAGAAAATCGGGCTTCATTAAGCGCCATGGCCGACTTTCTAGAAATTAAGAATATAGATTTCGTTAAATTGACACCAGAAGTGGGAAATAGTTTAGGAAAATTATCCAAGCATATACGAACTATTTCGCTAAATTGAAGAAACTAAGCGCAATTGTGTTGAAATCTTATTACATTTTAAAAGTTTTTCTACGATTAATTTATCATCAGCTATGTATAACTCAGAGAAAAATGTTCTCTTAAAATAAGAAATTTTCTACCGTTTATTTATCATCGGCTATAACTACGAGAAACATTTTCTCTGAAAATAAGAAATTTTCTACCGCTTATTAATCATCGGCGAAATATTTTCTCTGAAAATAAGAAATTTTTCATCGAATCCCTGGGAAAAATTTTGAAATTTTTGCAAAACAAAACCCATTTTTAAGATTTTAAACAGCATCATGTGAGAATAATGATTTCTGTACTGAAAAAGTGCTAACATTTTTAACATTAAATTAAATAGAAAAATTACCATTTTCCGGAGACTTGAAACTCGGCCGCGTGAGTGTAAGTGCATGGTCTTATCCATTCGACCATCGCAGTTGTTAAACAATCGTCACTTAATTTGCTTCATTAAGAATCGTTCGCTTTGTAAGTAATTTTAAAGCATTTTTTCTAGAAATATAAGAAAAGCATCGTTTAAATAAATCACTTGTGGTGTACAAAAAAAGAAAAACTAACATGTATTTCTAATCAATATCCAAGTATTGTCAATTATATTTCTCAAAATTTAAGAAATCATGTTGTAGAAGATAAGATGCAAGCAGATTTGTATACAGTTTTTCTTCAAATTATTTCTGCTTTAACACAATTTTTGGAAATTTTACTTTTAACATACCTTCATCTTTTATATTTAAGTAAAAACTTGTCTTCAAAACGAAGAAACTGTTTTGATAACGTTGCAACGAAATCAAGACGTGAGGTCGTTAAATCATGTAAAATTTCTCTACATTAAAGGGAATCGTCTATAGAATAAAAAAATACCCATGGCTATGAATTGAAGCCACAGTTTCTTAATTTAACGGAAGCAGATTTTTTTGAGTGTAGTACACAATATGGAAATAATTTATTTTCCAATAATGTGAGAAATTTTTTTAAAAACTCAGTTCACACGTGAAGGCAATTCCGTCCTATTGATCCGATCACATACTAAGGATCGCAGGGATCAACAAAAATTTGTTGACGAATATTAAAAAATGCAGATAGAAGAGTCCAAAATTTTGATCAACGATTTCAATATCCGTTTGATAAGAAGTTGTGAAGAAATGATAATTTCATTTTGTACAAACTGCTATTAGATTTGGTTACAGACACTTAGAACATGTGATTCATTTAGTAATTCGAAGTATTTAACTTTCGCTTTAGTATACAATCTTGGATTATTTCTTGTTAGTTGCCATGACCTGTATTGCAAAAGCAATATTGATGTTTTCGGAGAAGGAAAGTGTGAAATTATTTGTATCCTGATAAAAAGAACTAGTATAAACAATACCCTGTATAAACAGATTACTTACACTATCATAGTGTTTAACCATTTGAGCTTTTGTAGCTGTTTTAATGTGATAATTTTTAAAATTTTGTCGAATTTCTACATAGATAAAAAAAGTTTAATAACTGCTCTGTGAGAAATGTGTTTTGTCTTCATTGACGAAACTCATTTATGGCTCAATGGGTACGTCAACAAACAGAAATGCCGAATTTGCTCTGAAGAGCAGCCAGAGGCAGCTCAAGAGCTGCCAATGTACCATGAAAAATGCACTATTTGGTGCGGTTTCTAGGCCGGCGGCATCATTGCACCGTACTTTTTCAAAACTAATTAAAATCCTTTTCCATGGAGTAAGGTACCGTGTAATGATTACCAACTTTCTTTGCCCAAACTGGAAGAATTGTTGACAAGTGGTTTCAACAAGATGGTGGCACATGCAACACGGCACGCGATACCATGGACCCATTGAGAGGCGAGTTAAGTGAGCAATTTATCTCACGTTTTGGAGCAGTTCATTGGTCGCCGAGATAATGCGATTTGACCAAACTAGACTATTTTTTGTGGGGCTGCGTGAAGTTTTTTGTGTAAACGAACAAGCCAGCTACAATTGCAGCCCTAGAAGACAACATTACAGCTGTCATTGGTGAGATACCAGCCGAAATGCTGGAAAACGTATACTTAAATTGAACTTGCGCATGTACCACCGACCATTTGTAGCCGCGAGCAAAATTTACATGAAATAATCTTTAAAAACTAAATGGCAGGCATTTATGCATCGCTACAAATAAATATTTCAAACACTATGGCAAATTTGCTGTTTTTTCAATTTTTAAAAACCAAACGCTTAAAAAATCACCAATTAAAATACTGGATCATTACACGATCATACACCGAGAAAAAAGCTTATGTAAAATAAACCAAAAATTTAACATAATTAGTAAGTGGCTTTGGCAGTTTTCAGTCTCCAAAGTTCTTCATCAAAACTCATAAGTTGTTCATGTTATTGCTTGTATTTAATAATAAATTCCTTGGGTGAATAAGCATATGTTTAAAATTTCCATACAATTATATCTACCGAAGCCGACTAAGGTTATTTTACTATTGCTTTTTTATTAGTGTAGTACTTTATTTAAACCAGCTTTAGTTATCAGATTTTTGGTTTTTTTTTTCAGTGATTGCAGAAATTCGTCGGTATCCCTGGAAGCATTTATGTACAACGTCGTTGACGTAAGCGACTATCACTAAACTAAAGCTAGAATAATAATATATTAGCAAGATACCTTTCACAAATTTACTTAAAGAAACAATAAGGGTATTCATCTTAACGCGTAAAACCCTCGTATACTGTGCAAACTGTGCATTTTTCCACCTTCGCAAATGAGCTGTCAAAAATCGTATGGAAAACCTTTTGCACAAACCTAATAAGTATGTGCGATAGACCGTTTCGAAAAAATTAATTTTGCCGCACACATGCTTATCTGAAGCATTATTGAAAGAAAGTTTCGAAAATAAAAAAAAATTTTTTGACCGAACGTAGGGGTGTGCATCGTCATATTTCTTTATAACTTCGGTATTTACCATCCGATTTAAAAAGTAATATGTCCATGTTGTTGTTCCAGAAAGACCTATTTTTTGTTCCTAAGATTTATTGACCTTAGTTGACCCCTTATAGTACTGACCCAGCGGACCTCAGTTTCTACCACCTTAAGGTACCATTTTAAATACAAAATACGAAATACAAAATACAAAACACAAAATACAAAATACAAAATAAAAATAAAAATAAAAATAAAAATAAAAATAAAAATAAAAATAAAAATAAAAATAAAAATAAAAATAAAAATAAAAATAAAAATAAAAATAAAAATCAAAATAAAAATAAAAATTAAAATAAAAATAAAAATAAAAATAAAAATAAAAATAAAAATCAAAATAAAAATAAAAATTAAAATAAAAATAAAAATAAAAATAAAAATAAAAATAAAAATAAAAATAAAAATAAAAATAAAAATAAAAATAAAAAAAAAATAAAAAAAAAAATAAAAATAAAAATAAAAATAAAAATAAAAATAAAAATAAAAATAAAAATAAAAATAAAAATAAAAATAAAAATAAAAATAAAAATAAAAATAAAAATAAAAATAAAAATAAAAATAAAAATAAAAATAAAAATAAAAATAAAAATAAAAATAAAAATAAAAATAAAAATAAAAATAAAAATAAAAATAAAAATAAAAATAAAAATAAAAATAAAAATAAAAATAAAAATAAAAATAAAAATAAAAATAAAAATAAAAATAAAAATAAAAATAAAAATAAAAATAAAAATAAAAATAAAAATAAAAATAAAAATAAAAATAAAAATAAAAATAAAAATAAAAATAAAAATAAAAATAAAAATAAAAATAAAAATAAAAATAAAAATAAAAATAAAAATAAAAATAAAAATAAAAATAAAAATAAAAATAAAAATAAAAATAAAAATAAAAATAAAAATAAAAATAAAAATAAAAATAAAAATAAAAATAAAAATAAAAATAAAAATAAAAATAAAAATAAAAATAAAAATAAAAATAAAAATAAAAATAAAAATAAAAATAAAAATAAAAATAAAAATAAAAATAAAAATAAAAATAAAAATAAAAATAAAAATAAAAATAAAAATAAAAATAAAAATAAAAATAAAAAAAAAATAAAAAAAAAAATAAAAATAAAAATAAAAATAAAAATAAAAATAAAAAAAAAAATAAAAAAAAAATAAAAATAAAAATAAAAATAAAAATAAAAATAAAAAAAAAAATAAAAATAAAAATAAAAATAAAAATAAAAATAAAAATAAAAATAAAAATAAAAATAAAAATAAAAATAAAAATAAAAATAAAAATAAAAATAAAAATAAAAATAAAATTAAAATAAAAATAAAAATAAAAATAAAAATAAAAATAAAAATAAAAATAAAAATAAAAATACAAAATACAAAATACCAAATACAAAATACAAAATACAAAATACAAAATACAAAATACAAAATACAAAATGCAAAATACAAAATACAAAATACAAAATACAAAGTGCAAAATACAAAATACAAAATACAAAATGCAAAATACAAAATACAGAATACAAAATACAAAATACAAAATACAAAATACAAAATACAATACAGACCGCATCGAAAAAAATAATTTTGCCGCACACCAGCTTATCTGAACCATTATTGAAAGAAAGTTTCGTAAAATAAAAAATTTTTTTTTCACCGAACGTAGGGGGAAATCGACATAATTATAATAATTATAATTTCGGTATTTACCATCCAATCTAAAAAAGTGACATGTCCATGTTGTTGTCTCAGAGAGACCTATTTTTTGTTCCTAAGGTTTATTGACCTAAGTTGACCCCATATAGTACTGACCCAGCGGACCTCAGTTTCTACCACCTTGATTTCAGAAAAAAAGGCCGAAGAAATTCAATAAACTTTTACTAAAGACATTTTTTGCTATTTCTAACAGAAATATTTATAAAAAATCTTTTTTTTTTTTGCAAAACGTAGTGAAAATTTTTAACATTTTTTCATATCGTATTATTTTTATAAAATATGCACCGAAAACATTCTTACCCGAATCTACCATCCTAATGTACTTTTCTAAAGTAATACAGTTAAATCCCTCAAAAAACCATTAAACTTTTCCCAAGAAAATCATTTAAATAAAACACTGAATTTTATAGTATTGTTGATTTAAAACACACTTTTATTATTTTACTAAGACATTTTTCACATATTAAAATCATCGAGTTTTAAAAGATAAAATTTCAACGTGATTCAAGTAGACTGTATTTCTGGCGTCTCTCGAGTTTAGATAAAATGTGACCAATGCATTGTTCATCGGCGACAGCAATGGCAGATCCATGTTACACGTGTCTGTTAATGTCGAAGGTTGGACGAAGTTTAAAAGGAGAAACCAGTGTTTGAATTGCTGACTGATAAGAATATTTTCGGTGAATATTTTACATATATTTAATATATATTTATATAAATAATACGATGTGACAAAAAATTTAAAAACTTGCCCTACGTTTTGCAAAAAAAAAAGTTTAGTAAAAGTTTATTGAGTTTTTAGAGGCTTTCCATTTCTGAAATCAATATGGTACCTTAAGATAGTAGAAACTGTGTTCAGGTGGGTCAGTACTATAAAGGGTCAACTGAGGTCTATGAGTTCTAAAAAAAAAGTTAGTCTCCTTAAGAAAAAAATACAGACATATAATTTTTTTAAGATCGAAGGGCAAATACCGAAGTTTGAAGTTAATGCGCGACTCCTACGTTCGGTCAAAAAAAAATTTGTTTTTTCGTAACTTCCTTTCAATAATGCTTCAGATTACCTGGTGTGTGGTGACTTTTTTTTTGCCTATAAGGCGAGACTGTCTAATGCGCAACCAAATCGTCAAGAAAACTTGTGCTGTTAATTGTTCAAATTCGAAGTCAGCTCTTTTTTCACCTTCATCTGCGATTTGAACTATGTTGAAAAACAATCATTTAAGTTCAAATGATTTCATTAATTTGCTTTTTTCGCTTTTTTTTCGGCATTTTAATTTTTTTAATACTGATATTTTTTTCAAATATTCTGCAACTCTTAAAAATTGCACAAAAAAGAGAAAGTGCTTTCATGAAAGCTGCCACTTAAAATTGCACATTTGCACAAATGGGAAGTTTGCGCGTTTAGGTGAATACCACTAATGTCTCGATCATATATTTCTTTTCATTCAATGTTTCAATTTAAAAAAAAAGTGTAAATAGAAATTGTTTTCTAACAAGCTTGATTAACCTTTTTAAAAGGATACGATTTCTTTTTGATTAATTTGCAATTTTATTATAAAAAAAATGCTTCTTTTGAGAGCTGAACACAATCCTGAAGCTTGAACAAGTATTTTCTTGGGTTTCTTATAGAAAATATTATTTTAAAAGTGTGTATGAGATCAATTTGCACTCAACGAAGATTCTTAGCAGATAGTCTTTCATTCCGGTTAGCTCCACCGCAATCTATCCGTCTTGTCGGGTATCTAATTTATAACATAAAATGTGGAGGTCTCAATTTGCGTGCAAGGTTTATCCTGGAAACTTAATAATAGCTTATATGAATTTTACACATAGTAAATTTTTAATATTTTTGAAAGATTTTTCTCTTTGATAAAATTTAATTTATTTTAAATCAATTCCTGAACAATTCAATTAATCGTTCGTTTTTTTTTTTTTTCAATAACGTCATAACCCATTGATGACAACGTATGATAATATATCACACGCGATAAAAGCATTTTTTAAAAATTCCTCAAAAATCCTCAGCCACTGTAAAGCTTTTGCTTCCAACAGTAAGAGAAGGCCGAAAGTATGCTTTTCCAAAAAAATTTATAAAATTGACATTAAAAGAATTTTTGTGTACTTTGATTATGATCATGTCAAATACTTTTTTTTTAAACTTCAGAGCTTTTGCTGAAAATTTCAAAAGCTAAACTCAACTGGTTCTGGTAGTGAGCATTAACGGGATAATTAGAGCTTCCAATTTCGGGACTCAAAAGCAATTTCGGGATTGATAATTGAGAATTCGGGATCTGAAAAATAGATCAGAAGTAATTTTTTCATTAATAATATAATTTGTGTGCACGGTACGAAAGTAAGGATATTTAAAAAAAAAAATTGTCCAAATTCTTTATAAAAAGTAAATTTTTATTCTGTATGCAAAGGACGAGAATATATATCGCTCATTTTGTGCAAGACCGTCACAGCCTTTGAGTTAAATATAATGATATAGTAAGTCGTTGTTGTTGAAAAATTTTGCAAGAATTTTAAATAAATTTGGGTATAAATAAAAATGAAACGTTATTGCTACAAAAAAGTAAAGAAATTGCTAAAAGTCAAAACGAAACAAGTATCTGCAAAACTTGTATCTGACTTCAGTATCTGACGTTATTGAAAAAAACGTGCGATACTTTTTTCTTAAAAAAAAAGAACACAAAACTATGACAATATAAACTTTAGCAAACTGCAAATGATAATTTTTCAGAAATTTTGGTTGCTTGCCCAGTTGAAGCCGAAGAATTGTAAAACAGTGATCCTTTGAGAATTTAAAAGTTTTCTCGCTTATATCTTGCTTTGAATTAAAAAATATTAATTCTTTTAGCAATAAGGGAACATTCAAAAAAAGTTAAATTTAATATTCATTTGAGATTTAACCTAAATAAAAATATTGTTTCAAAAATGAAAAAGGAGCTTTTGTAATACATTTTTTTTTCGGAACCGTACTTAAATTTTCTGAGCAATCAGTGGTTGCTGAGATATCGTTGATCAATGCCCAAATGATCCTTTTTCATTCAAGGTTGGATATTTGGAAAATTATTGTTCTGCGCTTTTTCTTATGATTGTGTAATAATCAGGGCTAGGATTTCGTTGACATGTCATCTTTTTTCTGCTGCTTCTAAGACATTTCCTGGTTATCTAGAACGTCCATTTATCTTTCCTAAATTCCAAATATGAAAAGTTTTTTGGTCATTTTATCGTAATTTTTTTATCGGTTTTAGTTTTTAGGTAATTTGTACTAGGTTTAAGGCATTTTTTGGTAATTTTTAGCGATTGTTGAGTTTTTTTTCATTTTTAGACATTTTTAATTTTTAGAGCATTTTTCGAGTTTTTAGGTAATTTTAGCAAAAATTTAATACAATTTATTTTTAATTTTTTTTTTTGTATTAAAAATGTAAAAATGTAATTTTTAAACATATTTCTTTAACAATAGAGTCTTTTCAATCAACAACATTACCTATCGAAAAGGGCTTAGCTTTGTTTATAGACCTCTATGAAAAAAACTCTGCGCGTGGTGAAACTGACGAAAGAGTATGTAGAAAGATGAAACAAGTGTTTGATAATAGCTCAGGATATGCTAGTTTTAATTAACTTTATTGGTATGCTCTATTGCTGAAATACTAAGGATACAAATTTGAATACTATGAAATTAAAAGGGGAACTTACATCCGATGACATATCGTCTTTTAAATATTTTCCTATCGTCAGAGCAGAAGTAGAAAGAAGCTTTTCTGTTTACAAAAACATTTTGCCAGACAATCGACGTTCCTTCAATTTAAATAACTCAAAAACGTACTTTGTAATATACTGTAATGTTATGTACTAAAATTTTATACAATAAATTTAAAATTTAGTAACTTTTTTTTAAAGCTTTATTTTTTTATGAAATTGTTTGCGTTTTTTAGGTAATTTTTGTCATTTTTTTAAGTCATTTTCTGCAGTTTTTTAGGTCATTAAAATCCGAGCCCTGGTGATAATCATAGCTGATGAAATGTTTGGGCTAATAGCTCATTAAACTTAAAATTAAAAGTATTAAAATAGTTTTTTTTTAAATTTCGATACAATGTTAAAACCTGTTTCGATAAGATGTTAAAACATTTCAAAATTTAATAAAAATTTAAAAATTATTCTGATTATTTTTTTTGCTTAGTATAGGTTATTTTACCATGTAAATAGTTTCTACTTAAGTCTATTATTTTATTTTTATGTTCTTAGCCCTCTGTGAAAATTGGGCGACATAAAACCCACCTCTTGTTTATGTTCTTTGAAAAAAAAAATAGTAGTAGCAAGTAAATTATCTTCTTTTTTATTCTTTAACTTTTTCATCCCTAAGGTTTTTTTCTTAGACAGTAATGAAAGTGATTTTGTTGGGCGAATAGTTATTTAGTATTAATGCGATTTTATTTGTTCCCCATTTTTAGATCTTTAGGATTATATTAACATATGTGACCTAACAAAAATTTTTGTTTAGTCACTTTTTATGAGCATAATGCGTAATTTTTTTTTCAAGGCTTGCAAATTATTAACTCAGTTTATGTGAAAATATAAAGTCATAACCATAAATTTTAAATAGATTTGACTTTTTAATTTTAAATTTTATTAAGCATTTTTATCAAGTAACTTTGTATAGAAGATAAACGTAGTCTTCATCTGATTTTGCTTATTTCAAACTTGATCCTTATTTTTTAGAAACAATTTTAAATTTCATAACGGTAGCTTTAAAATAACAACTTTAATCGTGTTGACAGACGAACATTGCTAAATCGACTCAGAAGGTCCTAAAACAATCCCTTTTCCCCATCGAGAATACTTATACATAATTTTTTATAAGTACCACGCCTTTTTAGTGGCATTACAAATGACGTCATAAGTATAATATACCCTTTAAGCAGTACTCGTGGGGGCTTAAAAAAACTTTTTCGGAACGAGTTTCAAAATTAAATTAATACTTGGCAGCCTAAATCGATGGAATACCTCTCATTGCAGTGTAATTATTCGACTTGCCCGCATGACGTGAGGCTACACTGAAAAGATATCTGCATCTTTTTAAACTGATGACACAAGTGTTAACTTTTTTAAGCACATGTTGAATGTTTAGATACTCAGATACGTTTTAAATACATTTGTTGTTACATGTTTGTTGACGACAAATTGTTGTATGCAATTTTTCAATTTAAAAATTTAATTAAACTTCTAATTCTAAAATTTAAGATCCATATAAGCTCGAATTCTTTTTTTCAAAATTTTTGCGTTAAATGCGTGTTACAATTACAGAAATAAGTAACGAGCAACAAACTTGACTGATTTAATTAGCACAAATTGTCAACAGACACGCATTTTCACCACAGAGTCAAAACATACTACATTACCTTCGGTATACTTCACCACACGTACCCACACATACAAGCACACACACACACGTGCACTAACTCAACCAACATGTTCACAACAATGTCTGTATTAAATAAAAAAAATATCCTTTTGCAAATTAAAACTAATCGTGAGCAACTAGCAAAAATTAATTACAATTAAAGTAATTAAAAGCAAAGCTAATGCGGTACAGCTTTCTCCCTTCATTTACCCATTCTCCTCACCAGCTTAATGCACGCTATTGCATAGCCAGTGTTGCATTTTATTTGCATATACTTTGTCAACTATTTGTGCTATCGAAGACAACTAACTACAATATCAACAGCGATCACAACAATTTAGGTCATATAATTAACAATTTAAAACATGCGCCGCCATATTGCATTACTTGACTTGCTTGACGTGACTTTGACAGCCGTGACTGTCATGAGAAATTGTCATAAAATTTGATTTTTAGTTGAAGATAAATACTAAAGCCTCTTTTATGAATTGTTGCAATTTTTGCACTGGTTTGCGGGAAAAGCTTAGACAAGTAGCGGGTGGAGAAGAAGGCAGTGTGCACAACTTAAAACCCATAATTATTATATTTACCTAGTTAATACAACAAACATGCCATGCCAATGCAAATTAAGGGGTTGCAAATAAATTGTTTGGCTCTATTTGTCGCATACAATATCGGAAGATGGGGAGAAGAGAAAAAAAATTTAATCCTTTTAAAATTGCTTACAAATTTACAACACGTTCGTGCAGCTAATTGTTGACATTATTTTAATTGTGTAATTTTAAAGGTTTTAATTTAATGAATTTGGCATAAATTTGCTTCTGTTGTTTTTTACAGTGGCAGTAAACACGATTGGTTTTTCTGCTTGTATGCATGTAGTTTTCAACTCAATCTGTGTTTCATTTTCTTTTACAGATCCCGATTTACTGTTGAAGGATACGGCGCGAAAGTTTGGTCCTGGTGGTCAGACGTTAACGCCACGTCATACCATAGACGCCATTTTGGGTTTAAAAAATCGAGCGGTTACCTCAGATGGTGAGTTTTTTATAAAATTTTTTGATTATTGGAAGTTGAGACTTAACATAAAAAATAAAAAAAAAATCGAAAAATGTAAAATGTAATGGTGGATTAAAAATAAAAGCTATTTCTAACAAAAATTTTTTTGAGATCAAAACTATTAAAAAATTGCATATATGATTTAAGTGTAAATAAATCTTCAGTAAAATTAACTAGTTCAAAAGAGAAAAGTTAATAAAAATAATAAAATATGTTATTCGGATCAGCACTGCCGACAGTACTACAATAGTAGTATTTTAGTACTATTCAGTTGTGAGTACTACTATGCTACTCAAATGTAACAAGTGTTTCAATTTTTAAGTAGCTGAAAATGGCATAATAATGTGAACTCACCTTAACTGTTAAACCAACCTTATAAGTATTAAATATGCATTCGAAAATGGAATTTTATTTAATATTTAATATAATAAAGAATACTTATAAAGTTTTCTTTTTATTTATTTTTATTTTTTGTTATGCTGTTGGTAATTGAAATTGAAACTGACTTTTTAAACTTTTGTTAATGTAAAGAATACATTATAAAAAAATTAGCGCAATATCAATTACAATATCAGTGTGTTTTGATAAAATTAATACTAAAATGATAAAAATACTACCCAAAAATTGAAATCGTACTACTATTTAAAATTAAAAAGCGGTAGCCCTGATTCGGATATGTAGAAAAGTCTTAGCGTACAGTAGATAACACAAAAGAGTGCATATTTGAAATTTATGCATTTCTGTGCACAAAACATTGCAAGAGCAAAACAAATTAAAATTGTTTTAAGGGAGCAAACAATTTTTTGAAAAAAGTTTTTTTAATTGATTATTTTTTAATTGATTATTGTTGTAGAACTATTCAATAATAGCTTATAATACAGATTCTGCAGCGCTTAAGATCCGATGCTTTAAAGCAGCGTTTCTTAACCTTTTTCACTCCGCGGACCCCTAGAAAATTACGCACAAGTTCAAGGACCCCCTTAATAAAAACACATTAATAAATTATGGACACATTATTTTAGTACTGAAAAAAAATTAAATTTTTATAAAAATTCAAAATTCTGTATTAATGTGCAGGTTGGTGCTGCTTTTTTGAAACTAAATTAATAATATTTGGGTTGGTGTTTTTACTTAGTTGTAATCTCAAATCTGATTCCAATTGTAATCTGTTTCTGTTTTTGTTTTTGGTGTATAAAAGAGCAGAGAATGCCTTTTCACAGAGGCATGTGGACGAAAAAAGCAATAAATATTTTAGTACTTCTTCTGATATTTCTTTATAAACATTTTTTACATTTTCCCAAAAACTTCATAATCACATGATATTTCTATTAATTGATTTTCCTGTACTGTTGTCAAGCCGATTATATCTAAAAACATCTCCGTTGAAAGGGTCTGCTATCCAGTTTTTATTTCTGTCGGGTTCTGGAAAATAATCCCGAAAAGAAGACGTCAAGCCGTGGAGGTGTTTAATCATTTCCTCTTCTACTTGCGTTGGCAACATTTCTCCACCAGAGGATTCCAAAAACGCTACCAGTGTAGGAAAATGATTTTAGTTTTTTTTAATTGTACGATTAGTTCAAAGGTCAAGTTTTTTATCATAGTTTCTATTTTATCTTCAACTTGGAAGATGTTGTTATCTCTTCCTTGTAGACTTAAGTTCAGCTCGTTCAGGGCACTAAAGATATCAGCCTGTTTATTGGCGCTGCCAACAGAATTATTAAAAAAAAATGCTGCAGTCTTCGTTGATGTGTAATTTATTTTTGACCTGAAGTGTCGAGGGTTTATTGTATGCAAATTACTGTTATGATCATTAATTAAAAAAAAATTATTTATTCAAATGTCCATAGATTAGACGGCGGACCCCCATATATATACTCCCCAGGTTAAGAAACGCTGCTTCAAAGCAGTGTCGGGCAGCTTTGCACACTTGAGATTGTGTTTGTGCAGTTAAATATGTATTTATCTCACCTACAGAACGATCAAAGCTTCAGTGTTCAAGCGAATGTCAAGCAGGTAAAATCTGCGCTTGCATGTTCCTTGAATATATTATATTATATCTGTGTCGATTAGCAATAACAGCTTAAGTCGATTTAAGACAGAACTGAGTTATTGATATAGTTGTGTTCAACGTATATATCATTATGAACACACAAAATCTAGAACTTCTAGCATGACCTTAGCCAAAGATATGACACAAAAACAAAATAACCGTTCATATAACTTATATGGCAATTGAAAATTTTGAAGCAAGATTTCTGAAAACTTTGAAATAAGACTTAAACTGTTATTGCGCATCGACACAGATATAACGTAAGATTACACTGTATAAAATTGTATGTTTGCAAAATTTTTGGAAGTATGTATGAAAATTTGAAGAAATGAAGAGAAATATTTTTAGAAAATAACGGCATGGTGCGGCAACAAAGAGGTAAAATTAAAAAATTATGCATAACAAATCATTACGATAATTTGCATGGCCAATATAAGGTAATTGTGGGGCATGCGATGGAGAAATTAATTAATTATTTAAAAGCGACATGTCCACATATCATATCATATAGTGATCAGTTCCAAATACGTATAATGAAAGCATCTTACGCTGTCAATTTAGCCTTGGCAAATCACAATAAGCAACATAAGCACACAAAACAAAAACATATTTGTTTTTTACTATTAGCAGGCACTTTTACATTTCCGTCTACTTATCTGTAATTCACATTATCTGTCTGTCGGTCTGTTTCCTTTTGACATTCCGTCCACCACTTATTAATTTAATTTCGCACTACAAATCCGAGCAAAAAAAATATTCCATAATGCCTAGTAAAATTTCTGCAAAAAACGCTTTAACACTACTTTGTTTTCAGTGTGAGCTATAAAGCGCTCATTAATACATACTCAAGATGAGAAAGTATAGGTGTGCAAAGCTGCCCGACACTGCTTTAAAGCACCCTGCAGTCTTAGGCATCGTGCACGAATATTTCATGATGATTTCTTTAAGAAACTTACTGCATACGATACATTTGTCGAAAATTCTTTAACAAATCGGTCTTTTTTCATTCATCGAAAACAGAAAGTTTTCAAACAGTGTACGAACTTGGAACTTTTATATGAGATTTTCGTCAACGAAATGTATAAACGAATCAGCATGTTTCGTTAAAAAAGAAGAAAAATCGTGCAGGATTCATTCAAGCTTTCTTTCAGACTTGGACTATTGGGCAGTGTCGGGCAGCTTTGCACACTTGAGATTGTGTTTGTGCAGTTAAATATGTATTTATCTCACCCACAGAACGATCAAAGCTTCAGTGTTCAAGCGAATGTCAAGCAGATAAAATCTGCGCTTGCATGTTCCTTGATTATATTATATTATATCTGTGTCGATAAGCAATAACAGCTTAAGTCGATTTAAGACAGAACTGAGTTATTGATATAGTTGTGTTCAACGTATATATCATTATGAACACACAAAATCTAGAACTTCTAGCATGACCTTAGCCAAAGATATGACGCAAAAACAAAAGACCCTTTCATATAACTTATATGGCGATTGAAAACTTTGAAGCAAGATTTCTGGAAACTTTGAAATAAGACTTAAGCTGTTATTAAGCATCAACACAGATATAACGTAAGATTACACTGTATAAAATTGTATGTATGCAAAATTTTTGGAAGTATGTATGAAAAAATTTTTATTTTTAGAAAAAAACGTCACGGCGCGGCAACAAAGAGGTAAAATTAAAAAAATTATGCATAACAAGGCATTACGATAATTTGCATGGCCAATATAAGATAATTGTGTGTAAATCAATTTAGCCTTGGCAAATCACAATAAGCAACATAAGCACACAAAAAAAAAAAATATTTGTTTTTTACTATTGCAGACCTTTTTACATTTCCGTCTGCTTATCTGTATCTCACATTATCCGTCTGTCGGTCTGTTTCTTTTTGACATTTCGCTTACTTTAAAATTTAATTTCGCAATAAAAATCCGAGCAAAAAATATTTCATAATGCCTAGTAAAATTTCTGCAAAAAGCGCTTTAGCACTACTTTGTTTTCAGTGTGAGCTTTAAAGCGCTCATTAATACATACTCAAGATGAGAAAGTATAGGTGTGCAAAGCTGCCCGACACTGCTCTAAAGCACCCTGCAGTCTTAGGCATCGTGCACGAATATTTCATGATGATTTCTTTAAGAAACTTACTGCATACGATACATTTGTCGATAATTCTTTAACAAATCGGTCTTTTTTCGTTCATCGAAAACAGAAAGTTTTCAAACAGTGTACGAATTTGGAACTTTTATATGAGATTTTCGTCAACGAAATGTATAAACGAATCAGCATGTTTCGTTAAAGAAGAAGTAAAATCGTGCAGGATTCATTCAAGCAATAAGGATTCATTCATTCATTTAATTTCGCAATAAAAATCCGAGCAAAAAAATATTTCATAATGCCTAGTAAAATCTCTGCAAAAAGCGCTTTAGCACTACTTTGTTTTCAGTGTGAGCTTTAAAGCGCTCATTAATACATACTCAAGATGAGAAAGTATAGGTGTGCAAAGCTGCCCGACACTGCTTTAAAGCATAGATCGGCACTCCATACCACAATTGTGGAAAACCAATTCACACAGACGCTTACGCTCTTTCGTATTTTGCGCTCTTTCGTTCAACCACACAGCGCAAAATATGTTATTTTGTTCATTCGCCTTTGAGCCACCGAAGTGAGAACATCGTGCGCAAAATGGAAGCTGAAAATATATGCGAAAAATTTTTCTTATTTAGGAATGCCTTTAATGAAATGCAATGCTTAATTTGTTACACAGCATTCAAAAGTCCACGCGAAGACGCTTTTAAAAGGCATTATGAACATTCTCATAATGAATTAACTAAATTGAATAGAGTTGAAAAATATAGGATTTTTAGGGAAAAAAGAGATTCTGTGTTACAAAAATTCAAGTTATGGCTTTCTGATATGGAAGCAACAGATAATGAAATGAACCATCTGGAAACCCAAAAGAAACTTAAAGTGACATTGTCAACCATAATATCTCTTCATATAGCAAAACATGGCAGACCTTTTACTGACGGAACTTTTATTAAGAACATTTGCACTGATATTTTGAATAAAATAAATTATAAAACTGATGTTGTTCAATCCATTCCCTTGTCCGCGAGAACCATAGCTCGACGTATAGAACAAGTAGCTCACTCTATTGAGTTTGAAATTTTGAAAACGGTGAATAACTGCAAATATTTTTCCATATCATTAGATGAGAGCACTGATATTAACGATCTGTGTCAATTAGTAATTTGCATCCGAAGTGTAAGTTCTGATTACGTAGTTTTTGAATCAATGATCTCCATGGAAACATTACATGGAAATGTTACGGGAAAAATTTTGTTTGATATTCTAAATGAAAACGTTTTCTCCAAATTAGATATGAGTAAATTAATTGGAGTGTGTACGGATGGTGCTAGCGTTATGAATGGTAGAAATGATGGATTTGTGGGTCAATTGATAAAGCACGGGATCGAAATGTCATCTCTTCATTGCATCATCCACCAGGTTGCAATTGCTTTAAAGTTTTTGAGCACATTTCCTGCCATGAAAACAGCAGAGAAAATTATTAACACAATAAGAGGAGGACATCATTCTCTAACCCATAGGAAATTTGTTCAATTTCTTAAAAATACCGACGCCGAACATTATGACCTGAAAATGTTCACAGAAGTAAGGTGGCTCAGTAGTGGCGATTGCCTTTCCAGGCTTTACGATATAAGGGATAAAGTAATGCAGTTTTTGAAAATCTAAAAAATAGATAATACTGAACATTTAATAGATGCTTTACAAGACAATAGCTTTAATTTGGATTTTGCATTTTTAACAGATATAACCAATTTCGTAAATAAGCTAAACCTTCAGCTTCAAGGAAAAAATAAGACTGTTTACAATTCATACAATAGCATTTTTGAATTCAAAACAACACTATTTTTACTTTTAGCTAATATTCAAGAAGAAAATTATTCAAGTTTCCCAAGAGCATCATTTTTTGAAAATATTACAAGCGAACAAAAGAATGAACACATTGACATAATAGAAACCCTTATAAATAATTTTGAAAAGAGATTTAAAGACTTTGAAGAAATGCAGCCGTTATTTAATTTATTTGAAAATCCTTTAAAATGTGATGTAACGAAGTATGAATTCCAGATTCAATCTGAATTGATAATTCTCCGAACCGAAATAGAAATGATCGATGAACAGCATATTGTAGAATTCTGGAAAACCATTGATGGCAGCTTTTACCCAAAACTAAAAGCAGTTTCTTACAAACTGTTAGCTTTTTATCCTTCCACCTACTTTTGTGAACAAATTTTTTCCGACCTGAAATTCATATGCTCAAAGCAGCGAAATAGATTAACTAATTCTCCTCTAAAAAGCATTCTTTTAATAAGAAACTGCGATAACAAAATTAACATTTCTGAACTTATTAATAACATACCTTTGCCATAGTATGTTTGAAATAGTTTCATTAAATCACTTTTGTGTGCAAGTGTACAAATTTTTAAATCATATGCAGCATACATTTTTTTCACTGCAGAATATTTGCTCTCACCAACACGCACTCAGTTTGAGTTTTGCCGACCTCTGCTTTAAAGTATCTTTAATTAACCAGTGTAACTTTAAACGCGTTTTTCTCGAAACATACTTTTTCAAAATGGGCCACACTATTGCAATCAAACTCATCGACTGACTTTAATATTTTTTTTTAAATTATTAACAGTGCAATGCTACACATCATTAACCAGAACTAGCGTCTTTGAAAAATTTTTCTAGTCTTACACGTAATATAATCGGTCAAAAATAATGTAAATTTTGTTCTTTTTTTTCACGATTCATAATTTTATTAATTTTCCACATTTCCATTCCATTTTGCTAAATGATGTTTATTTAAGGGTCTACTTTCGAAAAGTGATTGAAAAACTTTTTCTAATTTATTAATTGCTTTAACGATTAATGGAAGGGATCCATTATAAATTGCAGTTTATTGCAGCAAAATTAACCGATTAATCGAACATTCAATTAATCGCTTAAATTTTTTATCAATTTCTTTGTCTCTTTTGTTTGTATTCACTAGCGGACCCAGCAGATGTTGTCGACACGATAGAATAACGATAGAAAAATAATAATATAAATATTAGAGTGGACCTTATTTGTATGGGGAAAATTTCCAAACACTTCATGGAGCATCCCAAGTAGGGAGTCCAATCCCGGAAGCTTTTCTCAATCCCGGGCTTATCGGGATTGAAAATCTCAATCCCGGGATCCAGGGATTAGTTCGGTATTGAAAGTTTTAAGGAGTAAATAATTTAAAACATTTTTAAAACAATTTTTTGTTATGTATTAATTTAAAAATGTAAATTAATTCATTTATAAAGTAACAAAAACAAAACACATTAAGGCTATTCTCAATTGCGTTGTTTTCAGTGTAGTTAAAAAATCCCATGGTATTAATACCACACTTTACAGAGCGGTCTTTATATTTTTTTTTTTTGTTTTCCATGATATCTCTAAAAACCCAAAGTGTGGTCATTTTAAGTAGCCCAATGATATGTTTAATGAACGTGGTTTTTAAGGTTCCATAAACAGCTGATCGGTTGCCAGCTATTTTCTAATTGCAAAAAATAGAAGAAGCTCAAAATGCAAGTTAAACTTTTGTATGCCATATATTAATAAAATATATCAAATTAGAAAGTTAATTTATTTGCATAGTAAGAAAAAGCTATAGTGGGAGGTTCCCAACCACAAATTCTATTTTAAAGTGTGCTCATAATTCTGATTTTCAACTATGTCAAAAAAAACATACTACTATACCACACAATTGTGAATACCCTTATTGTCAATAAACACAAAAAACATAAATAATATTAATGACTAGCACATTGTATTAATTTAACCTTTTCATTGGGTTTGCCCAATATATTGGACACATCAGAAAGTCATTCTTATATGTTTTCATTTTGCAAAGCTTTTGTTTAAATGAAATTGTTTGGTTCTATGAAAAAAAAAGAACCAACATGATAAAAATAAATTTAGAGAGATATTTAACATAAAAGTCAGTTGGATTTTCGGTTTTGTGCCAAAGAAAAGCAAAACAAAATTTTTTCAGCCTATTTTATAAGAAAAAATAAACCGGACAAAAATCAAATTTACGGTTTTTATCTTTTTTGGCTTTAATGATAAGAATATTAAGAGCGTTTAAAAAACAAAGATCTAAAGGGTTGAAAAATCTTAAAGGGATTATAAAAAACTTTGTGCCGACCAGGAGCAAAAAAAAAATTTTCTTTGTACAAGCATGCAAAATATAAGTAGCGCAGGTTAAAATCAAAGGTATATTTTTTCATCTTTTAAGGACCTAAATGATAAGAATATTATATCAAAAAAATTATTTTGTTCTTAGTTTATCCTAGCCATTGAAAGCGTTAAAGAACAAAATATATAAAATACAGAAGAGTTTAAGGTATTACTATATAAATGTTACATTTTTTTTTGTACACCGTCTTCATGATTTTTTTTTTGTGTGTTTAAGGCGTATTAATTTTGGAAAAGACTTTTCAAAATTAAATTTTTTGTTTTAATTATTTTTAAAGTAAGCATTAAGCTGATTAACGCGTTTTATTTTTTACTGGAGAGTTTTGTTCGGATATTATTGCAAATATAACCCACTGATGAGAAGCACCGTTCTGATTCTATGCTAGTTGTAGAAATAGATGTACGATAATCGTAAGCAATATGTAAGTTTCGATAATGATTGCCTTCACCACAAAAAAAAAAATTCCTAAGTCAGAATATCTAACAATTTTGAAATACATAGCTTCTAAAACTTTGCAAAGTCTTTGCACCAGTGATTCACACTCATCATCCTAGCATTCTTTTTCCTTTTTTTCTTTATTCATATCATCTTACAATAAAATGTTAGCCTTTACATGAATATTTGTAATAGAAATTTTTTATTTAAAAATCCCGGGATCCTGAAAGACAATCCCAGGATTTAAAGAGGTTTGACTTCCCTAATCTCAAGGGCTCAAACTGAGCTAATGGATGAAAGAAAATTTGTGTAAAATTTTAGTGAGATCGGATGCATTTAAACCCCGTGCGCACACGTCTTAAAGTTTGCACAAGTGCATAAAAGAAAAATATTAATTTAATATTTTCATTTGCAATTCTATTTGGAATAAGGAAACAGTTCAGATTTTTTGTTTTTTTTTTTTCAAAAAATTTTCAGTTTAATAAGGGTATTCACTTCAAATTACTTGAATAACTCAGGGGACAAAATTTTTATTTTTGGATTTTCCCAACAAAGTTTTTGAGATAAACGTCATTAAACGATTTCACTGACGTCATTAAACGATTTCACTGACGTTTATCTCAAAAACAAGTGATGCTAGAAAAAAAGTAATAATAGTTTTGAAATAAGCGCATCAAGATTAGTCGAAAATAGTACAAACATTAGTGGGAAAATCCAAAAATAAAAATTTTGTCCCTTTGAGTTATTCAAGTAATTTGAGGTGAATACCCTTATTAAACTGAAAAATTTTGGGAAAAAACAAAAAAATCTTAACTGTTTCCTTATTCCAAATAGAATTGCATATGAATATATTTAAAAATAAAATAATTTTTTTTTCTTTCATGCACTTGTGCAAACTTTAAGCCGTGTGCGAACGGGTTTACATGCATCCGATCTTGCTAAAATTTTTCACGAACGTTTTTATCATCAATTACAACAGTTTGAGCCCTTGGGGTGATCTTTTTAAAATAAGGTCCACTCTAATAAAGATAGAATGATAAAGCAACGATAGAATAACGTTCGTAGAATGGGACGGCTGATTGCAGGAGTAATTTGTATCAAAACGCCCAGTTTCGTACATTTTATTTATAAAAAATCCCGGAATAATCGTATAGGTTCATTTCCAAACTGGCGTTACGGACGACTTGTTCGAATCAATATTAAAAAAAATAGAATGAAAAAGTCTAATATTTAAAAACTTTTTTATATTTGCGTAATAATTAAGTAGCACTATATTAAGTAAAACAATGACAACAATTAACCCTAAGGATCTAAAGATATAAGCAAAAATATGTGCTGGTGTTACGTTACAAAAAACGGCAAAAAATTTGCAAAACTCTCTGAATTGTGCAAGACTTTTTGCATAACATTTTTTATAGAAAGTTTTAAAATAACACAAGTTTATTTTTCAAGTGATCAAATTTGAAAATCTTTTCTGGTCTTTTTTTATGAGTATTTTTTAATCTGGCGTTGCGTTACTAAAATTTCCATTACAGTTTAATTGGGTACTTATGTAATTAGGTAAATAAGTAATTATGTAATTGAGTTATTAAAAAACGAATTAAATATATTGTCCTTTGCTTGAATCAACTATTTTTTCATTATCTCTAGCAAATGCTTTCCATTTTTACCAAAAAAAAAAGCTTACGAAACATTTACAAAACATTTACGAAAATAAAAACTACTTTAGTGAAACAGTGCAGGCGATTTGATCATCATGGTTAATGAATTTATGTAGAAATTGCTGAAACTAATAAAATTAAAATGCTTCTCTTAACCCATTAACGCCCAAAAGAAAACTGTAGGTCAAAAATGGTTTTAATTGATTTTTATTAATTCATTAGCGACTAAATAAAAGGGATTCCATAAAAAAACTTAAAATTCATTGCTCACTTTTGAGAAAAAGGGGTGTCCCTACATGGGGACAATGGGCAGATTAATTATGAAATTGCCCAAAGCAGCTTCGTTCAACACAAAGTGTTTTTGTGCATAATTCACATCTCCAGCGACACTTTGCATGACAAACAACACATCGTAATTGATTTGATATGCGTTCTGGGTTATGGCCGTTGTTTTTCCGATCGTCACTAACTACTATGGACGAGGATTTGCGATGTCGTGATGTAGTAGGTTGTAAATACGCCCGAGTAAAGCTTCGTCTGAACGATAATTGGTCCATCGGTGGAATATTTTTAGCTTTACATATTATAATATGCAACCGCCACGCGTTACTACCCGCCAAATCTAATAGATACGTAAATATAGGCCACCACCACTTTTTTCCTCTTATGGACACTCTATAGAGGCTAATGGATTGATCCATTTGATCTACACCTCCCATACCCTGGTTGTAATTGACAAAGAGTCTTGGTATTTGGAAGTCCACCTTTTCCCTTCGATCCTTACACCATCGTTTCACTTTTCCGAGTGGATTTATATGATCAAAATTTGTTGCCATCGTAACAACATTGTTATCTTTCCAACGGACTATTGCGATTTCATTATTTTTGTCAAATCGATAATCATATTCTGCTCTCAAACTCTTTTTCTTCATTTCTTTGACGGGTATAAGTGGACATTTTTTTGTTCTGTTATCTCGTATTGTACCAGTGGCTCTATATCCCAACCGTTTCAATTCACACAACAAATTATAGTTTGTGAAGAAGTTATCGAAATATACGATGTGCTCCTTTGGAACTATAGGCATTTTCGCAAGCAAAGATTTAACAACTCGTTCGCCTAAAGGGTCAGTGGTTACTTCTGCAGTTTTACCACAATAAACATCAAAAGCGTAGCAGTATCCATCTGAACTTGTTGCTGCCCAGTTCTTATAACCAAAACGCACTGGCTTTCCCATAATAAACTGCTTCGCAGAATGGCGCCCAAAATATTTGATCATAGATTCGTCTACTGACAAGCTTTCGTGCAGAACACCCCATTGACATGAATTTCTTTCAATTAGATTGCAAAGAGGTCTCAGTTTGAACATTTTATCAGTCGAACTTACGATTTTGCTGTTATCGGCGAAGTGCAAGTTTTTCTTTATTTCTAAAAATCTATTTCGTCTCATTGCACTTGCGACCAAAGGGACCCCAAGGTCTTCATCCAAACTCCAATATGATCGCTCTGTAGGTAGATGGTTATAACCACTGAACAATAGAATTCCCAGAAAACGTTTTAACTCTTCCCGGTCAAGATTGAAGTTTTGTCTGTTGTTTTGATTGGCGTATAAGACACTGTTTTCGATTATCAAATCAAGAATATCGTTATCAATAATTTTTTCAAACAAAACCACAGGTGTATGATCATTCATAACTTTTACAAAATCATCCACTCTACTCCTAACTGCACCACTGGAATCATATGTTGTGCTATAGGTTGGAAAAATATATCTCCATTTAGGAGCTCCAAGTTCACTTTGATCAACTTTTTTGTGTTTTATATATCTAGACAGTGGCTCATCGTCACTATCATCCCAATCCGAGTTGCAATTATTCTCATCCTGTGGTCTTGCAACAAGTTCAATAGTTCCCGACACATCATTCGGCATAGTTTCATCTATCATATCATCTTCATTTCCTTCATCCTCGTCACTTACAACAGCAAGGTTTGGAGGCACGACTAATATGTCATAGTTATCATCAACGTCATCGTTCTCCATTATGTAATTAACGGCCTCCTCAAGTTGCAAAAAGTCATTGTGGCATTTAAAAATATTCCGATATGCCATTCTGCAGACGTTCAAGAACCTGGTAAATAATAATATGTATTACTGATCAGCCCATTGTCCCCAACTGGGGACAGTCCTATAAAACCTTACCTTGTATTTAAATTTTTTCACTTTTTTTTATTTCAAATATTACACGCTTGTCTACACGCAATCGAGATATTATACACCCAGAATTACTAACTTTAAATCACTTGGTATAATTAAAAACAGTGAAACTTTTTTACCAAAAACAACCGAATCGATATCGAGATTACAAACCACTAAAAATAACACTTGTTTGGCTCTTAGGACCACGTGTCTTTGTTAATAAATCGCACGTAGCCTGCAGCAGTCATATGTGTATTTACAATGAGAAACATAACGGTATTACTCATAGTTGTCTCTCTTTAAACAGGTGTCCTCATATGGGGACAGAGGGCGGTAATGGGTTAAATGATATAATAAAATAATAAGTTTTTAATAAGTTTTAATTTTTTGGTCACGGTAGACTTTTTTCTGGAAATGCCCATATACAAATATCAACTTTAAACTGTAAGAATCAAGACAAAATACCCATTGTATTCGCCAAAAAAAGCAAAAGCTTAAATTAAAAAAAAAATAAAACTAAAATTTGTCCTCAAGATTTTTTTTTATCTAATCTAAAATATTTGTCTTTATACTGTGCACAAATTTTCTACAATTTATTTAACTTCGTTTTTGTTTTCAATCCATAAAAAATTTAATCTAAATCATATTCGCAAATATAAAGAAACTGTTGCTTCAAAACTTACATTTTTTTAAAATATAGTCGAATTTCTTTAATAATGAAAAAAAAAAATTTTTTATAAGTTTTTCTTTGATTTTTTCCTTTGATAACTCACTAAAGCTATTCTCTCACTTATAGTGACTGATTGCCATCAATGTTAGCCAGCAATTCTTTTAATTAATGCATCAATTAATCATGCTCGAATTAATTACATAAATTGGCATGTCAAATCGGTACTAACTAATTCCTTCTCAGGGCTGCCAACTTAACTAATTTACTACTAAACTGCATAAGAAAAATTAAACAAGAAAAATTTTTGAGCTAAACATGCAATCATTGGTGATTATTTTCACATTACAATCAGTTTTTCAACATGTTGGAAATGTCGGCGTTGCAACAAGCAACAGCAGCTATGTGACAAACTAGGAGGCAAACAAAAAAGAAAACGTAACCACGCCCCAAGTCATAATCCAGCACAAGCATACACAAGCCAAACACAAACAACAAATTGACGTTACGTGTAAGTAATAAAAAAAGATTTGCAAAAGAAAATCAGTTAAGCGCTTTCGAAGAAATAATCGTTAAAATTAGGTTCATGTCCAAGATAAGTCGATAAGGAAAGCGCAATTTCGTCCTTGTTTACGCCCGCTTGGCAATCGATTTCAATTACAGTTATGACACGATTCAGCAGCAACAAGAACATAAAAACAAACAAAAAAAAAAGACAGGATCAAACTTTAAATAAAAGGATCATAAGCAGGCGGAAGGAAATCTAGACAAAAATAAAAATCAGCCAACACAATCAACACAAATACAATTAAATGAACGCCGCCGTGCTGAAGGATGTGCGGAAGTTAGGATGGGAAGAAGTAAGGCCATATGGCATGGCTGTGTGGGTGAGACTGTGTCGGTCGGTGAGTGTCCTTGCTAAGCTTAGCTAGCTACGATAGCATGGTTTTGTTAACAAGTCGTTGTCGTTGTCGTTTTTATCGTCTTTCTCGTCATTACTTCGTTGTTTCCACATAAAACGGATTTAGATGCACGACATCTGATAAGCGCGCGCCTTTGATGGAAAACTAAAAGGATTAACGTGCTTTTTGCCAACTTTAGGCACTCCTTGTTGTCAATTTAAAGTTTTATTTGATTTCTTAACAAGTTGATTTTCTTCCATACAGCTTTCTTAACTGTGAAAATAAGAATAAAATTGTCTATCGTTGAATTCAGGTGATAAGGAGGTAGAGTTATGGTTGGTACCACGTGGTACCAAGAAGGCAGAAAAAATTTCCTAACTTTATGTCAGCTGTAGCTAGTGGGCGATTTTATGCTATTTTAATCAGATTCTGTCTAGCGATTGTCACACGCCTCCACGTATTTTTTTTTAGTTTTATTAAAATTGTGCTGAAATCGCTGTTTAAGGGTGTTAATGAGTTTTGACGCGTCAGGTGTTGTATTTAATAACAGGAGCATAGTTTTTTGGCAAAAAGCTGAAGTTATAGAACTTATGGATATTATATAAACATGAGCGAAAAGTTATGCTGGAAAAAATAACATCAGAAAGTTTTAAAGAAATCCATGTTTTAAATCAATGCAGTTGAACTTCTACAACTTGAAACAACAATGTCATAAGGTACAGGGATGCAGTCAAGATTTCGCTCTAAGGGAGAGTGCAAATTTTCAAAAAGTTTCTTAGAGAATGGATGAGAAAATGGATGATAAAATTTAAGTTAAGAATAATTTTGGGTTCTACTGTTGGCTAGTGAATAGCTTATAATGATTCTTTATAAATCATCAAAGACTTTCTTTCGGGGTTAAGTTCAGTGCGAAAGATTTTCGAGTTTTTCAATTTAAAAGAATTATTATCATGAGGTTCACAACTTGTTCACAACAAATTTTGAAAAATCGTGTATTATTGTAATGTCATCATCAAATTACGTCCGTTGTTTTATAAAATTTTTTGTAATATTATTCATTCTTAAAATTTTGGCGAAAAAAAGTGGGCACACTAAACTAAACCTATCACGTTAACCATTTACGTAGAATAAAACAAGTTTTTTTATATTATTTAAGGAATCCAAATTGGTATAGCCATACTAGAGAACTAAGATGTATGCACTGACTTTTTATTTTTCACCACCAATATTTCATTGAAAACTACCCATCATGTATCTATCAAAGCTTATTCTTCAAAAATGTCCCATCTTTATTCAAATAAACACTGAACGCGTTCAAAAACATTTGCATGAACTAATGACAAAATGTAATATTCCGAGGTTGTAATTAGAGCTTCAGGTCATGTTATATATGAAAGAAGGAAACAACAACAACAACTCTGTATAAAGTCAATCAAACTCTAAGCTAAAAGTCACGCCGCCTGGTACAACTTTGGTGCACTACCCAACGGGCCGGCATGTCAGCAGCTTCCTTCAGGAGCAAAACGTCAGCACTTATTTTTGTTGTAGTGCAAATGAACAGTAAATTGAGAGCGCTCAGTAACGGACACAAGAAAAAACGAACAAAAGAAAAAACGAATAAAAAACCTAACAAATTAAAAAATACGCGTCATGCAAATAATCAGTTGTTTGATATAATTGCGCGTGTGAGGTATCGCAAAATTCAATTGAAACCATTGCTGTAGTTTTTGTTTTAGTCAAAATGTAGATTTTTCGGTAATGCTTTAAAAATAAAAATGAACTGCTGACTCAAAGCTTTCCAATGGAGGCTTTTTGAAGCAGTATCGACGGTTCCAAATTCTAACCCTTATTTTGATGAAATAAAATATTTCTCTTTCTCTCCTCTCCCTCTCAGCAAGTCTCTTTTTGAGGTAGGCAAAATCAAATAGAATTCGATGAACTGCTGACCCAAAGCTTTGCACGGGAGGCCTTTTGAAGCAGTTCATAGTCAGCTAAATTAAAGTGCTCTTTTCCAATGACATGCAATGTTAAAAATACAATGGTGCGTCATACATGGAGTCAGCGCTTTCAGTTGACTTGCAAGCACTCAAAAAGGCCTTTCGGAGTGCTTTTTTCCCCGTTGGGTACTTACATAGTATGCGCTCCAACCGTGTGTTGGTCTTGGCCTCATCTAAGTCTGTGCGCCAGCCATTTTTGTTTCCCTCTTACTGGCACTAGTTGAAAATTCCAAGCATCATCAGATTTTCCTCTACTTGGTCTTTCCAACGAAGATGCGGTCGTGCTCTTATTATTATATTTTCTTTTATTTATGCGCTGAATATGACCTAGCCAGTGAAGCCGCTCGATTTTAATGCGCTTGACTATGTCGATGTCAGCTTACAGCTCTCTTACAGTTCATTATTCCACCGTATTCAGTACTCGCCATTGACGCAGATTGGTCCGAAGATCTAACGAAGAATCTTTTTCTCGAAGGGTCCTAAAGAATTTTTTTCTACTCAGCGACCAGGTTTGTGATGCATAAAGTAGTACGGGTATGATGAGCGATTTATAGAGCGCGATTTTCGTTCGCCGAGGAAGGGCTCTGTTTCTCTATTGCCTACTGAGCCCAAAGTAACACCTTTTGGCAAGAGTTATTCTTTGTTTGATCTTATTGCTGATGTCGTTGGTTAAGTTAATGATGTATCCCAGATAGACGAAGTCTTTCAGAACCTCGAAAGATTTATTGTCAAACAAGTATTTCGTCTTATCTGGATTCACTGCCAGACCCATTCTGACTCTCTTTTTAATCTGGATAATACTGCACTAAATTCGCGCATACTTTGGCCAATGATATCGATAACGCAAGCAGCATAACACTTTTGTAGAATATTGTGCCACTACGTTTCAGATCAGTAGCTCGAATGATCTTCTCCTTCACTAGGAGGAAAAAGTCGCACGATAAGGAACCACGTGGTCTGAAACCTCGTTTGGTATCAAATTCTGGGGAGAGCTCCTTCCCGATTTTTACTGCGCTGCTGGTATTGCTCAGTGTCATAAAACAAATATGATTTTGCAGGAATTCCAAATTCAGACGTGGTGGAGCATAGGTGATTCCTCATTGGACTGTCGAAGGCGGCTTTATAGTCGTCAGAAAGATGGTGGGTGTCGATTTTTTCATGGATCTTCTCCAAGATTTGTCGTATTGTCAATGGTAGACTTTTCAGGGCTAAAGCCACACTGATAAGGTCCAAACAGTTGTTTCACAATGGGTTTCAATCTTTCACATAAAACGCTCCTTATACCTTATTATAGACTTTATACGCGTTGTTTAAAAGGCTTATTCCATGGTAATGGGCACATATAGTGGAATCGCCTTTCTTGTGGATTGCGCAGAACAATGATTTTCCAATAGTTCGGAATGCATTCTTCCAACCATATTCTGCACAGAAGCTTCGCCTCCGTTCTTAAACAGCTCAGCAGGCAAGCCAATAGCTCTCGCGGCATTATAGTAGTTTTGACTTAACTGCCACTCTTTTAGCTGCCAGTTTGAGATACCTGCCAAAAACCACAAAATTTCACTCATTTCTTCAATTTCGTATAAAATGTGCTTGTTTAAGTGCCAATTTCATACGTGCCAATTTAAGTTAGCTGCCACAAATATTTGGAATTATTATCCCATATTCATTGATAATTTTTCATTTAACAGCCACAAAATTTTTAGGATGCATTTTAAGCTAAATTAAGGAGGCATTAGAAGCTTTGAATGTCCTCCAAAAATTTGTATGCACCACGAGATTGATATCATTCCAGAAACTATAGAGGATCATATCGTAAAAGGGTATATAAAAGCTTTTAAGCAAACTTCAAGCACACAATATTTTTCTTAAATGTTACCTTTTAATTACCTTTTGCTTAAAAAATGTATTTGCAAAGACTGAAATAATGTGTTCCTTTTAATTTATATTATTTTTCCTGAAGAACCTTTATGTCGTTTTTTAATGAGACTCCTCCATAGAAGTCTTATATAAAAAAAGCATTTACAAGTTATTTATAAATGATGCCTAGGCAGCCCATGGGGTCTTGAAAACCAATGATATGCCATAACCATATGGCATCAAATTCGCGATAGGGTTAATAAATAATAGATGAAAGGAATATTTTTATTTTTGTTTTAAGTTTTGGTTGTAAAAATAGGGAATTGTGTGTATCGCACTTATGAGCCACTTCTGTGGCAGGTAAATGAATCAGACAACTGCCAATTTTTGGCAATTAAAAAATGAACTTTAGTGCCATTTTGACTTACCTGCCACAAAATGAGTGCAAAACACGGTGTGGCAGTTAAGTCAAAACTACTGTATTATTTTCAATCCAAGCTATAGCTGTGAGAACTTCATCATAGTCGGACATTGGAACCTCGACGCTGTCTTCCGTAATTGGGGCTTCCGGGGTATCATCTATATTGGCGGGATTGTTATCAGCGTCGTCATTTAGAAGCTTAGAGAAGTGATCCCTCCATAATGTCAGTTTACTTTGAATATCCGTAACTAGATTCCCGTTTTCATCATTGCAGGAATAGGCCACGGTTTTAAAACCATCAAGGCAAGGCGTATTATCTTTTCAAAAAAATTTCGGACTGGAATGACTGTCGCCATACATCAGTGCCGTTTCAACTAACACTGTTCTTTTTTCGAACTGATGAAATAAGTAGCTTATAAAAGTAAATATATATGTTTTTAATCTATATATATAAAATAGGATGTGTGTATGTATGTAACGTATGGACTCCAAAACGGCTGGGCCGATTTTGATGAAATTTTCAGGTAATGTTCATCTTGGTACGGTGGGTAACATAGGCGATATTTGGACCCGATAGGTGGCGCTGGGGTGGACTTATATCGAAAATTTGAATTTATAGACCAATTTAACTGAAATTCAGAATGTATGTTTGTTTGATCATAAGAAAATAATTTGTGTATAAATGGACACGGTAGGTGGCGCTGGGGTGGACTTATTTCGAAAATTCGATGGCTTGAAAAATATATAAATACTTTTAATTTTATTTTATAACGAGGGGAGTACGAAGCACACCGGGTTCAGCTAGTTTCTAATAAAATTCATTATAGTTTTTCCCTTTTCAATAGCTTTTAATGTATTTTATGTACAAACAGCTCCTCAGAAATAAGTTTTTGAGCGTGTTAGTCTAATCGACTAACATTGGCTATATCGTATTAGAAGTATGATTGGTTATCCAGGGTTAAGCAAAATTTGGTACGACGGGATTTGTGAAGTAGCTTAATTTAAATTTTTAAAAAAAAAATGTAAAATTCAATGTGGCAGATTCAATGTGGCGTTGCGTATTTTCCCAGAATATTATATTTTTCAATGATATTATTAATTAATTATTTTATTCTATTAAATATATATGTATATAAGGGCGGGTCGATTTATTTTTTGACAATTTCCCTATGATTTCCGTATTCTATGGGTTATTCCATGAAAATTTGCCAAAGGAACCATACCTCTATCGTTAAAATAGAGTCCCCTACTTTTTGTTGGTAGATTTTTTTCCCAAATTGACGTTCTTATGAAATATTACCTACACGTTCACATCCATAACTCAAAAACTATCGATCAGGTTTAATTGCCAGTAGGAATTTAAAAATTGCGCGTTGGAAAGGTGAGCTCATTTTGATCAATTTAAAAAAAAATCTCCAACATTGGTCCAACGGTTCAAAAGTTACGGGCATTTTTGTCCAAATTTTGGACCTTTTTTCCATTTTTTTCATGATATTGTCCAATATTTTGTCTTTTACTACACTCAAATTGAATATTTTTTTTTGATAATAGGTTGATAGATACTTTATTATCTCTTTATTTGAATTTTTGTAGAAAAAAAAATAAAAAGGGAAAAAAAAAATCAAAAAGTTGGTTTTATGTGTTATTTTGTTTTAGCAATATCGCATGAATTAATCAACCGAATTCGATAAATTTGGGCTTAAACTCTTCATTTTGAATTGTAAATTGAATTAAATAATGGATTGAGCCAAAAAAAATGGCCATGAAAGTAATATTCTTGGACAAAATCATGAAAAAATGGAAAAATGGTCCAAAATTTGGACAAAAATGCCCGTAACTTTTGAACCGTTGGACCAATGTTGGAGATTTTTTTTTGTAAATTGATCAAAATGAGCTCACCTTTCCAACGCGTTTACTGGCAATTAAACCCGATCGATAGTTTTTGAGTTATGGATGTGAACGTGTAGGTAATATTTCATACGAACGTCAATTTGGGAAAAAATCTACCAACAAAAAGTAGGGGACTCGATTTTAACGATACAGGTATGGTTCCTATGGCAAATTTTCATGGAATAACCCATAGAATACGGAAATCATAGGGAAATTGGTGAATTTTTCACTCCCTACAAAATATAATATATATATATTAGGGCGGGTCAATTTGTATGGACGAATTTTTTGGTGGTCTGGCTCAGCGAAATTCGTAAAATGCATGTAATTTCAAGACTTTTTCTCCACTACAGCATATACAAATTCTGAAAAAAAGCTGTGCGGACTTTCGTAAATAGATTTTGTTCTCAATTATAAAATATGAATGTATGAATGTATATGTATGAATCTATTTACGAAAGTCCGCACAGCTTTTTTTCAGAATTTGTATATGCTGTAGTGGAGAAAAAGTCTTGAAATTACATGTATTTTACGAATTTCGCTGAGCCAGAATTTGACCCGCCCTAATATATATATATATATATATATTAACACATGATATCCAAATGAAATTTTTAAATTATATTTGTTTTATTATTTTTATAATATTGAATGGTATAAAACTTATAAATTTTTTTGAATAAAAAAGTTTATACCACACAAATGTTATAAAAAAGATAAAATTTATCCTCAAATTTTTTACTGTGTAGACGTATTAGTAAAGGTTACTTTAGAGTGTGTGCACGGCTAGAAATCTTGGAATAAATTTTAGTCCCCCTTAAATATTACTGCATTTTTTTAAACCTATTAAACCAAAATAAATATTACAGCATCCATATTTTTAGCTTTTTGGTTTAAATTTTAGTTTTTTGGTTTAAATTTTAGCTTTTTGTTTTAAATTTAATACAATTCTCTTTTACTTTTTGTTTTTAATAAAATTTATACTATATTCTAAATATTTCACTATTCCTTAGTGCTGTTATATATATTGTATATATATATATATATATATATATATATATATTTTTGCTAACTAAAACTGATCAGGCAGCGGACGCCATTTAATCGAGCGAAGAAATTCTGTGCTACATGAACACAACTGTTTGATTAACTGTCAGATGCTGCTACTGACGCTGGTAAATTAATAAACACAGAAAGAAAGCAGCAAATTTAAGTGAGAAACCTTTACAATTTAATCGAATCTAACTTCTGACGTGTAGAGTAGTAACACATTCAGAGAAAATCATCGTGAACCAAGTAAGCGCTTCCATTACAGTTCACACCAGTTGTCTGCGCTGAATGCGGCCAATGTTATTGCTTTGTTACCTCTATGCTTTTGGTATGTTGTTTGCTAAATATACAAATGCCACTTTTACATTCACCAATACGATGTCACATAGAATTAGCATATATTGCAATTGATCATTGGCCGCATTCAGTGCAGACAACAGTTGACAACTGTTGTGTAAACACTTGCTTAATGGTACAATTTTGAGAGCGCTCACTAAAACTGATCAGGTGGCGGACGCCATTTGATCGAGCGAAAAATTCTATGCTACATGAACACTTCTGTTAAATTAATTGTCAGATGCTACTACTGACGCTATAAAATTAATGAACGCGGAAAGAACGCAGCAAATTTTAGTGAGAAACCTTTACAATTGCATCGTAATTTTAAAAAAATGTACATAAAAATTAAAATACTCGCATTATTAAATTTAATCTTATTTCTGACGTGTACAGTAGGGCGTATCGAAAAATTAAGATGGTATTCTAAGAGGTCTCAAAAGTTGCATAGAGTGGTCAAGATCTCCCAAAAAAAATTTTTAGGATAAAATAAGGATGTCTGCCTCTCTCGCAAGGACAAGGTTGTTTCTTAAGAAAAGCAGTAAAAAATCACGATCTAAAAATGCTTTGATTTTTGTAAGAAAAACTATATATGCCTTAAAGTAAAAGTAAATAAAGACTTTAACTAAGAATATCCTGCTAAACACGATGCTACTCTCGATTTTTACCCACAAGGTCCTGTGTGAAGGATATTCGAATCTAAAGGTACACTCGAGGCAGGACAGAACTTTTGATTACTATCTGATTGCCTAGATTTTGGCAATTTGGATTATAGTGTTGAAGTTTTCCTTAAATTTGGCAAATCAATAAATTGCGTATTTTTTGCATATGCATTTTCTTGTTTTTGAGAAATGTATACTTGAATGCAATTTAAAAAAAAAAATTAATATTAGGTTTTATATCTCGGGCACCAGAAGTGGTACCCGAATTAAGAATTAAGATGAGTTTATGATTTGAATTTTCATAAAAATTAATTAACGCCATTTTCACCGATTTTTGTCAATTTTATGCCCCCACCAACTCCGCCAAAAATTGCGCTAATATTTTTCCCCCTCCAAATTAAGTTTCTTAGTTCCGTCAGTAATGGCTCCATGCAAAATTTTACTCAAATCGAATATGGTCGTTCCGTAAGGCCGGTACGTTTAAAATGGAATTACTGAATGATTCTAATTAGAAAATTTTTTATTCTATTTTGAAAATATTTATTCTTTCAACCACAAAAAACATTCTCTGAACTACAATTTATAGGCTATACCATTCATCTATAAATCACTGGAACAATCCCACCTTGGCCAATTTATATAATTTGAAATTTAGAACACAATCTCCTAAGACAATCTTAATCTTTACTATTTACCTTAACCTTTTCCTATACTCTTACCCCTATAAATGAAGACAGTTTTTAAATTCATTTTCGGTAAATTGCCAACCACAAAATCAATTAACATAATTTTTTTCTTACTATGCATATAACACACTAACAACCACACAATTAAATCAAGTAATCGGAATAACTTTTTTACTCCACACACTAAAGCACTCACACTTTTAGTTGAGTCTAAAATCAATTAAGCTCAATTTGGCGCAAATGAAAACCAATTAAAATAGCTACCGTAGGTGTTGTGAATTAAAAAAACGTAATTGTGAAAAAAATAATTATAATTAACACAGCAACAAACAGCTTTTATAAATGCTTAATAAAAATACTGAGTTATAACCAACACAACGAAATTAATTGAATTACTTGCAATTAATTTAAAAGTTGTTACTACAAATGTCAAACTGAACTGACAGCTCAATCAATAACAAAGAAAAAAAAAGTGCAAAATCACAGTAGCGTCGAAACGTGAACACAAACTACAACCGCAACAAATAAAATAGTCGTCGTTAATAACTTCTTAAAGTGGCTTAAAAGAAGTTTCGAACTTTTGACAGCTACGCATGTTAATTGAACACAACCACATGAGGCACAAGCTGTCAAAAGTCATTTAAGTCGACAGGCTGACGCGACTGCAATCCATTAGTAGCCATTTTAATTTTTGTTTTTATCTCATTTTTAATAAATAGCTATTTCGTATTGTTGACGAACAACTTAACCGAGATTGAGTGATCGTAAAAAGCTGTGTTTAATATGCTTGTAAGCTGTTTTTACTACTTGTTGCAGCTTAATTAAGAACTGCAGAATTTTACGTTTTTATATTTTTTCCCCTTTATGGATGACGTTCTACGATTCAAACTTAATATGCTTTGACGAATTCATTGTATTATATAGAGGAATACTTCTTCAGTTAATGCTTCAATGTTTCTTGTCCATATCTTC
Source organism: Dichetophora obliterata (assembly GCA_963920525.1). Classification (NCBI taxonomy): domain Eukaryota; kingdom Metazoa; phylum Arthropoda; class Insecta; order Diptera; family Sciomyzidae; genus Dichetophora; species Dichetophora obliterata. The sequence continues at coordinate 58,075,055 of OY986437.1, forward strand.
TTGTGTTTTTTTTTTTACCCTTGAACCAATTAGCCACCTTCAATGATATGCATTCTGAGCTCCATTAAGATCAAGATTAACCCATTTTCATATGAACGCGGCTCTTTTTTGTGTTTTTTACCTTTGAACGAGTGGCATCGAAGATTTTGAAGAGGAAAGTCATGGTTATTGGGCAGAATGAGAGCACGGAGGGAAGAAGAGTAGAAACATTAAATTTAATGTTGACTGATTGAAGCCTCTTTAAATGCTTAAGTAGTAAGAAATCCTTCAGCAGATTGACAGCTTGTGCATACACGGAGAAAATTCTTTGCGAACATGTCATGATCAAGCTGATCATAAAAGGCAAGATATGTTTCTTTTAACCGTATATAAGTTTAGATCATGTATTATGGACTATGCTCACAATTCTAGCTTTAATTCTGTTTAAAACATGTATAAAATACTGATCACATATTATGATAACTTTTTAATTTCCATAATATTTATGATCAACGAAATTGCATGTATTATGAACGAATTGCTCTTAAAAGCGTTTACAATTTATAAGCGTTGATCACAAATTAGTATCAAGTGCTTATAACGAAGAACACAAAGAAAACAACACAGAAGCTTTGTTAGAAAATAAAGCAATACAGAAAAAAACAATTTTGGCTACAGCCAAAGTGTAAACAAATAAATAAAGTAAATAAAACTGAGAAATTGACGCTTCAATCTCATCGCCTCTGTGGTGCAGTGCGTTAGTGCGCACTTGCACACGGGTATCACAAAGATTTCTGATGAAGCCTTTAGCACGGCCGAAATTGCAATAAAATCAGCTAGTGATTTTTTCCTTTTCATATTGAAAAAACTTTGTTGTTGTTGTTGTTTCTTTGGAAAGATTCGTTAGAACAATTCATTGTTCTAACTTTGACCTTAAGCTCAATAAACGATTTTAAACTATCAAACAACTAGAATTTGTATATAAAATCAAGTATGATTTAAAATATCAAACATTTAGAATTTGTATTTAAATCATATAAAGTCAACATAATAAAGTAAATAATGTTCAAGTTATATGAAATTTTTGTTTATGAAATAAAAAACTTTTGTAATAAAAATAAAAAATCTGTATTTTTTCCTACAAAGGTTTATTTATTTCAATATCAATTGCTCATGATCCATGAACACTTTAGCAACAAAAGTTGCTCGTATATAATGATTTTATCTTGCTCCGCATTTATGAGCACAAATGCTTTCTTTATAGTTGCTCATAGTCAAAAAATGTGCGCTATCTAGCATAGGGAATAATATCTGCACAGAATTCTCTCCGTGTAGCTTGTTTTGACTTTTAATGTTTTTTTTTGTGGTAAGTTTTAATTGTAGGTTGATTTGGCAGCAACTTTTCTTCATAAACATGCGAGATTAGAGCGTGCACAAGGTATATTTAAGGAGGTAGTGTTAGTAGATACAATTCTCTCTTGTGGTGGGTACCTTCGCTGTCAAATTCAGTTGTGTAACAATAAAAACAAAGCAAATAACAAAACTTGTCAATTGGAATTATGTTGTGATTTAAATTGATTTAATTGATAGCATTAAATGCCAAGAAATCGTGCAATTTGCCGAAAGCCTTTTCAAAAAGAAAATGGCTCATTTTTTGCGGGCCTCGTGAAGAAATACGCAATTCACTGAAACGTTGCTTGTTCCACAACATTTTTACAATCAGTTGTCTATCATCTGTCTTCATGTATTCAAGCCAGGGATGGAAGTGGAATTTTTCAGATTGTGCCTAATTGTAGAGAAAAATAGTACCTTTTTAAAAAAATTGTGCTCACACTAAAAATAGGAGCGTTTATAATAGACTTTCTAAAGCAAAAAAAGAAATATATTTTTCATTTCCATACGGATTTCTGAATGCCTAATACTAAGGACACACATATGTTATTGATACTATAGTATTGAAACCATGAACGACTTTATACTATGTGTATACTATCGAAATAGTTTTGTTTGACAATTGCTTCAAAAAATTATTTACATTTAAACAAAATTCTTATTTTAAGAAGAAAAGAAAAAATTTAAATAAAAATTAATCCAAGAAATTGTTTTTCTTGCTATTTACTTTGAATAAAATTTGCTTTCAAAGGAAAACCTTTAAATTTTATGACTTTTATGTAGTTAGATTTTTTTGTAGCTATCAGAAAAAGGCGCTGATAACAGTTGGACTATAGTAATAACAGGGTTGCAAGTCAAAAAAAAAAGGTATGTTAGTATGGCAAAACCATGAAAAATTGTTGTGTTTCGTAAGACATGAATGAGGTGCGATACTAGCTTCGTGAGCTGGTTTATAGCTACTATAGGTTTATTATCTAGACATACATATGGTATACCCATAATAGTTTCAATACTATGGTATCGATACTATATGTGTGTCCATAGTATAAGATCTTTCCAATTTCTTAACCGATTTCAACAGTCGATATGAAAAGAGTAATTAAAATTTTATTTATTTTAAGGCCCCAGCCTGGTTAAACAGGCCGATAAATAGGCAATTTTCATGAATGTGTTTTGAAAAAAGTTTAAAATATATGTAGGTACTTAAAACTTTTCAGGTACATATATTAATAGTTCTTTGAAGAAGATTGTATAAAATTTTCAGATCATTTAATCAATATTCAAAACAATAAAAAAAAACACAAAAAAATATTCTAAGGCAGGATCAGGGGCGACGTGCGCTAGTGCGCAAAACATGAACCGAGCTGGCGACCTATCAACAGGTCGAAACAATCATCTGAAGCCAAAAATCAAAAATGTTTCTGTTTAGTAAGAGTGTTTTATGGAAGAGAAGACCACTTTTATTGAAATTTATTAAAAAATAATAAAATGGCGGCGTTTGAAAAATTGTTTGTCATTTTTGCTGAAAATTTTCGTTACATTTTTATTGATAAACAATCCAATATGCAATGTATTAGTAAGAATTTTGAAGATTATTGGTAAGGTTATGGTCCATAGACAATTTAATAACGCGTTAAAAAAAAAACATAATGATTCGCTGAAAATTGACTAATTGCTACTATGATCCACAAACTAGTCCAGGGCATCATTTCGCCAAGGGTTGTCGCCTCGCCATCTAAAAAAAATTAGAAAAGATACATGTGAATGTCCCATTATTGGTCTTTTAAGTACAATGCAATTGATTTTTATTTAATTATGAATAAGGTTTGAAAAAATTATTTAAACTTTTGGAAAAATCTAAAATTTTTAAATTTTAACCACGTCGTTTTTGGAAGTTAGATTTTTTAAAATGTATTTTTTTTTAATCTTTATTTAAATACTAATTGATGAAATTACGTAAAAATGTATTAAAAACAATTACAGATATCATTTGCACATATCATTTTAAAATATGAATTTACGAAAAATGTGTCAACTATCGGACACTGTTTCTTCATTACGATATTTGGATTCGACGAAAAATTTTGTAAAATTTTATAAAAAATGTTATCGCTGTTTGTTATAGTGGAAGTTTTCCAAAATTTTTGGCGTAGTGTAATTATGTTCAAGTAACTTTACTAGCAATGATAAGAACAACGAAATGTCAAAGTAAGCAACAGGTGCACCAAAAATTGAAAACTACATTTACATGCAACTTGATTTTTTAACTCCGAGAAATTTAAATAGTCCGAAATGAAAACGCACTTGCCTAAAATCTCGTCTGATCTCGAAAGTACCAAAAATAGCACAATTGTGGCTATAGTTCCATCCCTGGTTCAAGTTCTAATTCATTAGGGGTATTCACGATTCAGTGCAATTGCCTGTGCAGTTGAGGACTTGTGCACTTTACAAAAACAAAATATACGTACGTCAAAAATCTGCACAAGTGCTTTTCTACTGCAGCCTAAAACTTGAGCACTTGAGGACTTAAGCAGTTGTGCACTTGTGTGCATTGACAAATTTTGACAGCTTTGAAAAAGTGATAGTGGTGTGTTCACGAAAACCTAACTACACAACCGCACAAGTCCTCAAGTCCTCAACTGCACAGGCAAGTGCACTGAATCGTGAATACCCCTATTGTCTTTTACGCTCTTCTTATGTTTGACAGCTATTTTATCCACCTCTCTGGGACGACTCTACCATGTTGAATATACCTTGAGCGTGCACAAAAATTACTTTTGTTTGAGTTTTCGGAGTAATGAAGTCGGTTTGGAAGAGTTCGTTCAGGGTTACTGCCGTTAAACCAAGTTAGCGTGCATATTTCTACATACGGTTCAAAAATTAACAACAAAGCCGGGGGAGGCGTCTTTACTGCGGATCTGGACATCGGAACCTCATTAAGACCAGATCAATGCAATGCATTGTTTTTCAAGCGGAAACAATGGCCATTTATAGAACTGTGAAATGAATTTATTTAGATGATGAGGTGTATTGTGAGATATCAACTAGAGATGTCTAGATTTTTGCGGACAGCCAAGCAGCTATAAAATCCCTTGGAGGTATGTTTCTAACATCATCAATTGCCCTTAAATGTTGCTCGTCTCTAAATGGCTGATAAGTTCGACATTCATCTGATCTGAATAACTGGGCATTCCTGGAAATTGTAGAGCAAATGAGTTTGCTAGAAAAGGTACAACGGCAAAACTGCTACCTTACATGGCAACATTAGGCATGTTACTTGCGTCGTGAAAGCTGGCTCTAAGGCAATTTTCCGCAGCAATGGCTAATTTCTTGTGAAACCATAGCACCACCTCCAACACAGTTAGACAGATGTGGCTCAGTTTTGCTGAAAAATGCACGAGGAAGCTCACTCAAATGGCGAGCAATTATCTCTAAATTCTGAAAGGCATTATAACAGAATACTGTCTTATAGGTACTTAGGCATGCCTTAAGAATGGGGGTCCATGCGACAAACTTCCGTGGAGTTGAACGGATTAGAAAGACGAGGAGATGATATCAAATCTCCTCTGCTCATGCCCAACTCTATCCCGCAGAAGACAAAAACATTTAGGTAGCCTTTTTTTATGATCTCCGGGATCTTAAGGAGGTAGACGGCGGTAAGCGGCTACTTTTATTTGTTATTAGTAATGGATGGTTCCAAGGCAGTGCCAAGAAGAGTAGGAGTGGAGAAGTAGGTAGCCTGTGGTATCGGAATGTACCAATTATCTGGTCTATGTGTCCCTTAACCTAATATTATCTAACCTTGTTTCTTCTCCTCGAAAATTTACCATTTTAAAGATTCTTGCATAAAAAGACTTTATTTTAAAGTGATACAAAAGTTTCACTTCTTACTTTATTTCAAAAAATTAAAAAAACTTCAATTTAAATATGAAATTTACAAATATATTAAATTTTTTATTGTAATTAGTTGTGACCTATGAGATTTTACATGATTTGAATTTAGAGTTTTAGCTCAAGTCAGTTATGAAAGAAGGCAACAACAACAACTTTGAATAAAGTCAATCACACAGTAGACTAGATAGATTGTTTCGAAAGGTAGTACCCCTTCATCTTCAGAAGTCTTAAGTGATTAAGGGAAGGTTCTCATTAAACTCGACCAAAAATCTCAATTATTAGTTTTTTAATTTTTCGATAGCTGGTGATGTAGAGAATATAATCCCAAAGCAATTCGGGCATTAACAATTGCACAAAGAAGCAATCGCATATGAAAGGAACCCATATTTTCATAAGTGAACTTGAAAAACCGTTAGCCAAATCTTAAAACGTGTTTTTTGAAAAATCATGTTTTTCAAACTGGACTCCACAATATCTCAAAAACTATTTTATGGATAAATTGAAATTTATTGGATCCTTAATTCAAATAATATTGGAAAAATAAGTAAAAAACGCAGCTAAAAATTCACATGTACGTCATTTTAGTAATTTTCAACTACACTCGCGCTCAAAAAAAAAGACGAGTTAATAATTTGATAAGTAATATTATTTTTCTTGAATTATAACACAGTGTGCCAAAAACATGTTAAATTTATTTGTTTTGTTAACAAGCGCTCTAACGAAATAAAGCAATGGCGATTTTAAGTTTGACAGATGCATGTAAAAAAAAAGCGAAACATACAAAGCGACCCGGTCACTTTAACTCGTCGCAGATTTCCAATTTCAGAAATTTCAGCATGTACCCCTTTTATTTATTTTTTTCTTCGCAATTGACATTTTCTTAGTATTCTGCGTCACACTAATGATATTAGATTTTGAAAGTACATATGTAAGAACTCTAATTTATCTGACTCAATTAAGGGCTTACTCCACTGTAAAGTCATTAAAATTAGTCATGTTTTTTAGAATTTTTGTAAGCAAGGAAACACAATTTATGTGAAATGGTTCGCTTAGAGTTGATTTTCATTATTTCACTTGGCACACATTTTGGTTAAAAATTCAAAGTCTAAAAATTGGGCTAATTTTGGTTCCTTTTTAAGCTCTCTCTTTTCCCGATCAAAAATATTATTTTCTTTAGTGACTTTTTGTTATTTTTAATATCAAATAGAATAGAAAATTCGAATAAAATAATTAGTTTTGTCACCAATAAATAGTTGCAGTCAAAACTCTCTCCATGAAAAATTTTGGCTATAGGCCTGGTTTCAAAACTTTAAAATTTTGACGCTTTTAGCATTTAACAATACCATTTTGAGGAATTGAAAGATTAAAATCCAACTCTTACAAATAAAAATTATCATAAAAACTAAAGTACACTTATATATATGACACTCTTAGACATTGAAAACGAAGAAATATCTAGCTCGTTTTAGAAAACTTCCGGCTAAACGTTATAGAATGTAACTAAAGTATAAAAAAATTTATCATTTCTATTAAAATTTTGGTAAAGAAGATCATTGATCTTTTTATTGCATACATTCCACTCCAACGGAATACAAGGCTTTGTTATTTTTCAATCGAATTTATATTAAAAATAAAACACAAAAGCAACACAGCAGGATCATTTAATAAATTAACTACCGCATTATTAAAGCGTGATTGTTAAGTAGTCAAAAGAACACCAGCTAACAGCTAATAAAGAAGTTATAACAATGAGTTGTAGTACGATTACATTAAAGACTACCGTGAGGTGAGACTAATTGGCGAAAGAACGCCAAGATGACTGGGCCACACGGCACGTTGTTACCTGGAATTATCATGCATAGCGAACACAATTAAGAAGCCAAGTTAAGAGCCAGAGCATCAGATATATTAAGTGAAAATAAACGATCGACAGCTCAATCGAGCCATTGAGCCACAGGAACACTCATTCGATTTAGTTGAAGCTATTGTCTTATGAATGAAAGACAATTAGACGCATGTTAAAAAGGTTATTTAAATGGCTTTTAAAAAAACCTAACTAGCTACTGCCAAAACAGGAAAATAAAGCAATTTATAGTCATCACATTTAAGAGACCGAAATAAAAATATCATAAAAACAGGTTAAAAGGTTACAATTACAGGTTTGAGTTGTGCAAGAAAGCCGCCGAATAAAAATATATTTGTATTTTCTACCAATCCACCGATCAAAAATCAAAGATAAGCAAGGTCTTAACAAATTGCTCGCTGCTCTACAAAACAAACTCAAAACAATAATCACCTAAATTGACTGAAAATTGACTCTAATCGCGTCAAAATGATGATAAGACAGTTTTCCAATGAAATGTTCCAATCCGTCGTAAGAAGGTACAAACAGGAAAAAAAAATGTATTTGAATGTGTTCTTCGAAAACACGTTGAATTGAATTGTTCAAACCAAAGCAGTCAAGTCAGTCAAAAGTGTAAACAAGCTAAAAACGGTCAAGCAGAAAGAACAGTTCCAGGTGTAGGCAGACAATAGGTTGGATAAAAAAAAAGTGACAGTAATTCGCTGTTTGAACAGCATTTAAGTGGGGGCTAATGAGTGGCATGTTGCACTTAATTGAAATGTTGTTGCATGTTTAAATAACAAGAAAGAAAAAAACCGAGTAGAAAATAATATTTTAAAGATGCTCAGTTTACATTGTATATTCCTAAGTAGTCTTTTGCTTAGAAGTTGCACCGCATACACTTATTAATTGATAGAGAATTAGGCGAAGAACTCTTGAAGATTATCACAATGGTGTCCATATGTTTGAAATATTTGTAAATATTAGTAAACGAGGAGTGTCTTTAAGCACTTGAAAGTTATAAAATAGGCATATATTTCAAATTTAGTCACAAATTTGATACCTTTTTTTTATAACTCATGTTGTACTGAGGAGGGGATCTTTGCACCCTTAGGAATTACAGGATTCATTGGTATGTCGTGAATTTGATTCCAACTATTGTTTCTAGCAGAAAAACTCAATCACTGAAAACTTATTTAAAGACAACGAGTTTGAAAGACAATAAAATACCCTTTCTAGCGATGTATCAATGGACCACCATTCATCCATGTCCGAGCTGTGCTAGTTACAAGTAAAGGCTCAGCCAAAATAGACGATTTGCTCCGTAACGAGTAAAAACGTAAGTATTCGGTTAAATACATTTTAATGTAGTTACCCAAATGTAGTTGCCCAATTAATGAGCAAATGTAACTGAACGAAACTAAACGAAACAGTTTGACAAGCCGTATTATTCCGTAAGAACTGAACTGCTAGCATAGCAACTCGTCAACAACAGCTGTGTAGAGTGCGTTTTTATTTTATTTCCAGCAATTTGTTTCAATTTCACCATTATTTAACTCATATTTCACAAATCTTTATTTAAAATTCAACTATGCACAAATTAAATAAATAAATAACACTCGGCAATCGAGCGTTATCAGATCAAACTGATCAGCTGATTCAGACGAGTTGAGCAACTCGTTTCATTTTGGGTTAAATCCGTAAACATCCGTAACGAGGGCAGGCGTTCGTCAAGTTTCTATCGTCTCATTTCGTATATTTTGATTAACTTTCTCAACTTTCTGTGGAAGTTCTTAACTCTCCACATCGCACGCAATTTTCTCAGAATTTTGTGTAATAAATCGAAATTTTACTTTTATAAAAATAAATATGGTTTTCTTTTTAATTTTCTTTCTTATGACATCAAAACAATAAGCAACACAAACTTTGTCATTCCGTTGCTTCACTGTAAGAACTTCTTTGCAAAAATTTGTCTTACAAAGTTTATATACCTTCCGAATTAACATCGAGAAAAGTAAAATGTATGAGCTGGCTCTATTATTAATCCTACCAACATTTCCTCCAAACATATCCACCCCTTTCAGTCAGCCTCTCAGTCTGCCTTCTTGAGACCTCTACAAAAAATGAAAAATTGCAGGAAACAGTTCATAGCTGTTAATACCCTTGAGGTGATTCTTAGAGCAGTCAAATGTATAAGATGGTTCATTTATGTTTTTATCATCAACGTTTCTTTTAGCATTTTTCGGAAAGAAAAATTTATTTTTTTTTTTAATTCTCATATTTCGAATCATAGGTCATTTAATCAATCACCAATCCAAATTTGTTTCTTCTAATTTGTGCAACAGCACCTTTTGAATGCTAAATGATTTGTCCCCTCCATTTAAAATAAAAAGTAAAAAATTTACGACAGCTTCGTTCTTCATAATATGAAAATATGTATTTATTTTTAGCTTTTGATTGGTAAGAGATATTAAGGAAATGTGTTCACTCACCATAATGCACTCAGAAAAAAATTTCCAGAAAATCTAGAAAAATAGCACCCAATCGTTAGAAAATCGGGCTGCATTTAGCGACATGGCCGATTTTCTAAAAATGAAGTATATTTTTTTCGTTAAATTGACCCAAGAAGTGTAAAATAGTTTAGAAAAATTATACAATCATTTACGAACTATTTTGCTAAATGGAAGAACCTTAGCGCAATTGTGTTGAAATCTTTTTACATACGAGTAAGTTTTTCTACCGTTTATTTATCATCGGCTATAGATAAAAGAAACATTTTCTCTTAAAATAAGAAATTTTCTACCATTTTTTAATTATCGGCTATAACTACGAGAAATATATTCTTTGAAAATAAGAAATTTGTCATCAAATCCTTGGAAAAATTTTGGAATTTTTGCAGAAAAAAAATCCTTTTTTAAGATTTTTAACAGCATCCTGTGTGAATTATTATTTTTATACTGACATTAAAATTTAACATTAAATTAAATTGAAAAATTACCACTATCGGGAGACTTGAACCTCAGCCACGTGGTTTCCATTCGATCATCGCAGTTGTCAAACAATCGCTGATTAATTTGCTTCATTAAGAAAAGTTCGCTTCGTAAGTAATTTTAAAGCATTTTTTTTAGAAATAAAAGAAAAGCATCCTTAAAATAAATTACTTGTGGTGTACAAAAAACGAAAAATGTACATGTATTTCTATGAAATATCCAAGTATTGTAACTCATATTTCTTCAATTTGTTGCAAGCGGACTGGATGTCAATACAGTTTTTCTTCAAATTATTTCTGCTTTTATATTTAAGTAAAAACTTGTCTTTAAACCTAAGAAGCTGTGTTGATAACGTTGTTAAATCATGTAAAAATTCTATACATTAAGGAGAAATCTCTAGAGAATATAGAAAAACCCATGTCTATGAATTGAAGCCACAATTTCTTAATTTTAGGGAAGCCGTTTTTTTTTTTGAGTGTGAACATGATTTTTAATGATAGAGACTGCTTATTGAGTTTTGTGTCAAAACGAATTACTTTTTGCGGATAAATGATATGTCATATGAAAGATTGTGAGAAACTACAATTAAAAAAAAGAACAACTTTTGACTTATTTTTGGAGCGAACATTGAATATTTTAGATGCTTTTTGAAAACAGTATATAACGAAGAATTTGTGAGGTAACAACAAATATATTTCCATTTTATATAGTGATTTAATTGAACTTTAAGTCAATGAAAATTTGAGGGAAATCGATTGGAAAATAACAGATATATTATTGCGTTACGAAAATGCGTTGTACTAAGAAAATCTTAATTTTCAAATTATCACAATAGTTTTAATGTCAAAATAATGGGATTTTTTTCTTAACATACCATCTGTAAAATATGTTATCCAAAAAGCTTTCGTATACCGATATTTTTCCTAATCAACAACTTTTCATACAAAAATGCATTGTACTGAGAATATCTATAGTTTTTGAGATTTTGCAAAAATTTTGATGTAAAAATAACGGGATTTTTCAAGATTTACTACTAGCCAATCTTACTTACTTTCCCAACTAGCCAATCCGATTCATTTGCTTTGTTTCGTTTATTGTTTATGAGATATTTTTGTTTGGATGTATTTTCACTTATGACGTAGACCTGCGCAGTAGATTGCCAATTCTGCGCACTTAAGGCGTGATCTTCTTTATATTGTTATTGGTTTCTCACAATCTTTCATATGACATATCATTTAAATAATTTGAAGAAAAACTGTATTGATATCCAATCCGCTTGCAACATTCTACGGCAAAATTTCTTTGTTTAAGAAATTTCACCATAACAATAAACATTCACACATGATACACTAAAAAATTGCTTGTTGTAGGGTATCCGTAAGAAATGACAAAAAATGTCTGAAGTATTTTTTGCATATCTTATCAATGTCTAAAATTCGCTCTTACGTTATGTTTTTCCATCTCTTACAGTTTAGCTTTTATATAATAAATGCTCCTGTTACGGTCATATTTTAGGTCGAAGGTCACTAATCTAAAATGCTATCATACTGTGCAGCCAGACCTTTCAACTGATACCTCGTTCACTATTCTACCTCTTCTTAGCCATGCGATTCCTTTCTAAAACTAATATAAGACTTCAACGTTTATATTTCGGGTCTGAGGTCATTAATTTCAAATCTAACATGTTTCGGCACATTTTCGATGCAGTACCTTTCGAATAATATACGTTTCATTGCCCTTATTCTGAAATAAGTATCAAAAAAGTGTACGACAACATTTGATGTTTGCGTATTAATTAATATAAAAGATGATATATTATATATGTAGTTGTGGCGTTAAAGGGTTAATAAAATGAAGAGTGAAAATTTAGATTTGTTGTAACCAAAGGATTTCTATATAAAATTTCTGACTTACAATATTGCTGAAAAAATAAAAAAAAAACAATTAACAAATAAGATAAAAGTAATTTTGCAAGCGGCCGTAGCCTAGTGGGCAGAGTGCGTGGCCCCTAAGCGAAAATACCGCGGTAGCCTTGGGTTCGATTCCAGCTCAGACAGAAAGTTTTTTCAATTGAATTAATTTTTCTGTTCGGTCGTCACCTCTCTGCAGACAATGGTATAACTTTTAAAACATTTATGGTTTGGATTTATATGTATACCAAATAGTATTAAATTTATGCTCATATTTTTTTACTGTGTATATGATTTTGTGGATTATATAATTTACACTTAAATAAAGTCTGAAGACTAAAAAATTCCTTTTTATATGTTCTTAAGAACATATGCCGTTCGGAGTCGGCATAAAACACGTAGGTCCAGTTCTCAGTAATTTGTGATCAAACATTTTGTAACACGCACAACACAATTGATCAATAGAAGATATGTCAAAGTCCTTCCAAGGGCTGAAATGGCCAGTTTATTTTTTTATAATTTTGCAAGCATTGACAATTACTACATTTAAGGGATGAACTCTTCAAAATAAGGCTTTAACATTGGACGCATTCAGCGCAGCCAACAGTTGTGAACTGTAATGACAGCGCTACCTTAGTGAGTGATGTTTTTCTCTGAATGTGTTGCTACTCTAAACGTCAGAAAAGTTGCATCAATAGCAGCATCTGACAGTTAACACAACAGTTGTATTCATGTAGCATAGAATTCTTTCGCTCGATTTAATGACTTCCGCTACCTGATCAGTTTTAGTGAACGCTGCCAAAATTATACCATTCAGCGATTTTTTACGCAACAGTTGCCAACTGCTATTATTAGTAGGTTATAGTAACTTGCTCTATACAAAAGAAAAAAAAAAGCGACAAAAACCCATTTCTTTGAAAGAAACAAAGGAACAATTCATTTCATAAAAAGGAATTTTTTAGTCTTCAGACTTTATTTAAGTGTAAATTATATAATCCACAAAATCATATACACAGTAAAAAATATGAGCATAAATTTAATACTATTTGGTATACATATAAATCCAAACCAAAAATGTTTTAAAAGTTATACCATCAAATCTTAAAAATTTTGCCAGACCAGTTTTCTCGTCAGACAAATCGAAATCATTATATTTTTAAATTTCCCGATTTCGGTAAATTTTTTTCTTTCGAACCAGAATATATTTTGATTTAAACATGATATTCGTTTTATTATTTTTATAATATTGAGTGGTATAAAATTTATAAATTATTTGGAATAAAAAAAGTTTATACCACACAAATGTTATAAATAAGATAAAATTTCCCCTAAAATTTTTTACTGTGTACACTTTTTCGGTTTTAAGTATCATTTTTATTGTACTTGGCGGCCACTTACACATTTATTCTAAAAAATGTTCTTTATATGTATGCACTTCCCGTAAATGTATACATACTTTGTTTTGGCATAACAAATAAAATGACAAAAGACAAAGATGAAGTTTCTGATACATTCCGTAAATATCATGTATTCAAAATATAAATTCAACTGCTTCACTTTGTTATAGCAAAAACTATATTCCTCTTAACAGCACCAGGATTGCTCGTAATTAATTTCATTTGAAAGCAACAATTATGCTAACTATAGCCACAGTTTAATGATGAAAAATCAATCAATCAAAAATCAATTTGCTTTTTTCACTATCAGTTCAATAAAAGAAAAAAAAATAAAAACCACAAACCTGTTATTTGCCACTGCAATTAAACCTTATTTAGACCAAACTAATTGAGATTTTCCACTCAAATGGAATTTGCTGATTGTCATGCATGGAAGGCAGGCGCCTTCTGCATAACTCCAGGCAGGCAGAAAAAACATCAGTATAGCAACTGTAAAAAGTCAACATCAAATATAACTTTTCTATTGCGCCCACAGAGTCTGAGGCACGGGTACGTAATATCGTTAACACCAAACAAAGAGCGCCCAACCAATATAGTTAACGTCCACCCACACTTTAACTCACACACACACTCCCATTCCCACGCGCGCACACATAACGATTGAGCTAATGACTTCCTTGCATGTCACATGATATTTTAGAACTATTCAAAATTCAAAAAGCATTCAATGTGGCCAAAATGAATTAAAACGCCGAGCGTCCGCATCCAAGTCCGTTGATTTACCTTGATTGACGGTTGTGGAAAAAAAGGTTTTTTAAAGAATTTTTATTGCGACACATTGTAAACATTGCGCTGCTAATTGTTAGTCGTTTATTAGACGCCTTTATTGCAGCAGGTCACCACCATCCATCCACACCTTGCCACCCCAAACGATTTCGAACCACCTACGCTGAGGGGACTACAGGCACTACTCACTGATGTGAAGGTTTCCTTACGTTTAAGCATTAAGCAACATATAATTAGATACATATGTATGGTATAGAAAGTATCTTATGATTATAAGGAGCACATTTGATGTTCCTTGGCTGATGTTGGCAGGGTCTTGAATAGCCCTGGAGAAACACTAAATTAAATTGAAATTAGTTTTTTGGGGGTGTTCAGAATGGAATTGCATTTATGTGGACGATTAGTAAGAGTAATTGTTATGTTGAAATGTTAAGTGAATAAGGTAAGGATATTATTGTGTGGCTTACATAAATAAAATTAAGGACTGATTTAATTTATTGAACGTTTAGAGCGGGAAACTGACACCTCTTAAAGTATTATATCAGTATTATGTTTGAAAAGAGACTTGTGGTTAATTTTTAGATTACCAAAGTTTTGCTGAAAAAGGTAATAAAAAAGAAATTCAATCTTGTTAGAAAATTATTCAATATTTTTTCCATCTACACTTAAGACAATTATTATATGATAAATATGTAGATAGTTATGGTGTTCGAGGAGCTTATACAGCTCTGATACTTAAGCGTCTTGTGAGGTCCATTGTGTCATATCAAGTTAATGCAATTGTTTTTTATTTATTTAAAAGATCAAAGAACCAAGTCATGCACCTTATAAAAACAAGATTTGGTCTTTGACGTGAAAGGAAAGTGTTAGATTAGTGAGAGGAAGTGATTGGAACCATACGTGAATTATTGATTAGGCGAAAAAAAAACGTAAAAGACAATTTGAATTGCTTTTAACCGAGGCTAGTACTATGCCTTAACCTCGGCAAGCATTTTCAGTCCTTAGTTGTTCCTGTCCTTTAATTCCACATTTTCCATAATTTAGTTGTGAATTTTTAGTTTTTCATAATTCTTAAATGTAGGAAAGAACAAAGAAGGTGAAAAGAACCATGCCGAACCCGGACTCGAACCAGGGACCTCTGGGTTGAGAAAAACAAGGCCGAGAAAACTAGAGTGAGCAATACTTCTTAGCTTGAAGAAGGATGGGACATTCAGTGAGAGTATGCCAAAAGGTTACTTGGCAGAGTTTTACTAGTAAAAGGATGTTTATAAAACAGCGTTAATTTTATTATCAATATTTATGAGCAAGATATTGATGTTCTTCTTAGATCAAAATTTGAACTAACTAAAAAATAGTTTTTCCCTGGAAAACTTTTATTCCACTGACTGAATTATGCAGCTTTCAACAAAAAACCTTTTAGGGAAAACCTATTTCTCTAGATTTTTTAGGAATTTTGATATCTTAGGTTCAGCAATTTTCGCTTACTACGAGTACAATTTCGCTTTAACGTGTATATCCAGATCATATATATAACACCTCTAAATTAGCAGCAACGTAATTTTTCAATGAATATAAACTCCGAAATAAAAGAGAGATAGCCTTTATCAAAATTCGTTTCTAAAATTAGTATATTTGAATATTTTCGAATACAAGCATACTTCAAACTGTTTCAGGGTCGGTTGAAATATTCTTCTCCTGATTTTCTGCTAGAACCCCGCAAAATTTTACCCATTTTAAGCGCATTTCTGTATCCTTTGGCAATCTGTATGAATATATATACATATATTTTATATACGATTCCATGCTATGAAGATATGTACTTACGCATGCAATATTATTTGACATGTTTTTGTTTTTCTTTTTGTTTTGCACAGAAAACAGCTACGCACAATTGTTCCCTCTTTTGAATTGAATTAAGCAATAATAATAAAAATGTTTGAAAAGAAATTCCAATAGAAAAATTTCAGCTGAAAGCTTTTTGAAAGCCGTTCCTGATTTTTTTGATTTTGAAATTTATTTCGGGTACATTCGCTTATATATATCATAGCAGAATAACCAGGTAGATGCACTAGAAATACGCTCTTTCCGACAAAAAAACAATAAGAAAGGCGTAATTATAACGTCAAAATTAGCTGTTTTGAAAATGTTATCAATTTTTACATACTTATTTATTCAGTTTTAACAATGGCTTTTCTGGACTGCTTATAACTGCTTCCAGTCGCGATCATTCGAAAACAATTCATCAATTGTTAGCTTCCATTCCAACATGATAAAACTAGCAAACAATCGTCGATTTCATTTAATAAATTTTATGTTTTCCAACAGCAATTTCACTTGTCAAAATATATTTTGACAGTTTAAATCAGCCCTACATAGCTACAGAAATAAAAAAAAAAACCAAAAACTGCGTCTTTCCAAACTGTAATACCGACATAAAGCGCACAGTACTACCACCTGATACAAAAAAAAAAAAAATTCCCAGGGTGTCCAACTTAGGCGACTCTCCCCTGTATTCCATTCCAAAAAATTATATGGTTTTTTTTACTCTTATGTATTATCGAGCATATGTATCGCGCATATTTTAGCAATTTTTCAAGCTTTTTAATGCGGTTAAAATCGGCTTATATCGAGCATATTAAAAAAGCTTTTAGATAGAAAAAGTTCGTGCAAAAGTTCAGCTCTTAGAAAGAAGCCACCAGAAATGATACGTTACGTGACAAAAAATAAAAGTGGTTTTTTCAATATAAACAAAAAAAACTGAAAAGTGTGCACGAGTTTTTTTATGAAAGTTTTTGTAATATAATCTTCCCAGCAAACCAAAGTTTCCGAATTTATCTGAATTCCGATTAGTTTGTAACTTTTTCGAGCATTCTTAACGAATTCGTAACTATTTCGCAAAAGTAATTTCGGAACATTTTCGAATAATTCAAAAGAGTTCCGAAATCAAATTTTCAAATATAAATTGTGAGGTGTTTTAAATATTTCGAGTTGAAAAAAAAATTGGTAAGCCATGAGCCTAGCGGCACTTTAAATAATTTGCCATTTGTAAAATAATTTAGCTTTAAACAACATTTTCTTTTAAAACAGATGATACTACAGATGGTTCTAATTTTAATTTTTACAGATGTAAATACAAACGACATGTTAAGTTCACATTTATATGTATTCCATAATAGTAGTTGCAAAGGATCTGCAATTTTTGGCATGTCATTTGTACGAAACATATAGTCTGGGGCATCTTAAGCGGATTGATTAACTAAACTTTGATTCGAAATTTCATTTAATTTTGTATAACATACGGTACAAAAATCATTAAGAGATCGTTGCGAATTTGATGCTTCATTTCAGTACGAGTTCGGTGCTACAATTCGTTGAGAAATTGTTATAAGTTTGTTACGAAAACGATAGTTCAATTCTTTAAGAATTTTTTACGAATTCGATACGTCAATTCTTTACGAATTTGTTACGAATTCGTTACGAATACGATACTCCAATTCTTTACAAATTTGCTACGAATTCGTTACTAAAATTGCTTCCGAATTCGTTACGACAATTCGTTACAAACTCGTGTCAACCCCTCCATACGATTTTCGTTACAAAATCGGAACGAATTCGGATGCCGAACTCGGAAAAATTTCGAAAAATTCGTAACGAATTCGTTACGAATGCGGAAACTTTGGTTTGATGGGTTGGATAATGTTCCCTGCAAACCAAAGTATCCGAATTTGTCTGAATTCCGATTAGTTCGTAACTATTTCGAGAATTCTTAACGAATTCGTAACTATTTCGCAACACTAATTTCGGAACATTTCCGAATAATTCGAAAGAGTTCCGAAATCAAATTTTCAAATTTAAATTGTGAGGTGTTTTAAATATTTCGAGTTGAAAAAATTGGTGGGCCATGAGCCTAGCGACATTTTAAATAATTTTCCATTTGTAAAATAATTTAATTTTAAACAACTTTTTCTTTAAAACAGATGATACAAAATATGGTTCTAATTTTAATTTTAACAGATGCAAATACAAACGACATGTCAGGTTCACATTTACATAAGTTCCGTAATAGTAGTTGCAATGGATCTGTAATTTTTGGCATGTCATTTGTACGAAACATATAGTCTGGGGCATCTTAAGCCCTAACTAAACTTTGATTCAAGATTGTTGTTTAGTTTTGTATTACATACGGTACAAAAATCATAAAGAGATCGTTGCAAATTTGATGCTTCATTTCGTTACGAACTCGGTGCTACAATTCGTTAAGAAATTGTAATGAATTTATAAAGAATTCGTTCCGAAAACGATAATTCAATTGTTTACGAATTTGTTACGATATCGATACGTCAATTCCTTACGAATTTGTTACGAATTCGTTACGAATACGATACTCCAATTCTTTACGAATTTGTTACGAATTCGTTACTAAAATTCCTTCCGAATTCGTTACGACAATTCGTTACGAATTCGTGTCAACCCCTCCATACGATTGTCGTTACGAAATCGGAACGAATTCGGATGCCGAACTCGGAATAATTTCGAAAAATTTGTAACGAATTCGTTACGAATTCGGAAACTTTGTTTTGCTGGGTTGCTACATTTTTATAATTGTTTCGTTAAAAAATTTTTTATTATTTTAATACAAAATTTAAAAATTATTTTTAAATTATGATACGTTACGTGATATATTTACAATACGTGGCAGATTTTTCCCTTCAAAAAAATACAAATATTTTATAGTTTTATTTATTTAATTCAACAAGAAAAGCATATAAAGTGTAATTCAGGACAGTTACAATCGAACACTGAAATAATTTAATTAAACTTTTTATAATACGAATATTTATTATACTTATAAAACTTCAACTTTTGTAAAAATTTTTCCACTTTTGTCACCGTGTTTCAACTTTTGTTGCCATTCAACATGTTTGCTGCCATTTTATTAAATTCAAATTGAGAGCTTCAGTACTATCACAATATAGTTCTAAACATTTTTTCTCTATTATGGAGGATATTATTTTTAACTACTTTTATTGTTAAATTGATAACATATGCTATCAGATCCAATTAGATTGGAGGAATGATTTTTTTCTCGGTGAACCATACCCTAAGGCACGGTTTCACCAACTATACTTAAGTTGTATTTAAGTTTATCCAATTAGTTTTGCTGAGTAGTTTAAATTTTTAATAACTTAAGTCAGGCATTTCCCATATTTAAGTTGATCTAAAGTTGAACTAAAGTACGGCTGATGAAACACATATTCAGAGCTTATACTTAAGTACAACTTAAGTATTGATTGTGAAACCGGACCTTAGTTTTAAAATTGTCTGCTTGATATGCTCTTCACAATCGTATTAATTGAAATTTTTTTTTTATTAGGTGATCTCTGTGACGACGCCACTGACCTGCGCTACAGCATGTCGCTGGCACATCTGCGCAATATGGACAATCATATGGCGCTGCTGCAGAACTCGCACAAGAACGGTACATTTCCTTTGCAAACAACGGGAGGAACGCAGCATCATTCCCACCACCATCATTCGACGCTGCATCTGCCACCGCCTCCTCATCACCTAAGTTACGCCAATTCAGTGATGAGCTTTACACAACAAGCAGCGGCCACTAATAATCATCTTGTGTACCCACCACCGCCGCCATCGTCGACACAATCACTCGACGGTGATCCAAACTCAACGCGTAGTAGTCCGTCTATGAGTACCGATTACTTGAGTTCCATGCATCAAATGGTCGAAGCGAATCATATGCCATTACATTCGCATCATCCACAACAGTTTCAGCAACAACTGCAGCAACATCAACACAATCAACAGCAGCAACAACAACATCAGCAACAACAACAAACGCATCAACATTCGCCGTATAGTCATCAACAGCATTTGGCGGCACTAGCTGCACATGCGCAGGCGCAACATGAACATAAAATGGCCAAGTCATCGAGTCAACAACAGCAGCAGCAGCAGCAGCAACAATTGCCGTCGGGCTACTTTGTCATGGCTGATAATGGCGCCATGGCTGTTGCCGGTACACAAATGATAGACTATGATGAACGTTCGATGTCCTCCTCAGCGAACGGTGACGGTGAATGCGGCGATGTCGATGCGAATGATGATGAAGATGACACCAAAGAGAATGGATCGGCTACGATTGATGTTATTTCACCAAATTCCCCACCACGACCTGGCGGCATAGTCAAGCGAAAATCTTCTTCCTCCACCTACTGTGATGACTTGGATGAGTCACATAATGATTGTGATGAGCTCGGTCCCATGGCCGTAAAATTAGCTGACGGTAATGCCATCAATGACAATTATGTAAAGAGTTTTGAGGGCATACGAGCGCGTTCGCTGGAGGAAGTGCAACAGCAGTCGTCCTTGAATGGAAACAGCAACAACCTGGAAACACAATCCATGCAGCAACAGCAGCAGCAGTTTCAGCAAATGCCGCAAAGTCGCTTGGAGGAATATCGAGGTAGTAATATGAGTGGACAACAACAGCAACATCTGCATGATCCGCAGGATCGTCTCAACGATACGGACAGTGTTGTCAATGGAAGCTGTGCCTCTAGCGAAGATCTCAATCAGACGAATTCCAGCGAGCAGGGCGAGAAGATCACTTCGGGGAGCGATGATGAAGGTAAGTTTTGTGAGCTCATCAGAGCACATTTACAGTTACCAAACTAAAATATTCTTAATGACGATGCCAACGCCGTCAATAAGTGGGGGTTCAGGGGTTTCAAACCCCTCCTTAGAAATCCGGAATTTATGCACATATTAAATAAAAACATAATACCCGAGTAGAAATAAAAACTTTTTTAGCTAAAGCCAAACAGCGGCCGTACAGGCCTAATTTTAAATATTTTTTTCGGCCCTAAGAGGGTCGTGCAAGGGTCGCTTGCAGGACTTTTTGGCCAAATAGCGGCCGTACAACGGGCGATCAGCGGCCGTACAAAGGCTTTTTTAAATAATCTGGGCTGTACAGCGGCCTTAAAAAGGCCGTTTTTAAATAATAGGGGCTTTACAGCGGCCGTATAAAGGCTTTTTTAAATAATATGGGCTGTACAGCGGCCGTACAAAGCAAGGTTGCCAGCCAAAATTCGTAACAATTCCCACGAAAATTACCTTTTCTCAAAGTCACATAAATTAAATACCACCAAAATTCCCATGGTAAAGGTAAACAAAAAAAATTCCCACAGCAATTAAAAAATACCAAAAAAAATCCCACGATCATTTAAAATTACCACAAAAATACCACGCGTTTTAAAAATACCACCAAAAATCCCATATGCATTTAAAAATCCCACAAGAAATCCCATACGTATTAAATAATACCACGAAAAATCCTATATGTATATAAGAAATTTTAAAAAGTTTAGAAATACCAGAAATTTTTGCATTTAAATAAGCAGAAATAAATAGACACGTCGATAGTTAAAAATTTTGCATTTATTGTCTTTGTTTCAAAACTATAACAAATAAATAACCCAAGTAGAATTTTGCGACCACAGGTTACTTAATATACATTTTTTTTAAATGATGACGTTGCAGAAAAACTGATTTGGATAATATTTTATGGAAAAAGTTTGTAAAAATTCCTATTTGTAAAAATTCCTATTCTTAAATAAAGCCTTCAATGTGACTTTCCTTTTTAATACTACTTTACCACTAGGTCACGGAATGTTGTAACGATTTATCAAGTTTTACCTTTAAAAAATGCATCACTCAACTATGGAATAATAACTTAAGATGTTATCATTTTGTAACGATTAAATAATTGCGACCCAAGTGTAGGCTCTTTGTATTTAAAATTGTGTCCGCAAATTATTATTATATTTTCCTAACAATAAACATGAAATTGCTTTTATATATTACTAGCTGAACCCGGTGTGCTTCGCTACTCCCCTCGTTATAAAATAAAATTAAAAGTATTTACATATTTTTCACGCCATCGAATTTTCGAAATAAGTCCACCCCAGCGCCGCCTACCGTGTCCATTTATACACAAATTATTTTTTTATGATCAAACAAATATACATTCTGAATTTCAGTTAAATTGGTCCATAAATTTAAATTTTCAATATAAGTCCACCCCAGCGCCACCTATCGGGTCCAAATATAGCCTATGTTACCCACCGTACCAAGATGAACATTACCTGAAAATTTCATCAAAATCGGCCCAGCCGTTTTGGAGTCCATACGTTACATACATACACACATCCCATTTTATATATATAGATTGATTGCTTACATTAAAAACTATTCCTGAAATTTGTGTACAGTACTTTCTTCACAAAACTTTTTAAAACATTTTTTATTAATATATGAAATTATTAAAAAATTTCTGAATTTAGATTGCGCTTAAATTTTTAAGAAGTTTTGGCTGTTTTTTACCGAAAATCTTCTTTCCCATTTACATTTAGCTCCAAAAAATATCCAAAACACCTAATGTTATGTTGTACTCTTATATTTTATATAAATTCTAATTATAAAATAATTTATAATAATTATGGCTGTAAACAAAATTGGTCACTCTATAATGCATTTATACTAAAATGTAATAAGTAACTTCAAAGTAATTTTTACTAAAACAATGTCGGCATTGTGTTGCACCACTTTCGAAAAATAGGGATCTCTGTAACGTAACCAATACATAACATCATGTCAATGTTGACACAAAAATAAACGCTACGACGTCGCTGCAACCCAAATATGGACCATCAGTTCTAGTTGGGAACATACAAATTGTTTCACATAAAGTTAATTGTTACACATATCACATGTTTTCGTCTTATATTTGAGATCGTGAATTTTATTTGTATGTATCCATTTAATAATTTCTAAAACGATAGTATGCTTATAAAAATAAAATAATAAAAAATAAACAAAATAAAATAAAAATATTGTTTTCAAAAATATTTGTGGTTTGTGAGGTGATAAGCAATTCATTTTAACACAACATGACTTTTCAAAAATTTAGGTACTTATTTCTAATATCAAATAATAAAAGTGACTTCAGAATAAAAACTAACCATAATAAAATATGTATACAGTTTTCAAAGATATTTGTGCTTTGTAAAGTGATAAACAGTGAATTTAACACAATATGCTTTTTCAAAAAATTCGGCACTTATTTCTAATATAAAATAATGTCAGTGACTTTAAAAATAGAAAATAAACAAAGAAAGAAATAGAAAGTTTTCAAAGATATATTTGTGTTTTGTAAAGAGATAAACAGTTAATTTCAACACAATATAATTTTTAAAAAATGTAGGTACTTATTTCTCATATAAAATAATATACATAAGTGACTTCAGAAATAAAAAATTAACAAAATAAAATAAATAGAAATTTTTTATGGCAACTGTTATTTAATTTTGATTTTAACAGATAATTGCTGAATATTGGATTCGATAAGTAAACTTGCAAATATTGTCTATTATTGTTTTAGTAGTCTTATATATTTCACTTTTTTTGGACTTTTAAAATAATTTTTGTAAGCTTAACGCTTGCATGCAGAAATGTGGAATTTTCAGAAAGGTAAGAATTTTAAGTTAAGAATTTTTTCAGAAAAGAATGCGCTATTCGTTTTTATGCAATTTTGTGATGTCAACTTGTTCTTAAAACAAATATGTAATTTATTCATTTATATTAAGAGTAAGTTCGAAAAAATGTACAGCGTAAACTTATAGCTTTACTCTACTGTATATATACGTCGATCATCTAATACTATGATTAAGATTTTGCTTAATAAAAGTGAAAAAAAACTTTTTAAGAAAAAATTCCCAAATTCCCATGCAATTAAAAAATACCACGCTGAATTCCCACGCCAATTAAAAAATACCACGCTGAATTAAAAAATACCATGGGAATTCCCAAAAAAAAAAAATCCCAAGACCAATTAAAAATTACCACGAATGGGATTTTTCCCACAATACTGGCAACCTTGGTACAAAGGCTTTTTTAAATAATCTGGGCTGTACAGCGGCCGTACAAAGGCTTTTTTAAATAATCTGTGCTGTACAGCGGCTTTAAAAAGGCCGTTTTTAAATAATCGGGGCTTTACAGCGGCCGTGTAAAGGCTTTTTTAAATAATATGGGCTGTACAGCGGCCGTACAAAGGCTTTTTTAAATAATCTGGGCTGTGTAGCGGCCTTAAAAAGGACGTTTTTAAATAATCGGGGCTGTACAGCGGCCGTATAAAGGCTTTTTTAAATAATATCGACTGTACAGCGGCCGTACAAAGGCCGTTTTTAAATAATCTCGGCTGTACAATGAAATTCTATAAGAAGAAGCAGATTTTCAATTCAATGCAATTGAACTTCAATTGGAACTACATGCGGAAATAAATTAATGTAAAACTTATACTGTTTTAATTGAAAATGGGATATTGTATTCAAAGAACTAACTTCATATACAAAAAATGTTTTGCATTCATTCTTTATTCACACACATAAGTGACGATAATATTAACATCGCCGAGTGAGGCTTGCTTTTGTTGTTGCGCATACGTTTGATGAATAACAGCTTTGAAAAATTTGGTAGCATGCAACGGGCCGTACAGCAGCCATAAACCTTAATTTAGGCCTTGCACGACCGTTGCTTGACCCAACTTTCGGCCGCTGGGCTTTTTGGATTATTTTTAGGCCACCTTTGACTCTTGTACGGCCGTGCGGCCCATGATCGGCCGCTGTTCGCCCGCTCATATTATTACTCGGGTATTCCAAATTACTTGTTAATTGTTTTTTATAATTCAAACAAATAATAATTTATTTTTTAGAATTACATTTGAGCTCAATGCCAAATTAGTTCATGAAGCAACACGTTTCAATAACAACCAGTTCTTTGCAAAACAAACCACCATGGCAGTTTCGTTGATCGCTGCATCAACTCTTCAGTAGCCTTCTGTGGTTTCTGCAGTACCATTCACTTTGATAAGCTTATACAAACACTTTCTGTTTCATTGAAACAGAATTATGTGTTGTATGCCACCTTTCAAAGCAATGTTTTCGTACTATTTTGCGAACTATTTAATTTTTCCATAATATGAAGATAAATTTAAAATTGCATATTAGACTGACCTTTCTCAAGCATTTTTCGAAAATCAAATATATAACTAGCCAGTTACAAACGTGAGGTTTCGGAAAAAACCCAGCATGTATTAATATGAGTTCCATAGAAGTACGATGAGTCACCGCGAGTTGATCGTTTTGTTGTAAAAAGAATAAATTAAAAAATTTATTGATTTTCTACATATTACTCAATTTTTTGCTCATAAAACATAATTTTATGCTTATTTTAAAATAAACTATTAAACGTAAAAGTCGGATTAAAAGTACAAGGTTTGTGATATTTTACTTTTCGAAAAAAATTAATTTTCTTTCTTTTAATAACAAAAAATCTTAAAAATTCATATTTAAAAAAAAATATAATGAAATGTTGTTGAAATGCTTTTTAAAACAACACATAATACAAATACAAAAAATTCTTTGATTATGTTAAAAATCGATGTGAAATTTTTTTCAAGAAATGAAACATTTTAAATATTTCGAATTTAGTTATTTTTACGAAAAAATAGCAAGAAATCCAAAATTTTTAAAAATGAAATAACTCGTGGCTAAAACATAGTCATGAACTATTTTTCAGAAAAATTTACAAATACCAAAATTCGGATAAATAGTTATTGCTGTTGAAACTTGACTTTTTTTTAAATGCTCAAAAAGCCTGGGGTCCTACTCTGTAATGCGATTCGAAAACCAATTTGATGCGAAAACAATAACCTATAGTGGCTCTAAATTCAGTTTACCAGCAAAACTGATTTTCCCCATACAAATCGTATAGGAAGATTAAAAAATGAATTCG
Organism: Dichetophora obliterata; assembly: GCA_963920525.1. NCBI lineage: Eukaryota > Metazoa > Arthropoda > Insecta > Diptera > Sciomyzidae > Dichetophora > Dichetophora obliterata. The sequence continues at coordinate 58,101,117 of OY986437.1, forward strand.
CGACCTCTAAAGCTTTACTAATTGAGATGCGCTTCACAGAGGGTTTTTCTAAGGTCAAAATGGAGCCGCAAACATCAAACACGATTTTTTTTTTTGGGACACCCTAATAAGCATATCTGTGGTCACAAGGAATAACGACTAAACTCAAATTATCGTAAAAAACGATATTTTAATTGCACGAACTACGACCCATTTTTTTGAAATATAAGAACCTTTACAAGCAAAATATAAGCGGACATAAGTGATGATTACTTCTGCAAAAAGTAGATATCTGCATGTTTCCAAAAATTGGCAATAAAGTAAATTCCATATCGCTTTTTTACGGTATTTTGGGTTTAGTCATTATTCCTTGTGACCACAGATATATTTATTTTTTCTACATATTTTCTATCTTATTGGATATCTTTATTAAAGCGCTCTTTGGGTTGTTTTTTAAAAACTTGAAGATTTTTTAGTTTTAACGTATGTTTTTGTTAAAAAATTTTAGTTATAAGTTAAAAATATTCCATATACTTTCATATTAGTTCCATATACTTTATTTTTCCAATTCAATTCAAAAATTTTTTGATTTTATTCAAATAGGGCATCACCATTTTTATTATTTCCTTCTTTAGTAAAAATAAATTAAGGGCTTATTGCAGAAACATGATAAGCCACATAATATCAAAAACTGGTATTTTGTGTTATTTCTAGTACATTTTATCATGGTAACACCTGCTGAAAAGATTAGGGCTTATTTTCAATAAATTGCGAACTTATATGTGTAAGTATCATTTTGCAATTAAATATTTTATTAAATTTTCTACTCAAAAACTCGATAAGCCACATACAAAAGCTACCCCTCAAATAGTTACTGTGAATTTTACTGCGATTTATATCAAAATTGATATTTTATTGACTAAAGCGATGACGGTATGACGACGAAGATTTATTATTAACTGCTAAAAGAAATATATAAAAAACATTGAGTAATATTTCTTTTAATTTATGTGGCTTACCATATTTTTATGCAAATAATTTTTACTTTCAAATTTCTAGTGGCTTGTCATGTTTTTCCATTTAGGAAAATTGTTTGGAAGCTTGTAACTATAAATAACCTATAAATACTGATGAAGTGCTTTGAGAAACCAGTGACGCATATTTCCTTTTTCTTATTTCTGTTGATAATCATGTTGTTTCAAAGAAAACTTGGTTTCATATTTGTATGGCTTATCATATTTTTACAGAAATAATTTTTACTTTAAAATTTGTAGTACCTTATCACGGCTTTGTAGTGCAGTAGTTTGCTGTGGTGGCATCTAAAATCAAAACTTTTGCAAATTATCCTAAATTAGATAATTATTTCGATGTTTAAATCTTATTGCATCAGGTTAAGCAAGTAACACAGATATTTGTGTTCTATATATAACTTAAGACTAATAAAGTAAATCAAGAGTATATAGTAGTAAATATACTTTAAAAAAGTAAGACCGCGTGAGTGCGTTAAAATAAAAGTGAAAAAAATCCAAAACGTGAAATCTTTATTACTCTATTTTTGTACATAATTAGCTTATATTGTTTCGTTTTTGTTAAAAATATTTTGTTTTTATTTTATTAATTTTTGAAAATAAATTTTATGCAAAAACATGATAAGCCGCATTTTTTTAAATGATTGGTTTCCACTATCCTTTCTTCGTCAATTTTTGGACATAGTTTAGAAGGCTTCATTACGAATAATTACAAGTATTAAAAGTAAGATTACATGGAACGTCTATTTTATATATTTTTTTAAAGATTCAAATGCGATTATTTCAAAATTTTTATTTTGTGGCTTATCATGTTTCTGCAATAAGCCCTTCAAATGATGAAAATTTTTTTGTATCTAGTTGGTTTCTCAATCTAGTGCCATTATTTACTAAATACTCGCTCAACTCATGCATTAAGTAAAAACTAATAGTAATGATATTACTTTTTCTTGATTTGAAAACATAAATATATCTACTGAATTTTTTTATTTTAAAAAAACGTTTCCAATACGATTCTGGATCTAAGAAATAATCGATCGGTTCTACTTCTCATGATCTAAAAATGCATAGTCACTCCACTTATTATCGATATCTTAAACAGCCAAGTTTTATTGAATTTATATGCTCGTTTTTGCTGGCTTTTACTTGAAGGAGATTTCTTAAATGTTTTTAACCCAATAAGGATGATGATGTAATATGGCATCACTAAGGCGAATTTTGTAAAACTAACGGTATCACATAAAAATTAGGTCAAAATTAGCCCATGAGTGAAAAAATGTGCCGTCTTAAAAGAGTTAATCGATAATTGTTACAATAGAAATAGTAGTTAATTCATATCTTTGCTTCCGATGCAGACTGCAAACATGTATCTTTTTTCTTGTATTCATTTTATGTTTAAACTGATTTTAGCCTAAAACCGTACGCCAATTACTAAGTACGTTTGCACTTGTTTCAATTTGTTTAATAGTGACAGGGAAACATTATCGAAAAGTTCAGTGTTCAGTTTAATTTAAAGTTATGTTTCTACCAACCAGAAAAAGGATGCTGTCAAATTAATTTTTTTTTTTTGTAAACATAAAAAAAAATATTGCTTAATATGTTAAATTCCTCAAAATGAAATTCCTCAAAAATTACTAACAAAAACATTAAATTCCTCACGTTTTGAGAAATTACTCACGAAGTGGCAACACTGGTTTAAAAAGAACCGATGGGTCGCGTATTCAGAAGATGAAGTTGGAGCGTTTTATTCAGCATGTGTTTTCTTTGGTAAGCAGGTTGGAGTAGAGTTGACCAAAAATTGAATAGCTAGTTACAAAGCCATTCATAATTTGGAAAGATGCAAAGGAAGTATCTTCACGAATAAAACAAATACCACAAAAATTAATTTATTTTCCTAGATCACTTCTTAAAATTATTATATATCATGATATTGTCTAAAAAATTGACACCCAAAATAAATAATAAGTTTAGGATTATAGAGCGAAACTTGTATCTCTTATTGAATAAATAATACTTTGCGGTAGACAACAACTACGCATGATTCTTGTCCTAATGGACTTGAGAATAAATAAACTAGGAAGAAATAAACTTTTATTAACTCTTTTAACTTCAACTGCTGAAATCGGTTAAGAAATTTGGAAAGTTCTTAGACCTTCAAAAATCCCTAGGTAAAATTAAACAACTAAATATTTTTTTGCTCGAGTAACCCCCACCCCCTTATGAAATACCTTTTTACGGCGTTGAACGACGCAACTGCTATGTCTACAAAGATCGTTAAGCTTAAGCTACTAGTACAAAATTTACTTGCTAACTCAGTTACTGATAAGTCATACTACTAAAACATAACATACTACTAATCTTAACACCTTTTCAATGCTTTTCTCGCCAGCTCAAGATGACAACTGCTCGAAAAAGAAGCACCGCCGCAATCGCACTACCTTTACCACCTATCAACTACATGAACTCGAACGTGCTTTTGAAAAATCTCACTATCCGGATGTCTACTCACGCGAGGAGTTGGCTATGAAGGTGAATTTGCCCGAAGTACGCGTTCAGGTGAGTTTACTTTTGCTCTATTTTTTCGCACTTATGTGGTTTTACTTTAATTGCTCAATCAACAGCTTACCGGCTGGTAGCAAATAAACTGTGCTTTCTTGCCGAGAAAATTTTTTTTTTTTATTTTTTACTATATTCTTATTGGAGTGGGTATAAATCCAATACGAACTAAACTATTCCACAGGAAATGATTTAATTTCCGTTTGCAATTTATTTTAACGAAATAACGTAGCAAACTTTCAAAAAATGTCGGTGCTATTTTCTGTACTCATGCTCGTTTATAAATTTGTGTAAAATAGGGATTTCGAGACAACACAAAAACATATTGTAAGCATACAATTTGTTAATTTGTGTAACAAGGAACAATTGTAATATTTTGAATAAGGTTTCTGTTGACAGTGATTTATTTATCAGTGCTTGTAATTGAGTTACTTTTACAGAAGAATAACGTGCAATTTTAGTGTGGAGTTGTGTTAAGGTTTATTTAAATTGGCACAAATATGCAGAGTTTAATACTTAACTAAACTCGTAACAGAAATCAACGAATTTCCTACATTTAATGCAGTTTTTTTTTAATTATCTTGACTAATTCTTTAATTCATTAATTAACTAATGACTTTTGACTGAGTGTTTTTACAGTAAACAGAAGTTTTACCAAAATTACAAGCCGTCAGAAATTTTGCCTAGTTAGTATAGTTACATGTTACATAAAAAAAAATACTTATTTTAGGGTATCCGTAAGATATGGCGTTTTCTGTGTGGATCTCTAAAGGTATTTTTATAGATCTAATCCGATTAACTTAAATTCCTTTTTACATCTTTTTTCTTATCTCTTATTATTTGTTTTAATATATTACAAAGCTTTTTTAATCAAATTTTGTTCAAAGAGTTCAAAATATTTATTTTTATTCTTAATAGTGAGAATTTATTTTACAAACGTAAATGTGGCGGCAAAAATATTCAAAAAACCTATTTGAATATTTATATAAACACAATTGAAAACTAATAAATGAAAAATAAACTGGCCATTTCAGCCCTTGGAAGGACTTTGACCTAGCTTCTATTGATGAATTGTGTTGTGCGTGTTATTAAATATTTGATCACAAATGACCGAGAACTGGACCTACGTATTTTATGTCGACTCCGAACGGCTTAGGCCACGTTCATAGTGGACGCTTTGGCTGAAGTTGATGCATAAAGCTGCTTTATCGAGCTTTTTTTGAACATAGTAAACGCTTATTCAACGCTGCACAAAGTAGCTTATTGAGCTTATTGGTGTCCATAATGCGCTTTATGCTTGTGGCTAAGATGCTTTGTTTTCATTTGTCTCTTTAGAAAATAATGCCCTCAATTGCGTTTTGCAAAGTAAATGAAAGATTTTTTGTTGAATGAGTGTGTAGATTCGCGATGATCACCAACGAAAGATCAAACCTATAACAAACGAAAGTTCAAAGGAACTTGAAAACACAAAGCATAACAATGGCGGAAAGTTCATTACAAAAAAATATCGAAAAATAAAACAAAATCAACGAGAATTGTTAAGAAGCAAACTAGATAAACAAATGCAGAATAGCATTTTAAAAATGCTTTACAAAAAAGCATAAAAAACAAAATTATTTTGCTGTGTGAGCAAGCGAGATGGAGATATAAGCGCTGAAAATCATTTGAAAAGAAGCTTCATGCTAGCTTTATGCTGGCACTACAACACTTTGAGCTTTTTCCATATGATTATACACAAAGCGTTTTTCAGCTAAACCTCTCGGCTAAGTTAAAAGCGTTTACTATGAACGCGGCCTTATGTTTTCAAGAAGCTAAACATGGCATTTTTACTCTCTGAGGTTTGCCTTTGTCTGCAGAGAGGTGACGAGCGAACAGAAAAATTAATTTAATTGAAAAAACTTTCTGTCTGAACTGGAATTGAACCCGGGCTACCGCAGTTCCTTAGCTTAGGGGCCACGCACTCGAACAACTAGGCTACGGCCGCCAATTTAAAACTACTTAGCTTATTTAAGATGAAATCACAACGTCACAACAACGAATTCTTTGTTGTAAGAATAACGTCGTCACGCTAAGCATTTCTAAGCTTTTTTAGCAACAGTACACTGTTGGCTTGCGCTGAAGAAGCTGCAGCTTTGCCATTGCTAAAGGTAAGAAGTTAAGTTAAAAACGAGAAAGACTATGGGTCAAAATTCGTGAAACGTATCACTTTTTTTCGAATATATTTATTTTTAATTAAAATTTTTTGCGATAAATTGGTAGCTATTTTCTAGCACAATCATTTCTCAAAATTTTAATTCGAAAATTTTTTTATTTTTGGCTTATTGGCATTAATAATATAGAGATTTTTTTTTGTCTCTCAGTAACCGTTCGACCGAATGTCATGAAATTTGTGCATTTTGTTTAGGGAAATATTTATATATAGTTATAAATATTTTTTTTTCTACATCGATTTGAACATTATTTGCTTGTTTAATAAATAATTGTTTAAGGTACTGTTACAGTGTGTAGCTATAAAAAACACCTTTTTTGCTAATTTTATTTACTAACTATTATTTATTTTAATGATTCAAATTTTTTACACAATGAATGATTTTTCATGAGGAAATAAAAAAAAATTTTTTTTTGTCTCTATAGTTGTTGTTAATTTTCTGCAGGGCGTTGAAGTTAACGTGTTTTAAAAATTGTTGCAATTGGCTTCTCGTCTCCAGCATTTACAAAGCGTCTGAAAGTAAAAAAATCTAAGGGCATTCTTGAGTTAAGGGTTGTAGTTGAGCACTCAACCTACGCAAATAAAAAAAAATAAAAAAATGGCATGCGTTAAAAAAAAATCTACAAAAAACCCCCCTTTTTTTGCCGAAACTTTCAGCCAAACATAAAAAATATAAAAGTTTTTGGCTTTTTATAGGTCTAGTGTTCAGAGTCTATAAGTCTATAGGAATCCAGATTCATCAAAATCGATCAAGTAGAACTCCAGATATCTTAGAAGCCGATTCGAAAAACCTTGTATCGAGAAAAACGCAGTTAAAAATTTAAAGGATCTTGAATATCACGCGACATACGAATATAATATATGTTATAACTTTTTTTTTATTTGAATTTTTTTTTCTAAAATTTTGTTTAAGTATTCTTAAGACCTTAAAGATTAATATTATAATGAAAAAAAAAATAGATTTATAATTTTGTACACACTGTAATAGTACCTTAAAACAAGTTGTGATAAAATTATGTTCTGGAGCATGTACAAATCTGAACAAAACCACAAATATTGCTCAAAGAATAAATAAAAATAAATAAAAATTTCAAAGTGTGCGGTGTTTTAGTTTAGAAGTTATGGCTCTTTGAAATCAACGTTTTAAAACGTTTTCTTTAAATTTGTTCCGCACAGTGGGAAGACTTCATACAAGTTTTAGCCATAAATAGTAAAAATTAACTTAGAGCTTTGAAATTTCGTGTGAGTGCTTTGCACTGTTAAACATAAAATATGTATAAGTTTGGATCAAATCCACCCACAGACACGCCCACCTTCCATCCGAATTTTTTGTAACTCCATTTTTAACTCCCATAAGGAGGCGTGGTTGGTGAAGAAAAGTATACATAGGCCCTTATTATGAGCTGCGTTCGATCTTCGACTGAAGTCGAATGGCCTGATCGAACGAATTTGCATTTGGTATTATAACGTGCTTTCGACAAAGAGTAGCGCTATTGTGAATTTCGTTCATTTTTTTTGTTCACTGTAGTATATTTCTATTAGGTGATTGTTGTTTTATTTCAACTAAATACGATTGGTTTGAAAGTTGATTGCAAAAATAAGACAAAAAAGTTATAACTCTGACGAAAACAATTTCCATAAGATTCGACGCTTCGTCAGAAGAGGATGAAAGCTTGACGGAACTGGCTAGAAGTAAAAAAGGGTTGAGCAAAGCTTTCTTTAGCTTATCTTAAGCCACTTTGCTGTTCTAACTGGTGGTCCTAAGCAATTTAATTCCAGCGTGAGTTCTTCCCATGTCTTTGTCGCCTGAACTGTGGAAAAAAAAACCTTTGCAATCAAAGTTTGCCTCCATCAATAAGACCAGTTTTTCTAACTGTGATTTGTTGCTCACCACCTAAGACCTGCATAAAAATTACAAAAACAGTTCAATATTAGTTTTTAGTCTTTAAAAAGGAAAACACAATCACAAAATACTTAAATTTTTAACAATTATTGCTAAGCACGCATCGCATCGAAAGCAAAATCCTATTCGACTGAAATTTAGATGAGCAACGAACATTTCGATAGGGTTGCACTGCTCATAATAAGAATTTAACTTTCGATACTCGTTGTTCGATAACCAGCGAAGATCGAACGTCGAAAGCAACTCATAATAAGGGCCATATTCTTGATCAGCATAACTGTCTGACCAGAATCATGTCGTTGTCGTGTCGGCAGGCAGAGCGCTGGCAGAGACAATGCAAACCTTATGGGAGAAAATTGCGGCAGAATACGACAACGAAAACGCCAAGATAGAAATGTTTCTATTTCTATTTTGACTTTGTCGTTTATTTGATAGCTCTCTCAGCTTCTCTCTAAAAATGTTGCCATATTTTAACAAAATTTGAAGAATATGTCAACCAATGTAGCGAGTAAACAGTTGAAAATGCAGTAAATTTATATGAAGAGTATTGCAAAAAGTAATGTATTAAATGGAAGTGGAGTAATTATTAGTTCAATCGGAGTACGATGAGAACACTGAAGCAAATTCAAGAAAATCAACAATGGCAGATTGAACAAAAGCAAAACGACAAAGCCAACGCTACAATTCTGGGCCAACTCTTAGCGATTCTCTCTCACCGACACGACAACGACATGATTCTGGTCAGACAGTAACCAACCAAGTCGATTTAGGCATGTTTGTCTGTTTGTCTGTGTGTCTTGCTGTCTGCGATAACAATTACAGCCGTTACTTTGAAGCTATCGTAATGAAATTCGAAACTTAAGCTTGTATCTAAAAAGTAAAGGTCAAGTTTGAAAATGAGCCAAATCGGATGAAAACCACACCTACTTCCGATACAAAGCGACTTTATCAAAACATTAAAATATCTTTCAATTTAACGAAAATTGATATATGGACTGAAATTTTGCTTATAAGCTTTGATATTCAATCAGCCCTATCATGAAACATTTTCTCCCGGGAGTTGTAAAAGGGAGTTTCCGTTCTTAAGATAAAATTTAAAAACTTTTTGGAAATTTTTAATGCAATTTTGTTTATCAACCGCTAATATTCAAAAGTGTAAAAAAATCATATGTCCTTATCTGCTATCTTAAAACCGGAAACTCCCTTTTACAACTCCCGGGAGAAAATTTTTCATGATTGGGCTGAATATATCTTAAATATTTTTCTCCACAAAATACTTAACAATATTCAGTTCACTAATCTTTTCTTCACTTTTTCTTCTAATTATCTATCCTTCCTCTCTATCCTTATTTATATTTATATTTATGTTATTATTTATATAAGTCAGAAAGATTTTTACTGCTTATCTTATTTTGTTAATTATTAAATTTAAGTAAAATCACTTGTGTCATGCTTTGTACTTGAAAAGAACTTGGTTCTTATTGTACTAACAAATTAATTAAAATTAAAAAAAAATATCAACTTTTACTATTTAATTTATTAAAACGGTAAATATCTTGAAATAAAAAAAAGAAATATTTTTAATGACTTGATATATGTTTTGATTTTTGATATGTACTCTGAGCTTTAAATTTGGCACCATTTAATAAAAACTTCGCCTATCTCCCATACAAAATGACGTCATCAAAGTAGTAGAACCTTCATAAAGTCCTCAAAAATTAATTCACCTCTAAGCATGCGCAACTTTAATACTTAAAACGTTATCTGAGTTTGATTTTCGGAGAAGATGAAAGGCAACCACTCCTATCATCCATACAAAGTGACGTCATCAATATAACAAAACCTTGAAAGCGTCGAATATACTTACCCGAATAAAAATGGCTGTGGGGCAAGAATGATAGAACACAAAGATTGCGCTGAAAACAAGAAAAAGAGTACAACAAAATTGTCATACGATCTACACAGAAATTAAAAATGCATACATTTTTGTTTGTTTAATTAAAATAACAAAAAGGAGAAGCAATTTATTGGAACGAGAAAAAGGTAAACTTATTTAGTACTGCTTTGCAAACATTGTTTTTACTATTGGTTTATTGCAGCTAGTAAGCAGCTTAGTCAAAAAAAATTTTTATGAGAAACCAGTTTCAGTGAGCATTATTGTTTGATTTTATTAAAATGTTTATGACGAGTTGAACTGTTGTAGTTTCAATATTCTCCGGCATATTATTTTCATTAATATACCTGTGGATTGAAAGGACAAATAAATGATAGTTCCTAGTTTTTAAATAATGAAACAAATTTTAAATAGTCAATGTATTTTTTTATTTTTTCCTTTTCGTATGTGTGCGTTTTCTACAATTTCTTGGTTCAATTTTTGTATTTTCGCAAACATTGCATTAGCAACTGCTCATTTCATTTTTAAAATTTTAAGTTAAAAACTCGCAAATATACTTTGATAAATACATATTTAAACAAAACACAACCGATCGCAAAACGTTTCTCAAATAAATAAAATATTGTGACATACTGAACTATAAACAGATGATTGTCAAATTCGATTAGCGGAAGTTTGTAAAAAAAAAGGTCCTGGACAAAGCGCAATCACTTATTCTATCACTCTTGGCTATGGGGGTATTTTAGCTTCAGCCCAGTCGAAGATCATTTCTTACTAGGTAAATAACTATTTTTATATCATATATACCTAATCTGATTAGATGCACGGTGAAAAATCTTGGACTAAATTTTAGTCCAACTAAAATATTACTGCATTTTTGTAAACATTGCAGTTTAAAATGTAAACTTTTCAAATACTAACTCATATTTAAAACTCTACTGTACTTAAATTTAAACTAAAGAAATATTACTGCTTCCCTTTTAGCTTTTTGGTTTGAGTTTGAGAACAACTTTCTTTAATATCTTAATATTTTTTTAATATCTATATTAAGGTGGATCAAAAAAAAAAGCATTTTTTTCGACATTCATATTCTGGGAGCTGGATTCGGGTGCAAATCCAGGTATCTGGGACACAATTTGCAAAAAAATGGGTGCAAATGAAAGGTATCTAGGACACCAAGGTTGTAAACAGGAAGATTTTCAGATTCGAAAAATTTTTTAGTGCAACAGTGTTCAGAAATCGATCAAAATTTTGGGTACTTTTCACTAAAATCGCTATAAATTTGCCATTTTTCAGTAAATTTGGAAAAATCCTATTTTAAAATCCTATTTACAACCTTGGGGTTCAAGATACCTTTCATTTCCATCCAACTTTTGGGAAGTTATTTTAGATTGATAAAAACTTACGGCGAAAAAAACGGTGATTTTTAGCGAAAAAGTGATTTTTTAAAGACAAAACCGCTGGATGACGGTTCCACCGATTTCGATATACCTTTGGATTTAAGATTTACTTGAATCCAGCTCCCAGAATATGCGTGTCGAAAAAAGGGTTTTTTAACCCCTGAACAAAACGATCCACCTTAATCTATATATATAAAAATGGATCCTGATTTGTTCGGATGCTTAAAACTTGGAAACAACTGTACCAAGTTAGATATTTCCTTCTACGGGTTTATTTGTGATTGCTACGTGAAGGTTTAGGAAGAAAGAATATGTTGCCACACCCCCTTCAACCGCCCACAAATCAATAAAAATGCTATATTTAAGACGATTTTGGTCGTGTTAAACTAAAATTTGGTAATAAAGCTTGTATGATAACTGTCGGAAAATAATCAAAAATGGGCGTGGTCACACTATAGATACGCCTATTTTTAAGAAAAGATTAAAATACTCCGAAACTACTCGTTCGATCGAGCTCAAATTTAGCAATGGATTTGTTTTGAGTACGAGATAGTTTCAGAAAAATTGGCACACCCCCTTTTACCACCCACATATACATAAAAAATTTTCAATATCGCATAGCCTTAGAGTTATGGGTCACATAAGCTACGACAAGGGGAAGTGGCACCTCCCCTACAACCCAATTGACGATAACGAATAGCTTTGCAGTTATAGGTCGCACAACGTGGGAATTCAGTGTCCGACCTCAACTTACACATGCAGTTTTACTGATTACATTTTATGGTCGTTGGACAAAGAGCGTATCACCTCCCATATAACATATATTTGCGATATCGAATAGCCTTGAAGTTATAGGTCGCACATCTTCGGAATGCAGAATTCGACCTCAAATTACACATGCAGTTTTACTGATAACATTTTATGGCGTTTATAAAGGAGGCGTTGCACCTCCCATTTAACCCAAATTTGCGATATCGAATAGCTTTGGAGTTATAGGTTGCACAGCGTCGGATTTCAGTATTCGACCTTGATGTATGCAGATTTATTGATTTCATTTTATGAGCGTTAGACAAAAGGGCGTGGCGCCTCCCATACAACCCAAATTTTCGATATCCAATAGCTTTGCAGTTATTGGTTTCACAGCGTCGGAATTCAGTACTCGACTTCAATTTACACATGCAGTTTTAATGATAACATTTTATTGCGTTTCTCAAAGGGCGTGAGATCTCTCATTCAACCCAAATTGTGCAATATCGAATATCTTAAGAGTTAAAGATCGCATAGTTTTAGAATTGAAGTATTCGTCTTCAATGTACACATGTAGTTTTATTGATTACATTTTATGGACTTTGAAAAAGGAGACGTGACACCTCCCATATAACCTAAATTTGTGCTATCGAATAGTTTTGGAGTTATAAGTCGCACAGCATCGGATTTTAGTGTTCGAACTAAATTTTCAAATGTGATTTCATTGTTAACATTTTAAGGCGTTGGACAAGGGGCCGTGGCACCTCCAATGCAACCTAAATTTGCGATATCGAATTGCTTTGGAGTTATATGCCACACAGTGTCGGAATTCCGTATTCGACCTTAATTTACACATGCAAGGGAGCGTTGCAGCAACACGCCTGTTTTCAGCTAGTTTTATTCTAAATTCTAGTACATTTGGATACTAAATTTTAATTTGAACCCGTAAAAAATTTGCCTGGCAATGCTAAGACTATATTTAGAAGATTCGGTTCATATGTTTGCTTAGTGCTTTTATTTCGCATATCGCAATAGCCCAGTGGTTAGACTAGAGAACAAACAAACTGGATGTCGAGGGTTCGAATTTCATGGTGTTTGTTATTTACTTTTTTTTTAATATTTGAATCCAAGCTTTGGTACAAGCTTTAAACCAAAGCTGTGTTTAAACCATAATTTAGTATTTTTCAAATACAAGATTTGAAACCAAAGTTGGTGTGGAATTATATGTAGTACAGAAAAGTTTAAATTTTAGTACAAGACTTCTAACCGTCTGAACATTATAACTCTACTATCAGTGAAAGACTGTATCAATTATGGCACTCAGTAAAGAGAAATTCCAAATAAAAAACGTTTTCTTAAATTTCGTTAAATCGAACTGTTTTAATAGTTATTGTAGTCAAAATAAATAAAATCACAGTGTCTTGTGCAGATCCTTGTATTTTAATAAATATCTTTTTTTATTTTGTTGAAAGTAAAATATAATTTTATTTATGAAAACTTATGAACAACAATTTTGATTCAGAATATATTTTATTATATACATTTTATGAAAATATTTTTGAATAATAAAAACTGACAACAATCAAAACAAATTTTTTTTTAATTAATTTATAAAGTAAATTAAAGTAAAGTTTCTAATGTGTGTATTATTGTGTGTAATGTATATATATATATATATGTGTATGACTTTGTATGAATGCGATAACAGCACTGCATCTTGCATTGAAAACCCTAGTGAGAGGAAAAAATGGTAAAATCGTAAAATCGATTTTTTAAGAAAAAAACTGCTCTGAGAAAAACAACAATTGCTATACATTGATAATTTATAGAAAATGTTTATAGAATTTATGGAAAATTAAAAAGAAATAACTTTATATATAATACTAAATCATTGGTTTTTTTTTTTGGGAAAATCGCCTTAACCCCTTTTTTGCATTCATTATGTTGAGTATTTTGTGTAATTGTTCTTCTCCACGTCTTAACAAGCTTTTACAGAAGTTAGTGCACGTTCGGAGCTGCAGGCAGGAAGTTTAAGTTTAAGTTTAGCTCCAAAAAGTGTTGTACTTTACATGACAAATTACTCTGTAATCAACACGTAAAGCATATGTGTCCAACTTGCTTCGATACAGTCATGAATAGTTATCTAATCTTATTAATTTATGTCGTTATAAATACTTTTTTGTCACTTAACTGTAGAACGAATATGAATTACTTTGTTATGTTTAATTAATTAATCATTCTTTTAACTTGAGTTCGCTAAATAAAAAAAATTTTGTAACACGAAATATTTGGCAATATTATAACATTAAAAACGAAATTTGTTAAAAATTTCTATACACTTAAAAGTTAGGCTGAGTTCTTAACTTTCATGTGCTCAGATGACTACATTTGTAGCATTTTCGCCGAAAAAACTGAATAAAAAAATTTTTTAAAACGATAGACTCCGAGGTTTTCAATAGCTTCCCAAAAATAATTTCTAATCAGTTTTGGCACTAATTGCATTAAAAAAAAATTTTCGAGACCTCCAGACCATCTTCAAAAATTTACCATCTCCTGGCTGGGTGTCTACAAATGTAGTCACCATATAAAATGTATGAAAAGTCATATCACTTTTTAACGAAATAGAAAAATTTTTAATTTCAGCGTGTCGAAACATGTCCCTTTGTCATTTTTATTATTCTGTGCTTTCTTATGCACGTATGTGAGTTCGTCTATGCACTTGATTTCCACAAAAAGTTCATCGCGAGTAAAAAATTAAATGATACTGGATATTTTTTTTAACCTCCGTAAAGAGGAAAAAATGTTTAAATTTATATTGTGCGAGTACCGTAAGCTGATCTTAATTGGAATTTTTAAAAAATGTCAACAAACATGATGAATGACAACAAAAGTTTAAAAATGGTGACAAAAGTTGAAATTTTATAAGTTGTTAGTTTTCGATTTTTACAGTTATTTTTTCGTTTATATATTTATATATCTTGTTTTTTGATTTCGATCTCTTCTACCTTTTACACAAAATATTGTTCTACAAGAGCTATCTAAAAATCTAAACAGGACAAAGCTTGAAACTTTTTCTGCTTTTTTTTAATTTTAACAACAAAAAAGGCGTACAAAGTTACTTGCGTGAACATGCCCATATGTGACTTTATTGTATATTTTCTAATAATTTTAGAGTAGTACAGTGCAATGATCACTTTACCATTGCTTCTCAAGCTGATTGGACGCGTCAATTCCAATGGCACTAGGTGCTGTTTTTCTTCTGCTTCTGGAACTATTCTGCAGCTCTTGCCTGATATTTCTTATGACAAATAGTCCATGGAAATTGGAAAGCGTAAGACTACACACATGATTTGCAATTTACGAAAAAAACCAATGTGCGACGTTTCATTAATACAAAATGAACATTTTCACTTCAGTTTTTTAACTAAAACAGAACTTTTTACAAAACACATACAAAACATTTTGATATAATCGACTATAAAGTTTTAAAAAATGTTTTTTTGTATGAAGAATTGGAATTGAACACGGAAACTTTTACAAATATGTTAGAAAATTAATAATAAAAAGCCAAATTCTCTTCAGTGGTTGCTGGCAATGCATTGAGTAATGTATTGAGCCCGAAAAATTGATTTTTTAGATCAAGTGGCTTATCACGTTATTTCAATAAGCCCTTGATATGTTAAAACGTACATAAAAGAGATTTTTTTTTTCATATGTTGACAAGGTTTCCCATATAAAATACATGCTTGCTACAAATGTAGACATCTGAATGTTACGTAGGTTTACAGTCCCGAGCACATAAAGGTTAAATGCATTAATACAATACAATGCATCAGTGTGTTTTTTTTTAATTGGTCCGAAACTTTTTAACCAAAACTGCGCAGCTAAACTATTTTTAAGAATATCAACAGAGAGTCGCAGTTTTCGTATTTGAACTTAGTACCAATTCAAAATAAATCACAATGATGCATTGCATAAATGCATTGAGGAACTCAGCCTTAAACTTATTCATCAAGTGAGCGAAATGCTCACGCTTGACAATCCATGTTGCTCTGCGAGGAGCGCCTTCTCCAGGGTTAAAACTTTGAAAAATTTTTTTAGAAAAGAAAATTGTTTTTAATCAATCAGCTCATTACTTTTTTAGTTGTGACTTTATGGCAAAGCTTTGTGTATGTAACTTATAGTACATTTAATTAGAAAGGAATAAAACGTAATGACACCTATAATATTTGGTTTCCCCTCTACCTCCCTAGGGGGCGTTTGCAACCAACCCCACCCATACATATTTTATTATTATTGTCTTATGAATAGAAATAAAGAGGACGCTTTATTGTCCTCTAATAAGTTTGGGACACCCTGTATATGTATATTTGTATTTTGTATTTGTATTTGAGTTACATATATTGTTGACAAATAAAATTAAATCTTTTGAATGCCTTATGTAGATGACGGAAATAACAACATTATACTTATATTATAAAACTAACTAAAGGCTGGATTAGCCAAGCGTAAGGTAACGTAGCGCGACGTTGCCAATTGTCAAGCTAAAATCTGTTTAATGATAAATGTGTACAAGTCGTTACCGAAATCGTAACGTGGCGTGACGCAGCGTAGAAGTCTGTAGAAAATAGATTTCTACGCAACGTTACGATTTTTGGTAGTTCGACAGCTGTGTTACAATCGAAAAAATTTGTTTAACTTCACATTTTTGTAAATTTTAATACTATATAAGAAAGAATGCAATCTTTTATTGACGAGGAGAAGTAAATAAGCCTTCTAGAATAAAATGAGTGCCCTGCACTACGCCGCCTGCACTACGTTGGATTACGATTTCGGTAATCGCTTATCCTCGAGGCAACGTCGCACTACGCTACATCCCGCTGCGCCACCTCACGTTACGCTTGGGTAATCAAGCCTTAAAACTAACTTAAACTAACATCAAAATTTATGTTGTACATGTTAAAAAGACAATATAGTATTTAAGAATTAATAACAATTAAAACTGTATAACATAATGTAAAGCACTTTAAAGTTAATCATGAGAATAAAGCAAAAAAATAGAAGTTAAAGGAGAGAATTATAAAAAGAAATATTTGGTTTTTAAGAAAAATGTTCGAAAACTAAATGCTTAAAGGTATTTCTATTAGTAATACTTTTAATATGTGTGGATATAAGAATTCCACGATCTGATTGCACTTACAAAAAACAATCTACTGGAGTTGATGAAATTATATCTGGGAATTAAAATGTTCATGCCTCTGCTAGATCTACAAAAAGATAATTTTTCGAACAAGAAGCTAGGGCTCTGTGTGATAATTATTCTATGCAGGAACACACGCGAAGCTTCTTGCTTCGAGATGATTTAATAGGCCTCTTCCAAGTAATTGTTTCGAAAACATAGTTACATGCCATAAACGTAGCGAGCAGCATTGTGAAAGGCAACTAAAAGCTTATGCGCCGACTGCGAATCAAGCTTGCAATATACTGCTTCCAAATAAGTAATTAAAGGTAACAAGAGCTGCAATACCAATTTTCGTCTAATTTCTACGTTCACAAAACTTTCAGTTATTCAATTAAAAATAAACTTTTTTAGCACAAGAGTTAATATGATCCTCGCATGACAGAGTTGAATTTATTATATAACCGAGGTTAGTTACTTTGCTAACCAAATTGAGCTTCATGTTATTGAGAAGAATTAGAGGCAAATCTTGAACAAAAAGCATATTTTTCATTATTGGTAAAACATGTGATTTTAAAGGGTTTAACATGAGCAGATTATTCTTCGCCAATTCAGCTATCATGTTTAAGTCCTCATTAACTCTGACACAAAGATCCTCTATCAGACCGATTGGCCTGGACATATACAACTGGAGGTCATCACCGTAAGCGTGCATTTTAACGTGCTGACACCTGGTGAAGATGTCATTGGAAAACATTGTAAATAACAATGGGCCAAGAACTGAGCCTTGCGGCACTCCGCTACCTATAGTTTTAAGCTCTGAAAAATTTGACCCAGATTTAACCTTTTGCGATCTACCAACCAGATAGTTATTTATTAGGCGAACAGCAGCTGCAAGAAAGCTAAAATTTTGCTAAAGTTTTCTACATAGTATTGAATGATTGACCGTATCAAAAGCTTTTGTAAAGTCTAGCAAACAAAGTAATGTAATGTGACCTATTGTATATCATACGGAACTCTGATATCATCAAGTATATTGACCATTGCAGTCGAACAGCTGTGACCAGGCCTAAAACCAGACTGGAGATTAGACATTAGTCCAGAAGTGCACATATGATTAGAAATCTGCTCGGACATGAGCGACTCACAAACTTTAGACAAACAAGATAGCAGACTTATTGGTCGAAAGTCACATGGTTGGCAAGCGAATGATTTTTTTGCAATGGTAATTATAGCATGAAGAAGTGAAGCAATAATTTATTGTATGGGTGAGCGGACCAATAACAAAAGGCAACTAGAGTTTAAAAAATTTAATTGAAATACCATCCACCCCAGAGGAATTTGATTTGATTTTTTTCAGGCAGCGCGCAACATCTAGCTCATTTACTGCATTAATATAAAATTCATTATAATCATTATTTACAGATACAGTAATGCTACTATCAACAACATTGAGTATGTTCGAGTTATCACATAAGAAGTTAGCAACAAAATATTCATTCTTCAGATTTGGGTCAGTCCTGCAGTTTTCAGATTGTCTTTTGCATACTCCGATACCTTTCAAATTGTTCCACAGCTGTCTTGAGGGCAGTGAGGGATCAAGCTTTGACATAAAAAACGTTGATTTAGATAATCTTACAGCAGAGGTAGCCTCGTTTCTTGCTGTTTTGTATGTTTCCCAATTTAAAGTAGTGGGATTGCGCTTCCATTTGTTGTAAGCTTTAAAACGAGTTTTTATGGCTTGTTTTACAGAAGGTGTGAACCAAGGACAAGAGGTATTTATTATCCGACGCGTACGAACGGGTACATGCGTATCAAAAAGAGTATTAATCTTATTGATACAAAAACTCAGTTTTTAATCCACCGTATTTAAATACCAACAATCCGTCCAGTTTGTTAGCGTTAGATCAATTTTCAATAGAGCATAGTCTATGGACTTAAAGTCACGATAAAAAAAAGTACATTTCGCTAGTTTCAGCGACAAGAGGTGCGATACAGACATTTAATGAACAAAAGATGAGATCGTGATCAGATACAAAAGATATCTGATCAAAGAGTAAAACAGATGATGGATTTGACTCGACAAGGATGTCTAATAGACTGGGTTGAGCATTGTTTGCAAAACGAGTTGGCATCGAGCTATTTACTAAATTGAGACCGAATTCAGATAAATTGTCAAGAAATATTCTTGACACGCTATCGTTGTGCGTGATTTATATTAAAATAACCACATAAAACAAAATGTTCATAGTCGATAATACAGTAAGACAATGTTGCAAGCAAGCGCTCAAGACTACAATTACGACTAGGATTATACACACAGGACATAAGAACTTTACTATGGTTACTACCTGACAATTCAACGTTTAAAAACTCAACACCAGATTGGCACGACATGCTAAGAATTTTGGTTTTTAGATAATTTTTGCAGTAGATAGCAATCCCACCGCCTCTTTTATCAAGTCCATCATGACGTAACAGTTGATAATTTTAATATCAACAATAGTATACGAAAAATTTGTTCATTGCAATGTTAGTTCATTTCCATTTAATTTCCTATCTTTTCTGCACAGAAGATTGTCTTCAAAAGTCTCACTTTTAATAAGGTAAAAGTGTGAAGTTCATTTTTTAAACTAACCATTTCTAGAATCTAAGCTGAAGTTGTAATTTTGATCATTTAAGTGGTACTTAATTAAGTGGTAAATTGATCATTTAATTTTTACTTTCGGCTAACTCTTGAAGTCAATTATTTGGCTCGAAATCAACTTATATTACTAGCGCCCATATTTTTATCAGTAAACGCTGAAAACAAAAGTACCAAATTTCTTCTTTCCAGAGTAATTACAATCAATTTGATATCGTTTTGAATATATCTAGCAAATTTCTGGTGTGAGTAATTCCAATTCTTAGTTCAATTTGTAAATATTATATCAATTTACGTATACAACATATTTTGATGGAATCTATGTCTTATACCAATATTCCAGGTTTCATCTTCATACTCGTAGCTTGAAAAAGGCCTTACTTATTGTGGTTTTAGTTTACAATCTTTCCTACACCCCGATTCATAAGAAGTTTCGCATCAAAACAGAAATGTATAGACAGTTGTTACTTTTTTGTTCTTCATAAGCTGTATAAACGCGTACAATAGTAAGAAATCATAAACTTTTTAAATATACATTAAAATTTATGTCTCAATTGTCAAAGACGGCAACGAATGGCATTGCCGTTAAAGAGCTGGGGTAAGAGTTTCATAAGTTCAAAGTTTCGATTTGCATGCTATACTTAAAATGCAAACAAGGAAAAAAAGGCATAGCGTGGTAGAAAATTGCTTTGTGGAACCTCATAAATTCCAAGGAATGTGCTGCTAAATAAACACGAGGGTGAAAAGACTCAATGACTTGAATGTGAAATTTTAAGACTAAAGGAGACAATTGTACAAGTAGTCTGAAGACAGTTATGGAGACAAACAGAGCAGTAAAGAAAACATTTGGCAAGGACATGCATGGCGTTGAGTATTCAGATATTTCGTTTGAACATTTAAACTAAGCAAACTACTTACAAGCGCCTATTACTTCACCCCATATATGTAGCATAATTTTAGGCATATATTTTTGGAACTTTTTTAATACAAATTTTGCAGTTTTTGTCAAACTTTGAACTTAAATTTTGTTCAAATTCAAAATGGCTCAAATTTAAAACTTGAAAACTCGCATAAATCTGCTCGAAACAAACATGATTTGCTAAACTTTTAGGCACAAAATTTTATAAATGTGCCCAAAAGCATGCTATAAAAATTATGCTGTTCCCCAATATAAAGAACTTAACTGCAATAAAAGTGAGTGAAAATTAAATTTGTTTTGCATTTATTTTGCAAGCATTCTTTGACATTCTTTTTGGAATAAGTTGTCAGCTTTTGGTTGGTATTGAAGCCTGCAGAAGGCTTGCCAAATACACTATACATCTTTATCCACCGCCACCCCTTCCCCCCCCCCCCAATGCAAAGAAATGCAATTTATTTTCACAAATAAGGTAAATTTCTGCACTTTAACCACCCGCAAAGTATATCAAATTTCGTGATTTGACAAATCAGTTTTATTGACTAAACAGAACCCACAGCGATACAACAACAACAACAAATATTTATGGTTCCTTTGAACAGCGCCACAAGCGTTAGATAAGCGTGAGGTGAGTTAAGGTTTTGCATTTGTGGAGCGCAAAATAACTAAAAATTAAAAAAAAACAGTAATGGTAAAAACGATACAAAAATGAAAACGAAATAACTTTAAGCAGTTCAGTGTCTTTCGAAACAACCGTACTGACTTATCAGCAATAATAGATGGCGCTTTATGACGTACGGCCCTTATGTGTCACTTTGTCAAATTGGCACGATTTGCCAGCAGCGCTGCACACAATTATGTCATGTCTTTTGCTGTTTCTAATGGGTGGTATGCCAGGTAGCTACCAGCACTCGAGTGCATAAAGTTAGATTTGTTTAGTCAGGTTTTTATTAGGTTTCCCCCGTCTCCCCCTTCCTCTTTCGTTAGGAGCTTGTTAAATTTTGTTTTGATTAACTTTGCAAAATTGAAATTTTATTTAGATTGGCAGCATTGTTATTGGTGTGAGTTTGGTTTTGATAACATAATCAAAGAAATGGTTTTTGTGGCCAATTCTAATGGTAGTTGAAAAGTTTTTTGGAAATAAATGGATTTTTAAAAAGTGTGCTGAAAATGTGATTTCACGTGATGTGATAAAAAAAATAGTACAAAAAACCATGCTGCAAAAAATTGCAAGAAAAAGGATATATTTAAAAGCTGATTAGATTAGATTTTTAAAAATATATAAATGAGCCGTTTATTTGTAAAATGGGACCAAGTCCATTTTTTGATATTACGAGATATTTAAAGGCTTGCGTTTGAATAAATTTAAAAATACATAATGCTTAATACTAGTACACATATTTTTTGTATTTTTTGATAAGATAATGTAAGTTTGTTATCCAAAGTGTTTATAGTGCTGGCTTAAAAAAACATACTATTCATGTAAAATATTACCAAAAAAGCTTTTGTTTACCGTTATTTTTCTCAACCAATTTTTTTTCATACAAAAATGCGCTGTACTGAGAACATCTATAGTTTCCGAGATATCGCAAAAATTTGTGTGTCAAAATAATGCGAATTTTTTTAAAATTTACTATTTCCAAGAAATTTTACCATCATAATAGGCATATATTCACACTCGTTACATAAAAAATGCTTATTGTAGGGTATTCGTAAGAAATGTCTAAAGTATTTTTTGCACATCTTGCACCGTACAACAATTATCAGAAAAAAAATTCACACATGAAATAACAACATGCACGTGAAACAAGAGGAAAGGGATAGTTATACTGCGTTCTCTTTTTTTCTCTAGAATGTCAAAAAAATTTTTTTTAAATAAACTTTTTAGTTACTAAAATGAATTATTTAAAAAAAAAATCTTTTTAAATATTTAAAAACTTCAAAACATCACAACATGGGTATCAAATGGAAAAGAACAATCTATTACATTACCGAATTGATTATCGGAGTGAAGAGAGTGTTTTAAAGTTAAAAAAACTGCCATAGCATTTTTCAACAAATATTTTCAATAAGACAAAACTGAACTTAAGTATGAATTTATTGATTTTGAAATTGTAAACATATTTATTTCTTTTAAAAATCGCAGTGTTGCCAATATTACTAAAATTTCCCAGTGTTGAAAGTTAATATATTATTATTGAAATGCTACATGATATACTTATTATTACTTTAAATGCTGTCGTATTATGTTCGAAAAAATAGTTTCAACCTAAGATGGACTTGCACCACTTTCAAAATACTTCTTAAAACTTCCTTCCCCCAAATATTTGGCAATATGATTTTTTTACCATAAATTGTTTACAGATAAAAGATAATATTAATTTTTATGTATAATTATCATTATCTTTATTTTTTCAAAAAAGGACTTGCCCAACTTTCAATATAAACGGCTCATATATAGATTGAAGGGCACTTTGTGTACACAGTAACTGAAACTTTGTGTGAACAGTAAGAAAAAACATAAACATGTGACTATTTTTGGAAAAGGTAAAATTTTTTTGTAAAGTGATTTATGAAATGTAATAAAATTTTTTTTCATCATTATGAATGCATTTTTGTTGCTGTGTACGTTCAACGATGTAAGCTTTGCTTGTTTTGCATGGACAAAGTATGCAATGTTTACAATAGTTTCCGATTAACAAACCGATAAAATCGGTTTCTGTAACTCTATAAGCCTATGCAATTTCCGTTTCTAACTAAAAACCGGAATGTATGATACCTTTACAAAATTTCAATCGATATCAAAATCGATCGCGTTAATTAACGGATTCCACAACAACCCTGAATTATGGGTTTTGATAGTCTAATTTCGTTGGACTATTTTCTGATATATCTGGTTTGAACACCGAATACCCTTGACTACGGACTACGGCCCTTACTAGAAGTTTTTAAAAACTGATTAAAAAATCACTACAATAAATGTTGTAAAATTTTACGATATTTATTGGCGATTGTGTTTTTTCAATTTGGTGTTTTTTTTAAACTCGTATATTTTCTCTGATTTTCACGCTATTTCAGCGTTTTGTAGCTCAGAGAGCCCTAAAATATGTACATTTTCTCTATTTTTCGTGTTGTCGCTCAGAAAATCCCGAAAACACTTCAGCAGCGATATTTTACGCTATTAGAGCGTAATAACAATACATAAAAGATCCTGCCATAAGTGCGCAGTAATGGAAATCTACTGCGCAGCCCACGTCATATGTAAAAATACATCCACACAAAAACAACACATACACAACAAACGAAACTACCCAGTAGTTTCGTTTTTAAAGAAATCGTAAAAGAATCATACGTGATTTTTCCGATTCATTGACGAAACATGCTGATTCGGCCATATATTTCATTGACGAAAATCTCATATAAATGTTCCAAATTCGTGCAAGAACGCAATGCAGAACGTTGTATAAGTTTCGTAAGTGAAAAGAGAGAGAAAATTAATGAAATTTCGTTAATGAAGTGAAGACCGAAATGTTTAGGAAACTTTGTTCATGAAAATAATGAGAAAGTTTATGAAATTTTGTTTATGCAGTGAAAACCAAAATTTTTTTAAAAATAAAATTAAATTGCTTTCAATCGAGACTAGTTTCCCACAATTCAGTTGTGAATTTTTTGTTTCAATAATTTTTGAATGTAGTAAAGAAAGCGTAAAAAACCATGCCTGAAACCGCACTCACAGAACTGGCGATGCTATCAAAACTTCGCTTCTTCTAGCCGTAATATTACGGTTCTCAAAAAATTGAATATGCGAGGCTCTGAAAACTTCCACAAGGGCTGTTAGATTCCTGTTTAAGAGATGCTCTACCGGTTTTGACAACCTCACAGAAAGTTGTAAGAACTTTTAATGGTGAGAGGAATTCGGTTTTGATAGCCGAATTGTGGAGAGGTCATAACAGCGCCTTTTGCGATGGTGAGAGGAATTCGGTTTTGGCAGCCGAATTGTGGAGGGGTCATAACAGCGCCTTTTACGATGGTGAGAGGAATTCGGTTTTGACAGCCGAGTTGTGGAGGGGTCATAACAGCGCCTTTTGCGATGGTGAGAGGAATTCAGTTTTGACAGCCGAATTGTGGAGGGGTCATAATAGCGCCTTTTGCGATGGTGAGAGGAATTCGGTTTTGATAGCCATAAATCCTTATGTTGAGGTTGTCAGAACTTTTTCCATTTAAGCTACTTACCTCTGCGCTTTTAAGATTATCACCAATTTCTTAATGCCGTTTGCAAAATAAAAGTGTTATTTTTAAATATTTTTTTAATTTTTATTTCAAATCATTTGAAAAATATTACTTTTTTGATCAAATAAAAATAAAATTTTAATTATTCATAGAACTTTACAAACTATGTTTTTAAAAATTTTTCTATGGAACTTTAAAAATCGCATATTATAAACGACAAACCATTAGCATGCATCTGAAACATGCTTACAAATAGTCCTAGACAATGGAATTGTAAAATAGTCCATGCCTTTTTCAAAACAATAGGCATAATATTTATTATCAAAGTAAAGCGATTATCAAAGTAAATACCGATTAACTTTAAAAGCAATTTTTTAATATTTGCCAACAAGCACGCTGCAAAGCCAAAACTAAAATGGAGAAATTTGTCTTCTGTGGTTTTAGTATCTTCAGTAATAGCGTGAAAACCTTATTGAGGCTACAATAGCCATATTAGAGTTTTTCTACACGCAATAATTAAAAGTTGGTTGCAGTAGCCACAATACTAAATGTATCACAACTGTAACCACAGCTCTTGTTTTCAAAAGACGCTCAACATAATTTTTGTTTTTTTTTTTATGATTATTGCAGATTCAATTAGGGCTATGAGAGCTTACATAAAGTACTTGCAATAAACTTTCAGCTAAGGTGACTTCATTTCATATATTATAACTCTAATATGGCTACTACAGCCTCATCTTTTTCATGGCAGCCGTGTACAAAATTCAATATTTCCCTGAGTGCGGTCCCGAACCGGGGACCCCTGAGTTGATAGTCTAGCGCACTCTTTAAAAGACCACAAAGGCCGACAAGAAAGTTTTGTTGCATTTTAGTTTTGTTCAACCGCGCACAAGAACACGTGTTTCTGATTTGTTACTTTGTTTTTTTTTTTTTTTTTTTTGACGAACACAAGGCAGACGCGTTAAGGAATTTTCGACAATAAACACAAGAGAGAAGAGTTTTCGCGAGCTCTCAGTTTCGCTTTGTTTCTTTATTGTTGACGAACTTAGTGCAGATGAGTTAAAGAATATTCTTCAAGTGTGTTATTGATGAATACAAGACAGACACGCTTAAGAGTATTCTGCAAGTTTGGCTTATGCAGCAAGTTTCTTTAAGAAATCACCAAAGAACAATTCTTCGATGATGCCCGAGACTGCTGGGTAAGCAGATGAATCTGATTGGCTTATCGGGAAACAAACGAAATACAAACAAAGAAACAGCCAAACTGCTTTCAAAATAAATCGAG
The DNA here is from genome assembly GCA_963920525.1 of Dichetophora obliterata. Classification (NCBI taxonomy): domain Eukaryota; kingdom Metazoa; phylum Arthropoda; class Insecta; order Diptera; family Sciomyzidae; genus Dichetophora; species Dichetophora obliterata. The sequence goes on from OY986437.1 coordinate 58,127,084, forward strand.
CAATATAGCTATTTTTTGTGAAGGGGTCAACACGGAAGCTAACACCCCAATAATATATAAAATTTTTATCAAATATTTCTATTTTTATAGAAGATTTTATAAGAAAATGAGGAGATTTTTTAATCGAATACCCCTATAAAATAATTTTACTACTTTTTTCAATCAGTCTGACACTCTCTTCTCTTTCACTTCTGACGTCACATGCACTTGCTCACAAAGAGAGTGGACATTCGCATGGCGGAATGTTGAATATATAATTCTTGATTGGAGCGGGTGTTACGCTCAGTGTTGCCAGATTTTGGGAGAGATCATTCCCTTTTTGTTCTTCATTTCAATAAGTTTTTCCCGTTTTTTCCTTAACACTTCCCGTTTTTCTCCCTGTTTCAAAGTTCAATTTTTTATTTTAAATAAAAGACAATACAATACAAATTTTACTAATATAATTAAAAATATGCCTTAAGAAATATATCATATTTATTACTTTTACATTAGGGCGTATCGAAAAATTTAGATTGTATTCTATGAGATCTCAAAAGTTCAATAGGTTGGTGTAGATCTCCCAAAAAAAATAAGGATGTCTTCCTCTCCCGCATGGACAAAGTTGTTTTTTAAGAAAAACCGTAAGAAATCACGATCTCAAAATGCTTTTATTTTTGTAATAAAACCTACATATGTCTTAAATTAAGAGAAAATAAAGATTTTAACTAACAATATCCTACCAAGCACGATGCCACTCTCAATTTTTACCCACAGTGTCCTGTGTGAAGGATATTCGAATCTAAAGGTACACTCGAGGTAGCACAGAACTTTTCATTGCTATCTGATTGTCAAAATTTTGGTGATTTTGATTATAGTGTTGATGTTTTCCATTAATTTGGCGGAATAATAATTTGCATATTTTTTGCATATGTAATTTTTTGTTCTTGAGAAATGTATACTTGAATGTAATTTTTTAACTTTTTCAAAAATATTGCTTTTTTATATCGGGCATCAGAAGTGGTACGCAAGACAATTTTCTCAATTTGGATGCTTCAAATATTACTGAATAACACCCTGTCTAAAAATATCTATTTAAAATATCACGTTAAGACCACTATTTTTTCGATTTTTTAAAAATATTTTTTTCCTTATGAATTTTATAATTTCGTTATATTACCTCAACTCAGCATACACAAAAATGTTAAACTAAAATTTTTAGTTTCTGAGTTAACCATTCGATGGATCTCAAGTGACTTAACAATAGTTGTTAAGAAGTATTTAAGAGAAATAATAACCATAAAGGAGATATGAAAAAAATTGTTACATTTCATGCTTTAAGTAACTTTTTTTAAATATCAAAATAGGAAAACAAAATCGTGGCCTTTTCCTGCTGTTTTAAAAACGATATTTTAGACAGGATTTAGTTAAAAACCATTTGCAGAATCCAAATTGAGATAATTATTTTCGGTACCACTTCTGGTACCCGAGATATAAATCTTATATTAATTTTTTTTTTTTTTTTTTTTTTTTGAAAAAGTTACAAAATTGCATTCAAGTATACATTTCTCAAAAAAGAAAATGCATATGCGAAAAATATGCAAATTATTACTTCGCCAAATTTAAGGAAAACGTTAACACTGCAATTAATATCACCAAAACTTAGAAAATCAGATTATAATTAAAAGTTCTGTGCTATCTCTAGTATACTTTTAGATTCGAATATCCTTTTCACAGGACACTGTGAATAAGAACCAAGAATCGCATTGTAATTGCCAAAATATTGTTAGTTTTTGTCTATATTTGCTTTTGCTTTAGGACATATGTAGTTTTTCTTACAAAAATTAAAGCATTTTGAGATCGTGATTTTTTACTGTTTTACTCAAAAAAACCTTTGTCCTTGCGGGAGAAGAAGATATCCTTATTTATTTTCTAAGAAAGATATTTTTTGGAGATCTTGACCATCCTATGCCACTTTTAAGATTTCATAAAATGTGAAATTCGAAAATAAAATTGTTATTCGATACGATTGTACATATTACTTGAGTCTAACTGCAAACACTTTCTTTTGATTTTTAGTCCTATGCTGTTTCAATTTTTCATATGTATTTTGGTGTGCAAAATAACATTTCATAATAATATATTTAATAAAATAATAAAAAAATTCATTCAAATTTATGGCAGAAAAAGCTATATCAGGGCATGCACAGCAATGCGGAAGAAAAAATGAGATATAAATTTTTTTATTTTTGAGAACATTTCATTTAAATCTGCAAATTTCATTTTAAAACTTACATATACATACACCGAACTGCTCTTTTTTTCATTTTGCATAACAGAAACCGAAATATATTGTTGAAAAGCAATATAGCAAGGATTTTTATTTGACTTCTCCATAAGATTACGAAATTTTTTAATTTTTAGAGTCTCAAATAAACAGAGTCTTTTAACAAAATATCACGTTGATAATATTTTTCTTAAGGCCTAATGTTTCCTCTTTAAAAATCCATTTAGGATTTGAAAATTGGTTGTTTAAAAATAAAGTTACAAATTTTTGTTTGTTAAATGATGGTTTGACCGTTTTTCAGTACTTTAAGGTATTTAAATCAATTTTTCACCAAGAAAACTTTAATAAAATTAAATTTGCTTTTAACTTAAATTTTGCTTTAATTCTGTTTGGTGTGAAAAAACAAAAAATAATGCACTTAAGAGTCAGATTACTGCTTTCAGAACAATTTTACGAAGAAGAAACCCGTGGGAGTAAATATTTACCCCTGTTTGTAGTTTACAGGTAATAAAAATGTCTTTGTAGTTCTAAGCTTATGGCCTGATGCCAAAAAATTTTGCAAATCTTATGTAAGTAAATTTAGTAAATCAATATTTCTTAGTGACATATATTCTAAGTCGATATATATTTAGATTTTTTAAATAAATAGAAACACAACGGAAGTAATGAAGTATACGTTTTATTTTTCCAAACGATAGGATCCACAAATGCGAAAAGTCCAAATGCTCCACCTTTGTCCCAAAAATTAAATCTTTTAAAAGTTCTCAAATTTATTTACCCATTTTCCATAGTTTGCCAAGCAAATAAATCACATTAGACTGAACAGAGAACAAAATTACGTTTGAGCTTACAGCTGATAATAATTCAAATGAGTTTAAATTAAACAAACAGGCGAATTCAAATAGTAATAAAATTAAATTAAAACTCAAGATAACTCAGATCATTTTTAAAAGTATTTAAATACAAGGTGTTAAAAATTTATAGCATTATATGTTGATTTTGGAACGAAGCTATTCTTTTTAACCTAATTATCCCCGTTCCTAAAAGTGTTATTCCCATTTTCCCTTTTCCTTGAAAATTCCCGCAAAATGGTGGAAATTCTCTTTTCAGGCAGCACTGGTAACGCTTGACTTAAAATAGAAACCTTTCCTTTAACGTTTTATGATTTCGAAAAGTTTATTCGAACAAGTGTCACTATATACTCTGACACGAGAATTAACTGATACTGAATTCACGAGAATTAACTACAATAATTGCTGGCAACTGATTGCCTACATTTATTGTTGTTAAATCCCATGAGCAAAATTATAAATATTTATCGTTAAAAATGCGTGAATCCTCTCACCTACAATTATTTCTTTCGCTCTCTCTTCTAAAATTATTTCTTTCAATCTTGTCTGCGCTTATAAAAAAAAGCTAGAAATGCGTGAAGTCTCTCAAGTAAGTGTTAAACATGGCAACAACAACAACTCTGTATAGAGTCAATCACTCAGCAGAAGGCGCTACTCTTTCCTACTCCAGTAGGCTTGAGTAATTAAGCTGTGACCAATCTACTGTTTAAGTTGTATATAATTTGACACTTGTTCGAATAAACTCTTTGAAAGCATGTGACGTTAAAGCAGAGGTGTTTATTTAAGGGCAAGCGTAAAATACCGCTACTGGAGCGTTTTTAGGAGTATCTGAGAGAGAACACGCTGATATAGTGTGAAAAGTAGGGAAAATATACATATTTTAAGACTCTCTGAGCGAAAACACGCTGAAAAAGCGCGAAAATTAGAAAATATACATATTTTAGAATTCTCTGAGCGAAAGCACGCTGGAATAGCGTGAAAAGTAGAGAATATATATATTTTAGGACTCTCTGAACAAAAACACGCTAAAATAGCGTGAAAAGTAGAGAGATATACATATTTTAAGACTCTCTGAGCGAAAACACGCTTAAATAGCGTGAATAGTAGAGTAAATATACATATTTTGGAAAAAGACGCTGATTTTCAGACAAAATTTAAGAAATTCACTGTATAGCGTGGTTTTTCTACAAAATCATGAAATTTCACAGCATTTATTGTAGAGATTTTTCAATCAGTTTTTAGAGTGTATATAAAACTTAAACAGTGCATGCATCACAGCTTAATTATTCAAACCTACTGAAGTTGTAAAGAGTTTTTGTTGTTGTTGTTGTTATTATTGTTGTTGTTGTTGTTGTTGCTTTGTTCAAAACTAATTTGAATAGTTTCTAGCGTTTTTTTATAACCGAAGACAAGATTTGATAGAGATAATTTCAGAAAAGAGTTTTTTAATGAGAGTGCGAGAGCAATAATTGAAGAACAAAGTTCTTACGCTATTATAGCGTGAAATATTTTGAATTTGGCTCTCTGAAATAAAACTATATTAAATGTAGGAAATCTGTTGCCAGCAATAATTGCTTCAGTTCCCATGGATTTTTTTTAAGAGTGTCATTAAAAATTACTAATTCATAGATTATAAGGTCTATCAATGTTAATAAATTCAAATTGTTAAATTTAAATAAGGTCTATCAATGTTAATAAATTTAAATTATTAAAACTAATATTTATTAAATGGAATACATTAATTTTTTTTGTTTTGTTATACTACTTCAGTAAAGTCAAGAAACCCGTTATAGCAATAGATTTTTAACGAATTGAATATATTAAGTTTATAAATGTCCTATAAAAAGCTCCACCTTACTTTTCAATTTTAACTATTCGCAGAGACGTCTTGCTTTAATGGAAAATTTGTCTAAAACCGTTTCATTGCTCAATTGATTCAAATTTTATTTTCTAATTCAAGTTATAAGTTTTGCCATACATTTCAAATTTGAAAGTAAATTTTCATCATTAAACATCTTAATTTTTTTTTTAATAAATGTACTTACCATTTCCTTTATTTTTATTTTAAAAATTTTAGTAGACTTGTATCAATTTATATTCCGTAACCCCAAAGATCTTAACATTCTTGACTACGGACTTGTCTAAGACTTTGTACTTTGTGCTTTTTATTAATTTTAAGTACTGCCCCAAGTCTAAAAAGCATTAAGAGATTCTGTAAAATTTTACAAATTTAAAAATTACTTAAAAATTTTTTTATACGACTGCAGTAACAAAGTAATACGAACGTTTACTGTACTTACTAAAAATGCTGTAAGTGTCATTCATTGTTTTCATTTTCATTTTTCTAAAATAATTTATATTTTTCGAATGAAGTTTTGCTCTCAATGTTTTGTCATTGCATTTTATTTCATTACATTTTCTTCGACTTTGTGAATAAAAATAATTCCCACAATTCTAATTCTTGTTAGGAACAATAAAAGATTTATTATATTTAAAATTTTTTATAATATGTAATGTTGGAGGGCAGTGCAGATGGTCGAAATGAAACAAAATTTTTACATCTTAGAACCTGAATATCTAGTAGGAATTTCTCTCAAAAAAAATTCGCTCCACCCTAGTTCGCGCCTTATACATATTACATATATGAATTATGGAATCTCTTCAGTACTAATTTTGAATAAACTATGTCTTGGAGTAAGATAAAAATGCAAAATGGGTGCTATTATTTGATTTTTTATTGCTGGATATCGTTAGCAAATTTCGTTAAGAATCATTCCATATCGGCATAAATCAATAATTACAATAAATAACTGGTTAAGAAAACTAAAATAATTTTTTATGCTGATGAGAGAAACTTGCATGTTTGCACAACATACACAAAAACTGCAATAAAATTATTTTTACGCATAGAAATCTAAACATTTAATATGTTTATTTTTTTCCGATGTAATGAAAATAATATGAATGCAAAACAAACAAGCATACTTTTAGGCACGGAAAGACATGCAACATTGTCATAACGTAGTTCAAACGCGTGTGTGTGGCTGTGTGTGCATATTTGTGACCATAACTTGCATTGGTATTTGTAAATAACATTTTGACATGTGAGAGAAACTTTCATTTGACAGTTTTACGTTATTAAATCATGTGAAATGCTTTTGAACACATTATTTGAGTGCTTGCGTGTGTGTGTGTGTTCCTTGGGTGCCTGTGTGTATGTTCATATTTATTTTTATTGTATCGATATTGATATTAAATGACAGTCTGTATAATAAACTAACATAAAAGAAAACAATAAAAGCAAATCGAAAAAAGTATTTGTTACGATTACAAAAAAAATAAGAGAAAATGAACTAACTGCCTAAATTAACATACGTCAATGAAAATTTGTTATTTTAATTTATGCTTGCTGCGTGTTTTGGCTAAAAGTAACTATAGATAGCTATGTAAAATAAAGTTAAAGGCATTGATTAATCTACTATTAGGGAAATATAAGAAGAAGTGGGCTTGAAGTTGGTTAAGAAAAGGTATTAAATAATGATTGCCAACGAACTGTTTGACAAACTTAATGAACATTCCAAAATTATTATTATAGTAAAGTTTATTGCCAAGCGAGGTTTTTGTTATGAGAGATTGTTTATGTTATTAATGAGCTTATACTCATGGTTGAGTTATGATATGATTTGATGTGTAAATAAAATAAATTCAAGAAAAGTAAAGTTTTTGTTGATGACAAAAATAACCTCTAGAAATGCTATAAGTATAACTTCGTCAGCGCAGTCTGTAAATTGTTTTCATTTCACATTTAAAATTCGTAATACTTCATCAATCTTTATTCTCCAATTTTATACAATGAACGCCTTTTTTCCGCAAATTAGTTTAATACTTAATTAACCCTTTAATGGGTAAAACATGTCCAGAGCTTACAAAAACCAATGTTATTTATTTTTCATCAGCTCGTTCCCCTCATGACCAATTTACACTATTTTCTAGCATAACCAATTTCAACAATAATTATGCTTAATCCAGCGCATGATTAGATCCTTCAGACTGTAGCGCAAAAAAATGCTGCTCAAAAACACAGACAGCAACAACGACAACAACGACAGGACAATAATAAAAAGTACTTTGTCATTTCAACTGTCAGACAGGCGTTATTATTAACCCTTATTTTGTCTTTGTGGTTGAAATTGTAGCAACAATAACAAAAACCACACAGAAGCAAAGAATGACAAGACTCAAATTTTTCCCAACGAAGCATAAAACCAAAACAATTTGGGCAGCATCTACGTTTTTTTTTTTTTTGTTTTTGTCTTATTTTGAACATTAGCCGGTCTGTCAGTCTAATCCAAATAAAATTATTATCATTTATAATATTTGCTGTCTCTGTCTGAGTCGCACTGTCTCTGTAGCTATCTTTATAGGTTGCTGTGATGTGTAACACATGTTTTCGCTCTCAGCATCTCTATGTGTAAGGCGTGAAATTTTTGCAATTTTCCATACTCTTATTTTTATATAATTTTCTTGCTGTTGTTGCTGCCGTTGTTGTTACTTTGTTTTAATGAAGGATAAACTGAGTTGTCGACAGTTTAAGTCGTCGTTTAACTCGAAGACAAATGAAGCAATTCTTGCTTTATTTTTGATAATAGAAAACGACGATTTCAATCTTTTTTCATATCTGTGGCGTCAAAACTGAGTAACTACATTCTAAAAAAATTAATGTTAAATTACTACTAAAAGGAAAAAAATTAAGCAACTGATTCAGTTAAGGTTAAATAAATAATATGGGTTGCTACTGACTCTTAATTATGTTAAGCTAAAATTGCACATTTAAAAAAATATTAAAAATATTTCCTTTAAAGTATTTATTGTGAAAAGACTATATTATATTAAGACTTGAAATTTTATTTACGTAACTAATACAAAAAAATATATTCCAAGAAAGTTTTTTGTTGTTTTTAGTGCATCTTCTTTTCGCTGGTTGGGGTAAAAAAAGGAGTCGTTTTCAGACAGGGTCAAGATATTTTGGTCCCCATTTATCAGAAAAAAAATCAAGGGCATATTAATAAGTGTATTTGACGCTACAACCTATACTAGAATTATTAAGTTTCGTTAAAATTTGCAATCGCTACGGGAATCTTTAGGTTAAAAATTAAGATTTTTTTAATAAGTCACGTCAATTTTTTACTATTGGGTAAAAAATAAAAAATAAAAAAATAAAATAAAATGTCTTAAATTAAATTTATTTAATATTTTCAACGTGCAAAGTCGTCTTAGCTTTAGAAGTTCAAATATATTAATTTGTAAGCATTTTGGAAAACAAAATATTTTCTACGATTTTCAAGGAAAATATATTTTAAGTTTAATTTTAGTTTAATGTGTGGTGAATGTTGTTGTCTCTTTTTTTACACAGCTGCTAAGAAAATCTCAGTTTAGTTTATCAGTGATTGTTTTATTTTTTTTTTTTTTTTTTTTAATTCAGGAAAACAGAAAATTCAGAAAAAAACATTGCTTTTTCTAAGTTACGTGTAAGTAAGTTTGCTTATATAAATTTTTTACAGAATTTGCTAAATGTTTATGTGATTGTTTTTCAATTGTACATGTAAAACTGATAAAATCCCGCATTCCTGTGAACAGCGATATATGACATCTTCTTAATGGAACTACTTTTTATAAAAATTTTTTTTTTGCGTATCTAATTATTCCGTTTTAAATATAAATCATTAGAGGGTTTAATCAGAAAAAATTCAGCCGCAGTTGAGCTATGGCAGACTTAAAATGTTTTTCACAAAATTTAAAAGTTCTTTGTAAAGAGATGGTTGCTTCAAAGCATTTTTTGTACCGAAAATTTAGCCAAAAAATGTCTTAATGTTATCATTCTTCTTAACGTTTTTGTCGAATTGGACTGCTTACTTTTTATATTATGAAAACAAAAAGATATATTCATATTAATAAAGATTTTTTTTTTAAAAAGTATCCAAATGGATCCAATTGGATCCAAATGATAGCACTGGTCTTGAACCAATAAGAACGATGATACCATATCGCATCACTAAGTCGGATGTTGCCAAACTAACCGTATCACATAAAAATTAGTCAAAATCAAAATTGTCCCGTCTTTTAGGCGTTAAGGAGATTGATAAAAAACGTCCTTGGCGAAGCCGCGGACAAAAGTGGCCTGCTAGTTGCTATACACATTGAACTTAAATGAAACAGATATTGGATTTTCAACATCTACAGGATTTAAAATAAAAGATCATTGAATGTTGTTAAAATAAACAAAAACAGTGTACGTGCCGTTTTTGTCGAACGAATGCGTTTACGCCTTAAGTTAAAAATCATTTGAATAAAAAATCTAGAGAAAAAGTTAAAATGCAGTTTTACCATCCTTAGCTTCTGATATCACGAGTAAATGGTTAACTTCGTGTGTGAAAAGTACTGTCGCACGGAGTTACCCTTGCAATTGAAATATATATATATATATAAGGCAACAATAATGATTTTAATTTTTGTTAGAATTTTACATAATTATAAAAACTAGTTCGAAATTCGACCAAGTTTTTGAAATTTCAATCGGTCTTTTTTCTCATTCTGAGGCTATGGCCTTGCTTTAAGCAAATGTGTTGTATTAAGAAAATCTTAAGTTTCAAATTATCACAATAATATAAATATTAAAATAGCCGAAATTTTTTTAAAAATATTATCTGTAAAAACATTACCCAATAGAAAACAACTTTGGCACACCGATATTTTTCATAACCAGGGCTTTTAATACAACAATACGGTTTTGGTTTTTATATAGGCTTTTTTTTTGGGTACAGATGAAGCTAAAATTTTCGAGATATCATCATAACTTTGCTGTCAAAATAAAGAGAACTTTTAAGAATTTAATATTTCTAAGAAATTTCACCATCACAATATATATTCACACATTTACATCCGTAAGAGATCTTACATCCGTAAGAGAAAGCGTAAAATGTGTTTTGTACATTGTATTAATGCCTAAAATTTCCTCTTACACCATGTTCTTCAATTCCTTATAGTTTAAGTTTTACTTCAGAAATATTGTTTAATATATAAATATAATAAACTGGCCATTTCAGCCCTTGGAAGGACTTTGACCTAGCTTCTATTGATCAATTGTGTTGTGCGTATTGTTAAATGGTTGATCACAAATGCTCGAGAACTGGACCTACGTGTTTTATGCTGACTCCGAATGGCTTATGTTCTGAGCTTAACATGGCAATTTTTACTCTCTGAGGTTTGCCATTGTCTGCAGAGAGGTGACGATCGAACAGAAAAATTAACTCAATTGAAAAAACTTTCTGTCAGAGCTGGAATTGAACCCGGGCTACCGCGGTTCTTTAGCTTAGGGGCTACGCACTCTACCCACTAGGCTACGGTCGCCGCGAGAAATATTTTTAAACACTCATATTTCAGGTCAAAGGTCACAAAAATATTTGGTGAACTCTTTCTCCCTACTTTAATTTATTAAAAAAAAATTATCAAAATCGGTTCAAAAACACGGAAGAACTGTTTCTCCTACGTCTATCTCTATATAACGAAATGGCTTAAAACATAGATTTGTGTATATAACTTTGTAGAAGTTTGAAATGATTCAAAATTTTTTTACAGAAACTATTTTTTAAGCTATAGAACTTTGTAAAAAATATAAAAACATTTTGAAAAATGTAATTTTCATCAAAAAAATTATGATTGTCGATGATAGGAACTGTTTTTTGAATTATGTGTCAAAATGAAGAAGTTTTTGCAAATAAATGATAAATCATATGAAAGAGTGTGAAAAAAGAAAATTTTACAAGAAAAAAAAATTACAACAAAAAAACATTTGGCCTATATTTTTGAGCAAAAACAGAATATTTAAAGGTTTATTTAAAACAATATGTAACATTGAATTAGTGAGAAAACGATAATTCTTATCTGATTTATCCAAAGTCATTTAATTGATCTTTGAGACAATTTGAGACAAAGAAAATTTCTTGAAAATCGGTTAAAAAATGGCTGAGATAGTTGCTTGCAAAGTCAAAACTTGAAATTTCAATAGTTTTTTTTCTCATTTTGAGGCGATGGCTTTGCTTCAAGGAAATGCGTTGTACTGAGAAGATGTAAGTTTTCCGAGACATCTAAATAATTTTAATGTCATTTTAAGAGGATTTTTTTAACATACTATCCGTGGAAAATATTACCAAAAAAGCTTTCGCATACCGTTATATTCCTCAACCAACGACTTTTCATACAAAAATACGTTGCACTGAGAACATCTATAGTTTTCGAGGATATCGCTATAATTTTTATGTCAAAATAACGGAAATTTTTCAAACTTTACTATTTGTGAGAAATTTCACCATCACAATATATATTCACTCTTGTTGTTTAAAAAAATGCTTATTGTAGGGTATTCGTAAGAGATGGCGCAAAATGTTAGAAGTAGTTTTTGCACACCTTATCAATGTCTAAAATTCCCTCTTACATTATATTCTTCCATCTGTTACAGTTTAGCTTTTATTTAATAAATGCTCTTTTAACGCTCATATTTCAAGTCGATGGTCACCAATCTAAAATGAAATCATACTGTGCAGCCAGATCTTTCATTTGATACCTCATTCACCATTCTACCTCTTCCTAGCCAGATTCTTTACTAAAAATAATACAAACTTTCAACGTTAATATTTCGGATCTGAGGTCATAAATTTAAAATCTAAAATGATTCTGCTCATAAAGTTCGCAGTACCTTTCGAATGATAAAAGTTTCATTGCCCTTATTCTAAAATTAATATCGAAAAAGTGTACGACAACATTTGATGTTTGCCTATTAATATAAACATATTAATATAAACATATATAAGATTTGTAGGTCTTGCATAGTGTTCTTGTATGGTGTTTTTTATAGAGTGATATAAGTTTAAATCATAAGAAAACATAATAATATATTCTAAATATCAATGAAATGAGCTTTATTTAGTAGAAAATTATATGACATTAATGTTTAAATATGACTTTGGCCATGTATCCGCCAAGGCTGGCGCATACAAGGCGCAATCTGGAACACTAATTTTCACAAACTTTTCGCAGCATTTGCGGCCGTATCTCGCCGATAAATCTTCGAATATTGATTTCCAGGTGTTCAATTGTTTGTGGTTTATCGACGTAGACAAGTGAATTTACATAATCTTAAAGAAAATAATCCAATGGGGTTAAATCACACGATCTTGGGGGCCAATTAATTGGGCCATTTCGTGAAATTATTTTTTCGTCAAAAGTTTCCTTGAGTATATCAATTGTAGCGCCCGCTGTGTGCCATGTGGCTCTATCCTATTGGAACCACATATCAGCATTAATGCCAGTTAATTGAGGTACGAAAAAACTTCGAATCATGTTCCTTTACCGTTCACCATTGACAGTAACATTCTGACCATCATCGTTTTTGAAGACATATGGGCCAATGACTCCGCTAGCCCATAAAGCGCACCAAACAGTAATTTTCTGTGGATGTAATGCTGTTTCGACAAAAGCTTGTGGATTCTCCTCACTCCAAATATGACAATTCTGTTTATTTACGTACTCATTCAACCAAAAATGGGCTTCATCGGAAAATAAAATTCAAAATCCATGGAAATTCAAATCAATATCAATTTGTGCTTCAGCCCATTCGCCGAATTGGCGATGCATACGATGGTCGTTTGGCTTTAATTCCTGCACAAGTTTAATCTTGAATGGTTTTAAGCCAAGATCTTTTCGTAAAATCTTCCATAAAGTGGAAGGACACAAACCCAGTTGCTGAGAACTGCGACGAATTGATTGATTAGGATCATCTTCAATGCTTTCCAGTACAGCGGCTACAGATTCTTCAGTGCGCACTGTTCGGCGTCTCACGGGATGCACATTATCAGTAACAGTAAATGTTGTCCGAAAACGATCTATTGTTTTCCGAATTAGCAGCTCTGAAGGACGATTATGTACTGCATAAAATGGACGAAGTGCACGATAAGTTTGACGAACAGAACCATTAGTTTGATTAAAAATTTCTACAATTTGCACGCGTTGCTCTGGTGTAAGTCGATCCATAATAAAATGTCAAAGCAAATTTAACAAAAAACAACTATCAACTATTAAATGGGTGTTCAAATAAAGCAATGATGCCAACTCAAAGTTGTATCAATCTATAACAAACACCCTTCTTCGTAATAAATAGAGCGACTGATTAGAGCTGTGCTCACATACGATAGGCTAGACGGACTTGGCCTAGCTCCAGCATATGCCAGGCGATACGGGCGTGGTCTCTCTCTGAATAATCATGTTCTTTTCTATTAGCTGTAGATTTATATGCGAAAGGATTAGAGCAGTGCTCACATATGTAAGGCTAGACGGACGGGGCCAAGTTCCTTTACAGGGTACATCCAGTCTTTTAAGGCGTGTGGTATTTGTGATTAATTGATTTTCGATCAATGTACTTACATACAGTTGTAACAAAAGAATAGCAGTACTCTTATATTCAGACATATTTGGGCAAATAATACTAGTCTACAAATTTCGTATCTGGTGAACTCAATATCATTCCTATATGTACTTGTAACCCTGGTTTCAAATCTGTACTCAGTTTCCTCCTATATTGAAACATTTTCAATAAACAGGGTGTTTTACGTTATTGGCACGAGTTTAGTGTTATTGATCGAATTTAATGTTATTGATCTGTAATATGAACTACTCAGCATAAAATCGAAATTATTACTTTGTAATTTAGAAAAAATATCAGCTTTTCAATCAATGTATCCACCACTATCGTGTCATGTACGGTAGCGGAGCAAAAATTTTGAGATTATGGCCCTTATTATGAGTTGCTTTCGACGTTCGATCTTCGCTGGTTATCGAACAACGAGTATCGAAAGTTAAAATCTTATTATGAGCAGTGCAACCCTATCGAAATGTTCGTTGCTCATCGAAATTTCAGTCGAATAGGATTTTGCTTTCGATGCGATGCGTGCTGAGCAAAAATTGTTAAAAATTTAAGTATTTTGTGATTGTATTTTCCTTTTTAAAGACTAAGAACTAATATTGAACTGTTTTTGTAACTTTTATGCAGATCTAAGCAACAAATCGCAGTTAAAAAAACTGGTCTCATTGATGGAGGCAAACTTTGACTGCAATGGATATTTGTTCCAAAGTTCAGGCGAAAAAGTAATGGGAAGAACTCACGCCAGAATTAAATTGCTTAGGACCACCAGTTAGAACAACAGCAAAGTGGCTTAAGATTAGCTAAAAAAAGTATTGCTCAACAGTTTTCTACTTCTAGCCAATTCTGTCAAGCTTTCATAATCTTCTGACGAAGCGTCGAATCTTATGGAAATTATTTTCGTCATAGTCATAACTTTTTGTCTTATTTTTTGCAATCAACTTTCAAACCAATCGTATTTAGTTGAAATAATACACCGATCACTTGATAGAAATATACTACCGTGAACAAACAATATGAACGAAATTCACAATAGCGCTACTCTTTGTCGAAAGCACGTTATAATACCAAATGCAAATTCGTTCGATCAGGCCATTCGACTACAGTCGAAGATCGAACGCTATAATGAGCTATAAGGGCCTATATAATGAAATATCGACAAATTTTGTATCTTTTGTTTAAGCGGAGAAGTAATCGTCTTTGAATGATTAAGCTGTGATCAACTTGTTCTGTTGATTTGTTCAAATATGTGCGAAATTATATACGACTTTAACAGTGAGTTGATCACAGCTTAATCACTCAAAGACTACTGAAGAGGAAATGTAGCGATTTCCGAAACGGAATGTCTAGTCAGCTAAGTGATTGACTCTTTATAGAGAGTTGGTGTTGCTATCTTAAAAACTTACTTGATCTAAAGCTCGCGATTAAATTCATGTAATAAGTTATAAGATATTTTTAATTGTATTTTAATGTCATATATAATCGTAACCGGCGAATGGAAAAATAGAAATGTTTAATTTATTAGAAAAATTTTTTAATAAATACATCCATTGTAGTAAAACTAAGTAAATAAAAGTTTTTAGATTTATATAATTAATTGTGATGTCTGATGATTTTACAAGGTTACAATTTAGAGCTTTGGGTCAACTAAGTTATAAAAGAAGCCAACAAGAACAACAACAACTCTGTATAAAGTGAATCACATAGCAGACTAGACAGACTGTTTCGGAAGGAGCTACCCGTTCCATCTTTAGTGAGTGATTTAGCTATGACTAGACCACTGTTTAAGTTTTATACAATTTGACACATGTTTAAAGAACCTCATCGAAATTATATGACGTTAAAAGCAAGGTGTTCTTATTTTTAGGTCAAGCCTTAAACTTAAGAAGAGTGTGTATGCACTAAGTTGGTTTTCGCTCGTTTCACAATCCCCACGATCTTGATTGTTGAATTTTATTATCAGAACAATATCTAGTACTATTATTATGTAACTACTAAGTTTATAGTAACATCAACCAACTGATGTTTAATTTTGCTGCAATATCAATATTAAAGCTTCAATAAAACAACATAAGTTTAGCGAACTTAAACACAAAGTAAATATTTATAACAGTTTAAGTAGCTTACCTGGTGCCCACAATTCCAGCAAAAAAAAGTTCTTCCAAAATAAGCTAAAGAGAGGAAGGGAAAGTCTTGAATTCCATCCCTTCCACTTTCATACCCAGAAGGCATTCTTTTAACATATGCATGTTTTGGGAGGAATGCTTTCCTTAGTCTTCCCTAGAAGTGCTTTTTGGACTTTTTCAATGGAAGATTTCTTTGAGCACTTCAATCGAAGGATTCTAGGATGGAATGGAATGGTTTTTTATGGTTTCGGGGTTAAAAAATTCCATTGGAAGATATCCCTTTTCTAGTGATTTTGGTGTTGGAAATGAGAAGTGTGTTGGTTTTAGTGGAAAAAATTCCACGTAAAATTCCTTTTTCTTAATTTTCAAAGCATTTTGGTATTGAAAGAGTAAGTTGTTGGGCTTTATTGGGGGTTCAAAAAATCCCACGGAAAATATCTAAAACATATAATATAATTATATATATTTTTTGTACTTAGGTTAGGTTAGGTTAAACCGGATGCTTTCATGAAGGCTCACATAGACCAATTCAGGTCCTTAGTGGTACCGGTAGCGAACAAAAGGAACCTTTGTGTTTGTTCAAAAGTCTTTAAAGATTTGCGTTGAGTTCGCAAACCTTAGGAGGGATTCTAGAGACACCCTGGCTACATCTTTAAGCGACGGGAATGTCGATGAGCCTAGGTATTTTAGTCTTGATCTAAGTAGGGTGGGGCATGTGCATAGTAGGTGCTCCAGGGTCTCCACTGTGCCCGGTTCTTTGCACTTCCTGCAGTTGTCATCCGTGGTGATGCCAAGCTTCCTCGCGTGGGCTGCCGTCATGCAATGGCCAGTGAGCATGCCCACTAGTGGCCTGTAATCTTTGCGCGGGCGTGCCAAGATGAACAGAGTTCGTTTTTCGCATTGTGCATTTTACATGATTTTCGAGATTTTGCACGATGTCGTATCTCTCCATCTACGATTCACTGCTAGTGTGGCTCTTTTTTCGAAGTTCCTGTACAACTCTTGTAGCGGAGTAAGTACATGTTCTGCGAGTTCTGATTCCAGCCCGGCGCCTTCCTTTGCTAAACCATCTGCCATCTCGTTTCCCTCAATGCCCTGGTGGCTAGGGACCCAGTAGATGCGCACTCTTTTCGAAGCGCATAGTGCATCTAGTGCATCTCTGCCAGCCAAGACACTTTTGGACTTGATGCCAGCGGAGCGCATGGATTTGATCGCCGCTTGACTGTCAACGAAAATGTTGATGTTAGAGTGTTGTGTGTCCATGCTAAGGGCTGTCTCAGCAGCCTTCCTTATGGCAAATATTTCCGCCTGGAAGATACTGCAGTGGTTCGGCAGTTTATATGGCTGCCTTATATTAGGCTCTGCGCAATATACCGCTGCACCTACCCCCGTAGGCATTTTGGAGCCGTCGGTAAATATGTTGACCGGCTGCTGTGCTTGTTCTATACCTTTGCACCAGTTGTATTTTTGTACTTAAATTGAATATAAATTCCATTTGAATGTCTTCCAGAAGTAGTTTATAAAAATGCCTCTTAAAAAAATTTCTTTATAAGGCTAAGCAAAAGGACAGTTTGGTCTATAGAACATCTTCTGGAAGCAGTTTCCCTAAGAATGCATGTCACATTTGCATCAAAAATTTTGCTGGGATGTTGTAGTAAAATTAAGCAAAAAATTTTTTAAAGTGTTTTCATTTCCTCTAAAAACGAAAATTACCATTTCACCTTTTTAATCGATTTGTTTCTCATTTACGTTGACCCGTTTTTAATATAATTGAATTAGTACAAAACATGTATTTTGACCAAACTGACCATTATTATTAGTATTGTCCATTGTCATTATTACAATTAATAGCACTTGTCAACATGCTCATAAATTGTCCGCTTAAATAAGCTATACTACACTTTCCACCTGCCTAAATTGCCTATCTCTCTCATAGCAAAATAACGTTTGCCCACCATAAATAAGGCTAAACATATTTACTAAAATTTCATTAAGCATATTGAAAAATAACCACAAATAACTTAGTGTATCAATCTCAAGGGAGGTGTCTCTAAGTAGGTTTGTATCTGCTGAAATTACATTGAGTTTGCAACAATTGCTCGCCTGGGACTATAAAGGACAATAAAAGATAGCTGTTGCTACTACGGATGGGGGGAGGTAAAATAAATATTATAACCAAGTGTGGGAATATAAAACGAAATTGTGTGCAGCCCGATGATTTAATAACAACTTTTTATTATAGTGTTGCAATTTAGCTTGCTGGTGTTTAAATATTAATACTGGTGGTCAAATGAGAAGGGAACCGAGTTATAACATTAAGTAAATGGTACTGTAATGGTAATGGTCGAGATAATGAGCACAGTTTGAGTGTAACAAAATTATTATAAATATTAAACTTATATCAGTACACAGCCCAGACCAAAAGTAAAAGACGCAATGCACATTGTATAATTACACTGTACAACAGTCAAAATATTCCACCGGGTTTTTTAATGGTTTCTACAGTTTTTGGGTTCGCTGAGTCCGAATCAGAAGTCAAAATTTTCGGATCAGCCTAGGTTTTCTTTACAGTGTGTGGTTTGTCAGAAATGCTTAGATTTTTGTAATAAAAACTACATATATTTTAAAGCAAAGTTGAATATAAACTTTAAATAACAATATTTAGCCAAACGCAATGCAATTTTTACCTCTCGATTTTGAAAGTGTTCCTTGAGAAGGATATTCGAATTTAAAGGCACACTCGAGCTTTTGATTTATATGTGATTGTCTAAAGTTTGGTGGTATTGATTTTAATGTTAACGTTTTCCTTAAATTAAATTTCTTGTTCTTGAGAAATATATACTTGAATGCAATTTTTTAACTTTTTAAAACGAAAACAAGAAATTCGATATATATGCGGTTTGGTGCGAATAAATTTTTCTTTAAAAATGTGTTTAATCTTTGAAATATTAAAATTAGAAACTTATAACCACACACAGAAAAATGTTGCTTAGTATAATCATTGTGATGCATAGTTGATTTCATTTTACATGATTTCATATTTCATAGTGGCAACAACATGAAAATCATTGTGATTTCGTGTAAAATCATTGTTGAATCACGAACCCACCAAGAACGTGGGCAGGAGGGTATGGGGCATCTGTCCCCCCTAAATCTGAGTTTTGTTTTAATCGATGGATTTTTTAATAGTTTCCGAATGTGATCCTTTTTTAATGTGTAGTTTTACCTTTTTCTTTGGTTTGCTATAAAAAACAGAGCTAGGAAAAACATCCCTCTATTCACATCTTTTCGTCATGCTGTTGATTCTGCTTTTCTATAAGCTTTTCGGACTATTATGAAAAGAGCTATAACTTAGCACTCCATTCTGCATGTAATAGATTACTTATTTGAAACTTATAATTGCTATTGTTTGTTAGCTTAGTTGAATCTAAACCTTAAAAAATTAAAAGCAAATCAGTATTTTTAAAGCGATATGGCATAATTTTGTAAAATATTGTACACTGTTCAAACGGGAAGATAAAAACTTAGATATTGGCATGAAGTAGATAATATGAAAATTTTTAGATTTATAATTAAATTGTAGCGTTTTCATGATTTTACAAAGTTATAATTTTTTCGAACTTTAGGTCAAGTAATTTATAAATACATGTGCAATAGAACGTTCGTTTAGCACATTAAGAAAAGTGAAAACATGACTACGATCAACGATGGGCGATGACCGATTGAATGGTACACACATTTTTATCTATTCCAAGTTTAAAACATAGCTTAGAAAAATTTTCAAAACTCTTTTATTAAAGATTGCTGCATGTTGATTGTTAACCGCAAATTTGTGGCAGAAAACCAGGAAAACCATTTTGCGGATAATCCTACCCGATTGATATTCAATTAAGAAAAAAAAATTAAATGTTTTAACATAATTTTTTGTATTTTGTTGTTGAGTTTTCCTTACTTTGAGTCTTTGAATATTTTTTTTAAACTAAATTTTTTAACGATATTACAATTTGTAATGAATTTAGCCTGAATTTAATAAATTAAACTTTATTTGATCTTATGGCTTGCGTTTGTTTGATATAAGTTGAAAATCTTTTTCCCTTATACTATGTTCACAAACAGACAGAAAAGTCGCTCTTTAGCTGAAAAACATATTTTCAAAAAAAGGTGTTCACACTGAAAAAGTCGCTTTTCATTTGACACTCAATTTGTTAACACAAAATGTCCACATTCAGAGGATTCAAATGTTGTGGTAGCGATACCTTAGTGAGTGATGTTTTTCTATGAATGTGTTGTTACTTTAAACACCAGAAAAGTTGTAAATTATTAAGTTTAGTTATTATAATTACTCAATTATGTAAGTAATTTAATTGCAAAGGCTTTTCACTCTAATTTGCTGCGTTCTTTTGTGTTTATAAATTTAACAGCGTCAGAACATTAACATGTTTTTTCATGTAGCATATAATTGTTTCGCTAGCTTAAAGGCACCCGCTACGTGATCAGATTTAATGAGCGCTCTTATAGTTTTACCTTTCATCGAATTTTAACACAAAAGGTTTGTTCCCGTTCTAAGTTCAAGTAATTGTAATAGATTAGAGAGTGTCATTTTGCATGTTATTCTTCTCTCTCGAGCTTCAAATATTTGTAAAATAACGCTTTCAAGCAACTTCAAGCTTCTTGAATCGAGTACGGAAACAGACCGAATAGTGGCTAACTGTTGATTCGCTGAATGCGGCTAATATCGACAGACAAATGATATGTCAAATACAAGCGACATATTGGATTTTAGTAATAGATTATGACTTAAACCTAAACAAAGAGTCTATTCAACAACCAGGGTTGTTTTTTGAGCTCTTCAAACGTTTTTCGCTGAAAAGCAAACAATTAGCAGCTTTTCATTTGACATCAGGCAGATTTTCAGCTGAAAAGACATTAATGTGCGAAAAGCGGCTTTTCGGCCTAAAGCCTAGTACTCTGTTCGTTTCCGTGAAATTTCGCTGGCAACATATATTTATTTGTTGCGTGAAATTTCTGACTTAAAGTTTGTTGCTAAGAATTCCTATGACAACGTTTCTCAGAGAGACTCAGAGAATAAGTCGGGAGATTTCATATGATCTCTCTCTTTTCACTTCAAAATAAATAGGCAGTACAATTAAATTGTCGTGAAAAAATGTTGCTCAGAAACATGTTGCTATAATTTCACGCAACGGAAAATAGTACTGCTCAGATGAACATGTTGTGAAAACTTCCACGATTGTTTCGCAGCTGTCATTTTTTTTATGGATATTTTAGTGAAATTTCACATGAAACTGAACAGAGTACTATGCTTTAAAATAAAATATCTATCTACAACATAATCTTGTTTTTTATTTATACTTCTGAAAGTCATACCATGTTTATCGCTGGCTTTAGTAAGACGACAGGTGGTGGTGGCCGTAGCCTACTGGTAGTGTGCGTGGCTCGTAAGCGAAAGTGCCGCGATTCAAACCCCAGCTCGTTACACAAAGTTTTTTCAAAAAGTTTTTGGTATTGAATTAATATGGAAATCGATTCGCGCTTTGGATCGAAGTAGTCATGTTTTAAAGGGTTCTAATTTTTCTATATAAAAAAAAAAAATACATAAAATTTTTAATAAATAAAAATTCATAAATAATTTTAAATATATAGATATCTGTGTAACCACTGGATAAGGATGAGTTCCATTAATAATAATTATCACATCGAGCCTGAGTATTGCTCTGGCGAACATGTTGTGAAAATTTCACGCTTGTTTCGCAGCTGTAACTTTTTATATGGAGATTTGAGTGAAATTTCACATGAATTTGAACAGAGTACAATGCTTTAGTGTTAACATAGTATAGAGTCGATTACATATAAAAATATCAGGTAACAAGACACCATACATTCATTTTGAACTATTTTCATTGACTCGTAAAATTCATGAATGAAAGATAAGGTAAACAAATTTTTATAAGGTCTAGCACCCCCTAATTTTAATCCTGCCTACGCCCTTGGCACGCACACGTTCACGGTGTGTATGTGTTGGCATTAATTTTGAAAAATTACTAATTAATAAAGACTTCTTGTAAAATCATTATGGTTTCATGTAAAATCTTTTTGATTTCATGTAGAATCATTATGAAATCCAGTAAAATCATTACTGCATCACGTAAAAAGTAAATCAACATGATTTCATGTAGAATCATTATGATTTCATGTAGAATCATTTTGATATCAAATAGAACTGGGCTGGGCATTCTAACGCAGTCACATTTTATATTGTTTTGTTAGTATTAGTGCGCTCTCGAATAGCGCACACTGAGCGAAATAGTTGTCACAATTATCTAGATTTGCAAGTTTGTATGTTTATACCTCCACACATACTGTAATAAGTGTTTTTTATTAGTGTGTTATTTTTTATTTTTAGTCATTGGTAATGCTTACTATTTCTTCTATGTCATTATTGCTCCAGCATTTTCTTCTTATTAAATAAATTATATTAGTTTGCTTGCAATGGCAACTTACACATTCTGCTTCGCAGGAAAGGTTTTCTGCACAACAGAAATCGCATTGCGATTCAAAATCAAACATTGTTTTTGAAGTGTTTTGTTTTTGTTTTAATATTAAATCCTAATATATAAAATAAAAAATAAACTGGCCATTTCAGCCCCTGGAAGGACTTTGACCTAGCTTTCTATTGATCAATTGTGTTGTGCGTTTTATTAAAGGTTTGATCACAAATGACCGAGAACTGGACGGACCTACGTGTATTATGCCGACTCCGAACGGCTTATACGAATCATTAAAATTATAATCAAAACCTCGAAAAATTAAGTATCAAAAAATTAATGAATACAAATAATATGAAAAAATAATGCAAAAAATCTTAATAGGCAATATGTATGAATTATATTAAAACTTAATAATATAAAAAAATTAAAACTATATGCATAATAATTATGAATATACAAACCAAAAAGTTGGTTTTTTAAGAGTGTACATAAAAGTTCCGACATAAGTCTTCACAGTATCACCGTCAGCGAACGACTGAATTATATTCTCTTCTGTTGTGAGCTATGTGAGCTATGGGGCGCCCAGCGCTAATGTAGAATCATTATGAAATCTAGTAAAATCATTATTACACCGTGTAAAAAACAATTTTTGCGTGCTGAAGAATAAAAATTTCTCGCGAATATTCTGCACATTAGAAGTTATATCGCGAGTAGTAGCGTCGTTCCAAAACTCAAAAAGTTATTAAAGACTGAAGAAGTGAATGCAAGTCAAGTGATAGTGGAAGTAGATGGATCCATAAACTTCGACACAGATGAACAAGGTAAAATGATATGTGACTAAAATAACTTAAACAAAATAATGTCAAGTTGTTGTATTACTTTTAGTACCTTCAATTGACTACGAAAGTTTAAGGTACTTATCTAAGGAAGCTATGAAGGAAGCTATATCATCCAGATGAACAAGGCAATATATATCAATATATCAATATTACTAATATTATTAAAACACAATAATATTAAATTGTTGTCTTACTTTTAGAAGCTTAATTAACTACGAAAATTGAAGGTACTTTTCAGAGGAGGATACATAGGAAGCTATACCACTAATTGAACATCGAGCACGATTCAATAAAAAAAAACTTTAAAAAAAAACCAACTTTAAGTTGTTTTTATTTTAAAATGCGGTTTGGATTCAGCTGGATTCAACATGAAAATCCTTAGGATTTTACATGATTTCATAATTATTCAACATGGCCTAATGATTTTACATTTTTTCATAAAGATTAAACATAAAAATTTGTTGTGATTTTTACATGAAAATCACAATAATTTTACAATAAATCTCTATGAAGCAAAAAGATGATTGCACAATGTTTTTTCTGGGTGCATAAAAATGCGTTCAGTTTATGTTTTCTTATATGAAAGAACAAGTCCTTACAGTACTGCGGAGAAAAATAGCAAGCCAACAATCGACAAAATCAGACAAACTTATGCAGTGGCCGGATCGTTTTTGTATAGAGAAAAAAATTTCAGTCGTTCGGGGTTTTCAAAGTTAGAGGAACTCATTAAAATAATTTCTGCATACTTTTTTTTCAAATTGGAGAAAATCCGCCGAAGCAATTTTGATTTTCCTGAAGGTCTTTTTTGGTAAAAAAAACATATTTTTGCTTGTAACTTTTTATTTTTCGCAGACTGCATACCCACATCTTCTAAAATGTTAAATTTCTTACTCATACCAACATTTTGGCATAAAAAAGTTTTTAAAATTTTGTTTCATTATAACTCTTATTGACCACCAAAAATTGAATTTTTTGCTAATTTTAAGAACACATTTTTTAAAACCGCTGTAAAAAACACAGTTTTCATTAGATTTACGTGGAATTGTTATTGTTGAAAAGGTATTAAGTTCTTCTTTCTTTCTGTATATCACTTTGATCAAAGCTGTGTGCGAAAACTGACAGAACTTTAGAAATCTTATAAAATTATACATTTCCTACTCATGCAAATATCGATGATTCGATATAAATTCAAGCAAAATCTGACCTTTGTGTTTCCGATTTTTTTTAAACTTCGTATGTAATCTTTGGAATCGGTGATTCCATGTCAAAACGCCCACGGTTCTGACATCACTATTTTTGAAAATTTTTAAACTCTCTATATGGATAGATCTCCTTAAAAGTATTATGTCTGGGTACTTTTTTTTTGGATTTAAAATTTTGTTTTAAAGATATATAGTGTGATAAATTTCTAAAAATCTTAATCTTAAAAAATACAATAAGTTCTTGTATTCAAATAGATGTAGATTTGATACCGTAAGTTGTACAAAAAAGTGT
Organism: Dichetophora obliterata; assembly: GCA_963920525.1. Classification (NCBI taxonomy): domain Eukaryota; kingdom Metazoa; phylum Arthropoda; class Insecta; order Diptera; family Sciomyzidae; genus Dichetophora; species Dichetophora obliterata. The sequence continues at coordinate 58,151,634 of OY986437.1, forward strand.
ACGTGTAAATTTTAAAGATCTTGAATTCGTCTTTTTGGTGGTATATTTTTTGCAGTATTTTTATGAAAAATTATTTTTTTTAACCTGAAATTTTCAGTGATATTTTTCATAGCCTTCGCAAAAAAATTTTTATATATGTATCTAGTTAAGTGTTGAGTTAAGGCATTAATTAATTTAAAGACTAACACACAATTTTAGGTTGCGACTCCAACGATTGCTATTTTTAACGAATTTTTTTAAAAATTTCTACAAAAAATTTCGTATTTTTATATCGAAAATTCCATTTTTTTTTTACGTTAACACCAATGAGCATCCAAAATAATATACGTTATTATTAAAATAAATCCATTAGTATTTAAATGAAGCCAACCAAATATGTAAAACCAAACATTTTTTTATTTTTTTTTTCTATATTTTTACAAACTGTTACGATATTTAAAAATGTGGAATTTTTTGTGTAAAAACAAGAAATATTTTGTAGGCATGTTTTAAAAAATTCTAAATAACTAAATACTATACTAAAAATATAAAAAATTTGTTGCCAAGACTAAAAAATGTGACTGAAAATTTCAGATTAAAATATTTTTTTTATTTTTTTTTATTTTATTATAAATTATACAATAATAAATTATTATGCAATTAGAGAAAAATGAGCATTAGCTTCTTTGGCTTTCGGCTCATTCAAATAAAAATAAAAAGGAATGTTTCATAAAAATGGTGCAAAAAATATATCACCAAATAGACAAATTGAAGTTTTTTAAAATATATGCACACTTTTTTATGTACAACTTACGATTTCAAAACTACATCTATTCATATCTAAACATGCACTTATTGTATTTTTTTTATGTATTTTTATTATTTCACATTGTATAACATTCGCAAAAAACAAAAACACAGTTTAATTTACTTTTATAAACACTACTTACATACGAAGTTTAGAAAAAATCGGAAACACAAAGGTCTGATTTTGCTTGAATTGATATGGAATCATCGATATTTGTATGAGTAGAAAATGTATAATTTTATCAGATTTCTAAAGTTCTGTCAGTTTTCGCACACAGCTTTGCTCAAAGTGATATACAGAAAGAAAGATGAACTTAACCCTGCATTACTAACCTCTGGGTCGAATCGACCCAGACACGCAAACTTTTTATATTTAAAAAAAAAAGAAAGACGATATTTTAACTCAAGATATATGTGTAATCTAAATTTGATTATATTTAAACGTTTTTAAACAATAAGAATAAGGAATATTTATGATATTATGCATATAAAATCATTTAAAAAAACAGCCTGGGTCGACTAGACCCATAGTTAGCAATGATGTAACAAAGATTATGGGTCGATTAGACCCAGGTTAGTCATACCGTTACACAAAAACATATATGTCCATTGTTTTTCGGAATTTTATTGAAGTAGTCGAGCGTTGTACATTTTTGTTGTCAGTTTACGGTTATTTGTCGAAAATATAAGATTATCATTAGTGCAGTTGAATTGGTTCTTCAATAAACTATCCTTTGTTGTTGTTTTTTGAGCGAGGCACTCGAAATTAAGACGTAATTCTTTGTCGCAATCTGCAAATATAACAAGCACAAAATATATTCATGCCAATCGCGAAATTTCCCATAGCAAGGCACAGTATAAAAAATGTGCTTTGTTGTTGGGAATTGGTTGTGGAAAGGGAAATTTGTTCTCTGAGAACTTTCGCGATTGGCATGATTATAAACGGTATTAATTAGCTGTGTTCATTTTCAATTGTGTTACGGATTTTTATTGAAGTAGTCGATCGTTGTACATTTTTGTTAACAGTTCGCGGTTATTTGTCGAAAATATAAGATCATCATTAGTGCTTGTGCAAAATTTTTAAATGAATTCTTATGAAAGAGAACAAGAGCGACTGCTCGCACTTTTAGCTGACGTACCAAACGACGAAGATATATCTGATGATTGTTGTAGTAATACTGATAGTGATGATGAACTTTTTAGTAATCATGATTCGGAAACAGAGCAAGAACTAGATGAAAACCAGAGACCTGCAGCGATGAACTGCAACTGCTTTTACACTCAGTACATACTTGGTTTTTGTGTGACTTCAATATCATTAATACCATGCAACATATTCTACGCCATCGAGCTCACTTACAACATCAAGCATGTTGCATTAGCCAATTGTACCAAAGTCAAACACTGTGTGATGTGTGCTTCGACTTCAGTGGAAAGTATAGATGTTTGCATAAAATAATTATGTGTATAAACTGCAGCGCACAAACGGCAATCGTTATAATTATGCATTATTTTGAGCTACTGCCTCGTGTACCATTGCAGGTTTATTTCAACTTCGGCTAAGCAGTGATACAAAAGTAAGCTTACGAACGATGAAATCAGCGCGTACACTGCATTTTTACTCAAGTGTTTGTAGATTACTTCAGTATGAATAGAGTAAATAGTTTTAGGAAGTGTTAGGGGTAACTTATTTCGAAGATGATGTCAAACTTTAAAATTTAAGATGGCGGATAGAGTTGCCACCTAGATTTTTTTTCATTTTTGCGAATTCTTGTAATTTTGAAATTCTGGCAACGGATTTGATTTCGAATATAATGTCACAGTTTTAAAATTTAAGATGGAGGTTAGGGTTGCCACCTAAATTTTTACCACAGTATTTCCACCTAATAATATGTATTTTTAAGAGTTTTAAACATCATTTATAAGTGTTAAGGGGTCGCTGATTTCGAATCAAAAGTCAGAATTTTAAAATTCAAGATGGTGGATAGGGTTGCCACCTTAATTTCTTGTAGTTTTATTAATTCGGGGCTGGCAAAAAAAATGGTAAACCAAAAATGGGTCGCTGAATCTGAATCCATTGTCAGAATTTCAAAATTATAAAATTTTGAAATAATAGGGTTGCCACCTAATAATATGTCTTTTCAAGAGTTTTAAACGTCATTTACCAGTGTTAAGGGGTCGCTGATTTCGAATCTAAAGTCAGAATTTTAAAATTCAAGATGGTGGATAGGGTTGCCACCTTAATTTTTTGTAGTTTTATGAATTCGGGGCTGGCAAAAAAAAAGGTACACCAAAAATGGGTCGCTGAATCCGAATCCGTTGTCAGAATTTCAAAATTATAAAATTTTGAAATAATAGGGTTGCCACCTAATAATATGTCTTTTCAAGAGTTTTAAACGTCATTTATCAGTTTTAAACTCTTGAAAAGACATGTTATTAGGTGGCGACCCTATTATTTCAAAATTTTGAACAATTGAACAAAAGTTGTAGCTTTATTAAAGATCTGCATGCATACAAAATCTTATCAAAATCAGTGATTAAAGGTGTTTTATAGTAAAATGGCGTCTGATATAATTTCTTAAAAAACTAAATTTAATAAATATCTTTAAAAATGTACTAAACAAATTTTATTGCTCACTCAATTAAACTTTAGAATTTATTTTATAAAAGAAATCAGCTTAATTCAACCATTAGCTTATGAGCTACAAGCTCTCAAAAGTCACGCAAAGTAACTGCAATGTTACTGCAAATACTTTGTGTTCGGAGAACAAAATAAGCGCTGGTTTTTTTATGCAGGAGTTACGCTTTATGTCTTTGTTTTGTTGCTTGTAAATGACCATACTAATCATTGCATACCAGAAGTTGAAAAGACCCTGCGCTGGTTATCAAACCAGCAACTCGAACATGCATTATTGTGGTCTTACGACACGCTCATACACAGTTGGCTTCAATGTTGCAAGTATGTTCGACACAACAATTGCAGCGCTTGCGTAGTACGGTCGGACTGTCACTGTATTTGTTGAGGGTAGATTGCAAGTAGCGAAAATGCCATCGCTTGCAGATCACTGATGAAAACGATAGCAATGCTTTTCAAAGCACAACAGACAAATATATTGGAAAAGATGGAACAATCTGGAATGCAAGAGCATATAAATCAACTCGAACGCCTATAGAAAATATGTTCACTTCAACTAGTAGATTAACGGAGTTTTCGAAACATGTTAAAACACCACGTGAGAGTTGGGATTTATTTTTTTCATTTGTGGATAGTATTTTAGAATACACAAACATCTATATAACAAAAATTCAACAGAAATACAGAGATTTAAAACATGCTCGTTTAGCTGATATCGATGAATTGAACGCACTTTTCGGACTATTGTATTTAGCTGGACTACACAAATCGTCTCACGTTAATGTCCGAGACATATGGTTCACGGATGGAACAGGTCTTGAAATATTCCCAGCCACAATGAGTTACAATCGTTTCCAGTTCTTTTTACGATGCATTCGGTTCGATAATATTGAAAATCGTGAAGAGAGGCGCAACATCGACAAAATAGCTCCAATTCGCGAAATCTTCGACATTTTCAATAACAATTGCATGAAATTGTACAACTGTGGCAGTTTAATAACAGTGGATGAGAAATTGGAAAGCTTCCGCGGAAGATGTAGTTTTAGGCAATACATACCAAGTAAGCCAGCAAAATATGGCTTAAAAATTTTTGCAGCAGTTGATTCGGAAACTTACTACACATCTAAATTAGAAGTCTATTGCGGACAGCAAGCACTTGGCCCATTTAATTTTTCGAATAAGCCAGAAGAGGTGGTTAAGAGAATAACAAATCATCTACAAGACGCTGGGCGTAATGTTACAATAGATAACTGGTTCACAACCTATTCATTAGCAGAGTATTTGCTATCAAAGAAAACCACCTTAGTTGGGACTATCCGAAAAAACAAAAGATTCTTGCCACCCATATTTTCAAACGCTAAAAATCGCGAAGTGCATTCAGCAATCTTTGGCTATACCAAAAAATCTACAATTCTCTCTTATATACCAAAAAAAAATAAGTGCGTTCTTCTCCTCTCAACGTTTCACAAGACCGGTAAGGTATTAGATGGCCCTAAGTGCTTGCCAGAAATTATAGATTTCTACAATCGTACGAAAGGAGGAGTGGATGTTACAGATCAATTGGGTGCTGGTTATAGCGTAGCCAGAAACTGTCGGCGTTGGCCTTTAGTAATATTTTATTCACTTATGAATATGGCTGCTATAAATGCTAGAGTTATTTTACTCTGTACTCAAAACGCACCAGTAAAGTACAAGAAACGATCGGTTTTTATAAAGGATTTGGCAATGGATCTTGTACAGGCAAATATTCAGAAACGTAATAAAATATTAACGTTACCAAAAAATCTGAAAGCAAGCTGCTCAAAATTTGCGAAGCCATTGGAGGAGGAGGAAAAAGAGCTGCCTTCGAAACAATTGAAAAGAAGCCGCTGCCAGATTTGTGATTACAAACAAGATCGCAAAACCAAAACCACGTGCTCTAAATATGGAAAATATATTTGCCAGAAGCACTGTTGTATATTGTGCTCAAATTGCATTGCTTCTGCACAAGAGGAAGACATTTATGACGATATGTTGGATGAAAATTCCGAATAAAAGGTAACATTTACAGAACAAAACTGAAAAATTTTTGCTTTAGCTATAGCAATTTTTCTTTCTAACATTTTACTATTATATTTCAGGTTTCAAATGCATTTTATTTGACGTCAATATCTATAAAACTCATTATTTTATGAGCAATTCGGCTGGATTACTTTTTTTTCACTTTTTTTTAGCTATGTTGTAATGAATTCAAACTTAATTTCAATTTAAATATATAAATTGTTTGACACACCATTGTTTATTAAAATTTAACAATAAAAGACTAAAATCTACCAAAAAAAGAATACGTTTTATCAATTTATAAGTTGAGACGATTTCAGTGGATAATACAATTGAGGGTCGATGAGACCCATGGTTAGTAACCATGCGACATGATTTAAGGTTAGTAATGCAGGGTTAATACCTTTCCAACAAAAACAATTCCACGTAAATCTAATGAAAACTGTGTCTTTTACAGTGGTTTTAAAAAAATGTATTTTTTAAATTAGCAAAAAATTCCATTTTTGGTGGTCAATAAGAGTTATAATGAAACAAAATTTTAAAAACTTTTTTATGCCAAAATGTTGGTATGAGTAAGAAATTTAACATTTAAGCAGATGTGGGTATGCGTTGTGTGAAAAATAAAACGTTACAAGCAAAAAATATTTTTAGTTAATTAGTTTTATGATCTTTGAAGTAATTACATGAATTAAATTGTGAGCTTTAGATCAAGTAAGTTTTTAAGAAGGCAACAACGACAACAACAACTCTGTATAGAGTCAATCACTTAGCTGACTAGACAGTCTGTTTCGGAAATCGCTACATTTTCCTCTTCAGTAGTCTTTGAGTGATTAAGCTGTTTAAACTAGTATATGAGTGCGCAGATTTTGGAATTCATTCTTTTGAATTGTATGGCTGCTAATCAGATGACATTTAAAAGCAGTAGGCTATTTATAGATCACCGCCATCAACTCTATCAAGCGTTGCCATCTGTTCTAGTTGCTTCTTTATTTATTTCAATATTCATTTTTTTCCAAAAAGGACCTTCAGGAGAATCAAAATTGTTTCGGCGGACTTTCTGCGATTTGAAAAAAAACTTTGCAGAAATTATTTTAATGAGCTCCTCTAACTTTTGAGACCCCGATCAGCACCTTATTCTAAGTTTCGATCCGGTTTATTATGTAGTATTAAAATATCACCTACTTTTTGACATTAATGTCGTTACTGCTTAATAAGGACTAAACTTTACTATAAATCAAATAAAAAGAAATCAGTTGACCGAAATTTGTTGAATAAAACGAAAAACACAAAAAAAAACTAGTTCAACTCAGTCATCAAAATAAAAACTGTGCAGAGGTATACGTCATATTTTGGTGTATCATATAAAACATATGGCCAAAACTGCATCACAGTATGAAAAAAATAATAAACCTATATTAATAAGCTGCATTACCATTACAAGAGCAAAGTAACTGTCAATTTAAATCAATACAAGATTTAACTGTCAAATTCCATGTAAAAGCAGATCAATGACATGAAATTACTTTGAAATTGGCTTAAATTAAATATAAAAAGTAGAGAAAAATCAATGCTGCCCAAAACGCACATTCCTCTAAAAATATACCCAAATAAAGTAAGAGGTAAAAAAGTAATCCCAGCAAAAAAGACGATAAAGAAGAGAGAACGGGCACAACTTCACTTAAGCGGTTTAATTTAAATGCTTGTTATGACAACTAAACTCATGCATAGTCAACAACAAAAAAGTCCCACACATGAGCTTGCGTTGGCTTAAATATTGACAAGCCAAAGCTGCTTACATTAAAATGAGGCATAATAAAAGAGGGGCCAAAAAAAGTGCCGCTAACAAGCATTTTTAACATGCTTTAATTTAAAGAAATTAATAATGCCGGAAGAGGTAGCAAAAACAAAGCATGAGATAGTGGTTTGATCACGCGTTTAATTAATATAAACGTCAATTAAATAAAGCTGTCAAAATGCGCTATTAATAAAGTGCTTAGAGCCTATGCTTATGCCAGAAGTTAGTTCTTAATTATTAAGCCCTTATTTCATGGCCATAAATGTTTCCGTTTTGACTAAAGTTCCATTAAAATTATTGCTATAGTTTTTTTCCAAGGCAACACTTTTACTTCGAATAACAGCTAGCAAACAAATTTATGGCATATATTGCTTTGGCTTTCTTAGGGTTGCTTTTAATTATTAAGTGCTAATTAATCACTTAACAATTATGAATGTGTTTCATTTCTATGCGTTTCTATGGTGGCCAACTTATTAACAGTAAATAATTAGAATAATAATAATAAAGCTGAACAATATTTTCATTTGAAACCTTTATATTTTCTGCGGTTGCACACGCAAAATAATTAAAACATCAACTAAATAATGAAAACCTCCGCTACTTTGCACCCCCTAGCTTACCAACCACCTTCACAGCTGGCAGTTATAACTTTAAATATGCAGTTGAAACCTTAATTTATTTTGTCATAACAAATTATGAACAAGTCGCTGCTAAGTGAACGCTTCAGCTGAGGACACAAGCGGTGTCAAGCTTTGGCCCCCACATTTCAGGTTCTGCCAACTTTCTGCCAACCTTGTTAGTAACTTACCCTAATTTGTTTGCCTGACTGATTTTGGGTTTATTTGGCTTGCCTTTGAATTGGAAAATTTCCTTCGACTCTGTGTGTCACTTCCGCTCACGTGATGACTTTCTATTTGTTTCTTTTGATAGTAAAAATAATGCGGAAAATCTAACGACGTAGCTAAGCAAAACCTCCATCGGTCTTAAAACAAGTTATTTTGGGAAACTACTTTTCCGATTATTTTTTTTTCAAGGTGGTCTACTTAAACATAGATAACTATTTGGCTGGTTGTACTTTTAATTATGAACTGTGAACTCTTGAATTTAACCCTCAATTTTTTTCGCTGGCGTAAAAGCTCTCAAAGTTAATAATTCAAAGCAGATTAAATAGAAACTGTTTTTTGTTTAAAATTAAATCAATTTTTCTATTAGCTTTAGTCCTAGAAAACCTAATTTATTAACTTGCTCCTTTCGTAACATTTCTTTTTTATTTGTGTTATACCATACAATTTTTTAATTACCCATGAAAGGTTTTTCTTGTTTTTTAAGCAACATGCAAATGCCATTTTTTTTTTTCTTGCTTTTGTTAAGTAGGTTATAATATTGCCACCATAATTAAAATTCAATTAATCTTATTGCGTTTATGTTAAACAATGCCATTCTTGTGGCCTTGACTATGTGCATTTGATGAATAAAGTGAGTATTAACAATTAATGCGAATATAATTCCATTTAAAAAATAAAAAATATTTATTTCGTAAGCAGAATTGTATAGTAAAATTATTGATATAATAATAGCTCATTACAGTTCAGAACAAATAGCTTATAAGTTATGGCTAATGAATACTTTTGTTTATTTTATTTATTTTATTTTACTTTTCAGACTTGTACTACGATTATATTTATAATATACATATGGGCATTTCCACAGAAACGTCTACCGTGACCAAAAATGAAAACTTTTCCAAAACCTCTTATTTTATAATATATTCTAAGAGAAAAATTTTAATTTTATTAATTCAAGCAATTTATACATTAACTAAATTACCATAATTATCAAATCGTCTGCACTGTTTCACAAATGTAGTTTTTCTTTTTCGTAAATGTTTCGTAAGCTTTTTTTTTTAGTAAAAATTGAAGGCATTGGCTAAAGATAATAAAAAAATGGTTGAGGCAAGGAAAAGACAATATACTAAAAATGTTTTTTAATTACTATATTACATAAACACTTAAATAACTAGTTACTTCACTACAAGATTTAAATACAATGGAAATTTAAGTACCGTAATGTAACGGCAGATCAAAAAGCCTTATAAAAAAACAGAAGATTTTTAAATTTGATCACTTGGAAAATAAACTTATATTATTTCAAATCCTTCTAAAAAAGTTCTATACAAAAAGTCTTGCCCAATTCAGAGAGCTTTGCAAATTTAAGAGAAAGAAAGAGTAAGTTTATTCGATATTTGAATATAGCAATGTGATATTAGTTAGCTAAGGAATAATAATCTTTTATATAATTTTTCTGATTTTTTAAAAAAAGTCAATAAATAATCGCTATTTTTTGACCAATTTTGTTTCGATCAAAAATAAAAGTTAAAATTTGACTTAAAAAATAAAAAAAAATAAAAGTTAAAATTTGACTTTTATTTTTTTTTTGATCAAAAATAATAGTTAAATTTTGACTTATGTTTTTTTGATCAAAATCAAAAGTTAAAATTTGACTTTAATTTTTTCGATCAATTATAAAAGTTAAAATTTTACTTTTATTTTTTCGATCAAAAATAAAAGTCATATAAAAGTTAAAATTGAAATAAATATTGAATATTGAAATAAATGAAGAAGCAACTAGAACAGATGGCAACCCTTGATAGAGTTAAGGCGGTGATCTAAAATGGCTTACTGCTTTGAAGTGTCATATGATTAGTAGCCATACAATTCATGAGAATGAATAAGAGGATCTACACATTCATATGCTAGTTTAAACAGTTAGTTGATCACAGCTTAATCACTCAAAGACTACTGATGAGGAATATGTAGCGATTTCCGAAACAGACTGTCTAGTCAGCTAAGTGATTGACTCTATACAGAGTTGTTGTTGTTGTTGTTGCCTTCTTGAAAACTCACTTGATCTAAAGCTCACAATCTTAATTCATGTAATTATTCAATAGATCATAAAAACTAATTAAGTTAAAATTTGACTTTTATTTTTTCGATCAAAAATAAAAGTTAAAATTTGACTTTAATTTTTTTTTCAAAAATATAAGTTAAAATTTTACTTTTATTTTTCTACATAAAAAATCAATATGCTGCTTAATGACTGTTCTATTGAAATAAGAAATAATTTTTATTTTTGATCTTTATCAATATTTCGTATTTTTGTACGAAAAATCGTTGGTTGAGAAAAACAACGGTATACGAAAGCTTTTTGGGAATATTTTTCTTGGATAGTAGCTAACAAAATTCTAGTCATTATGGCATAACAATTATTGCGATATCTCGAAAACCGTGGGTTTTCTCAATACAACGCTTTCCTTGAAGCAAGTTATTTTTATGTTTTTCTTACAAAATTCTGCAGCTAAAAATTATTTTTGTGAAAAATAATTTATGAATAAGAATAGGAAGAAGGAGTGCACTGAACATTTTTTAAAAAAGTTTACCGGCTTTAAACAGGTGTAATTATGGATGATGTTTATACTAGGGAAGTCAATCTCGGGATCCCGAAATCCGGACGATTTAAGCCTTCCGGGATTGTTTTTCCTGGATCCCGGGATTTTTAAATAAAAATTTTCTATTACAAATATTCATTTTAAGTTGATATGAATATAGAATTAGAAAAACCTTATATTGAGGCTGAAAAGATTGTTAGGACGATGAGTGTGAATCACTGGTGCAAAGACTAAGTTTTAGAAGAATTGCAACATCGGGAAGTAAGCTATGAATTTCAAAATTGTCAGATATTCTGAATTAGGAAATAGTTTTGTTTTATGGTGAAGGCAATCGTGATCGAAATTTACAAATTGCTTACGACTATTGTACAACTATTTCTCCAACTAGCATAGAATCAGAACTGTGCAATTAAAAATAAAACTAATGTATCAATGTATTTCTTATCTGCTCAATGTATTTCTTTAAAAATAATTCAAACTAAAAATTTCATTTGAAGTCTTTTTCGGCCTTAATTTGCCTTTAGCACAAAAAACATGAAGACGGTGTACGAAAAAAAAGGGTAACATTTATTTAGTAATACCTTAAACTGTTCTGTCTTTTTTTATATTTTTTGTTCTTTAACCCTTTCAATGGCTAGGCTAAACTAAGAACAAAATAATTTTTTTGTGGTAATATTCCTATCATTTAGGTCCTTAAAAGCTGCTAAAAACATACCTTTCATTTTAACTTGCGCTACTTACGTTTTACAAGCTTGTACAAAGAAAAAATTGTTTTGCTCCTATTCGGCACAAAGTCTTTCTTTAATCCCTTAATTACTTAAATGTAAAATTACTTAATTTTGAATAAAAGCAAATAGCATACATTGATTTTCATGATGTATGTCTCATTTTGTTTAAAGGTTATGTGACTTTGCGTGAAAGTAATAGGACTTGACAGTTTATTCCGTTTTGGATTTTTTATGAATTTAAAAAAAATAAAAATATAATTTTTTAGGCAAAAAATATTTTTTTTCTTCATACATTTATTTATAACTGCCAAACTGTTACTTATGTAGCGAATCGTTATATAAAAATATTAAAGAAATTGTAATTTTTAATTTTTTAAAATTTGTTTGAGCAAAATCGGACTAGTGGTTCTCGAGTTATGTCAAACAAAAGAGCCTAAAACGTGACAAAGTCCCCTATACGATACTTACTAACTTCAAATCGATATATCTCGATTTCTAGATGAGACCCAGCGAAACGCCGGGACACGTATAACTTTTATTGACCGATATAACTTTCCACGTTGGTTTCATCCCATCCCGATTTTGGCTGTCGCACAGTGTAATTAATAAAGGCTGGTCATTAATATTATTTAAAATCATTGTTTTTTAACAATAAGGGTATTCACAATTGTGTGTTATAGTAGTATTGTTTTTTTTTGCCATAGTTAAAAATCACAATTATGAGCACCCTTTAAAATAGAATTTGTGTTTGGGAACCTCCCACTATAGCTTTTTCTTACTATGCAAATAAATTAACTTTCCAATTTGATATATTTTATTGATATATGGCATACAAAAGTTTAACTTACATTTTGAGCTTCTTTAATTTTTGCAATTAGAAAATAACTGGCAACCGACCAGTTGTTTATGGAACTTTAAAAACCACGTTTGTTAAACATATCATTGGGCTACTTAAAATTACCACACTTTTGGTTTTTAGAGATATCATTTAAGACAAGAAAAAATATAAAAACCGTTCGGTAAATTGTGGTAGAACACCACGGGGTTTTTTAACTACACTGAAAACCACGCAGTTGTGAATATCCTTAATGTGTTTTGTTTTGTTTTTGTTACTTTATAAATTAATTAATTTACATTTTTTAGTTTCAAGTAATAAATAACAAAAAATTGTATTGAAAACGTTTTGAATTATTTACTTCTTAAAATTTTCAATCCCGAACTTATCCCGGGATTGAGATTTTCAACCCCGATAGTCCCGGGATCGAGAAAAGCTTCCGGGATTGGACTCCCTAGTATACACGTAGAAGATCCGCACAAAAAGAAGATAAAAAAGTTCGGCATTGTATCGTTGGACTTTATTTTTTTAAAGAGAAAGAGAAAAACGACTCTATTTCTATTTTAAGTTTGCCGCCTCTCATATTAGGCTCTCTTCTGAGCGAGAAAACTGGTGACTAATTCATTAGAAAAGTAAAAGTAGTGCCAAATTTTGCTGAGCACATGTTGCTACATTTGTGTGTGAAGGTGACAATTCGTTTGGCACTGTTCACTCTCGTCAAATACATTATCTAACCCATGATTCAATTACTATAGGTTGTCCATTCATTTGACGTTTAATCACAAGAATGAAGATATACACCCGTAAAATTGAAGAGGAGAGCAAAAGAGTAATTTTTAATGCCATCGAAGTAATCAGTTGCAGGAATATCATACTTTTTCGCTGTACTAAATACCCAAGGATACATTTCACTGCTGCTTTTTCTACTACGTTCTGTACTGCTTGTTTATTTTAATAGAAAATTTAAGTGAGTTTTTAAAAAGCTAAATTCAATATTTTGTTGTGCAAATATATTTCCACCGCTGACGGCTTGTTTATCCACTGGCAAATTATATTTTCGATTTTTATCACCAGAAGAAACTGTTTTGCAAATACCGCACGTTGAAGGCATTATTATTTTAATAATTACGACTTAATAGTCTCGATTTATACTTCAATTGAAAAAAACGGCCCACAACAAAATTTTAAAACATTTTTCAATAATAATAATTATCAAAGCAATAATTATTATAAACGCAATGCACACTATTTTTTTCCTGCTAACAGCAAAATATAGAATAACTACTTTTTTTTTTAAATACACAAAACACTGAAACATAACTTTTTTCATAGAAGACCACAAAACCCTGGTTGTCATTTATATTTGATAGAGAATATATTTTTGTTTACATATTTACGGGTGTTGTCAAACGAATGGACAACCTGTAATAATTGAATCATGATCTAACCAGGCATCAAACTATTTGACAAACAGAAATATATTTGTCAAACCATATTAGGAGACATTTTTAGATATGAAAATTCGATTTTATGTGAATTAAATTAAAATTCCTTCAATAACATGGCACTTATACGTCATGGCGCTCTTTCATCCACAATAAAATTTTTAAAAACAAAATTTAAGAGAAATATATAGAAATGTATAGCAATTAATTTTTTTAAAAGTTAATTAAAACTCTGGGGGTCAAAACTACCACAAAAATAATTTTTTCACATTTTTTGAAACGAATCTCTAAAACATCTTAAAATACACTTACTGGTTGAGGGATTTGCATAGAATCCCAAATCATCGGCAGGTTTTTTGAGTTTTTAAAACCGATTTTTTGAGTTTTCAGAAATCGTGGGGATTTGTGAAGCACGACTAAAAATCGCAGAAAATTGAATTTTTTTGTAAAAATTCTTTATTGGGATCGGAAAAAATGATAAAATATTATTATTATTATTATGTATTAGTGTTAAGAAAATGGAAAACAAATCAAATTTTTAAGTTTTCTAGTAGTTTTCGTAGATTTCTCATAGTTGCCTCAGAAATTTTATATTTTTCATAGTTTTCGCATAGTTTTCAAAGTTTTCTGATTGTTTTTATATAGTTTTCAAAGTTTCATAATAGATTTCATAATTATCTTATATATTTAATATTTCTCAAGTAAAAAACTTTATTTTTCGTAATGGAAAACACAGAAAAATAACACATAATTTTGAAAAAAATAATAAGAGTTGCATCAAACATTTGACTTTTTACAAATAATGCGTAATACGAATGTAAAATAAAATTTCAAGTTGACATCTGTCATATTTGGCGTGCTTCACATCTCCCCATTGCTGCTATTTTAAAATTCCCACCGCGTCGGTTAGACATCGGATGTTTTTGCATAAATCCTTTTGAACCTCAAAAGCCGAATCATTGCTGATTATTTTGTGTGTACTCACCTTTTCGATTCGTCTGAAAATGTTTATGAAAATGCCACAAACACGAATGCTCAAAAAAACTTTCGAACAATATGTTGAAATGTTGTCTGGAAAGATACGAAAAAAGTGTGCTATCGGGACGAGTGCTAGTACAAAACTTAGATGCTAGGTGAAAAGTTGTGAACAGGAGGTAAGAGTGATCAAAAGCACTGCTAAGCGACATCTATGGCAGTGCTTCGCAACTCCCCATGCTTCAAAACTACCTACTCTCCCCTACTAATAACTGCATTCTACGAATTTTATTCGTAGTTTTTAGCCACAACTAGGATTCGTAGAATCGTCATAGATTTGTTCATATTACGAATATTACATTCGTAAGCATACAAAAAGAAATGTATTTTGTACGAATACATTTGTTACATTTACGAATACTCCTAATACATAATAACGAAAAATGAAAATTAATGCATAAATATTTTTTTACGAATATCATTAGTAGCATTTAAAAAATAAATTTTTTGAGGGCACGAAAATCAATGATTCCAAAAATCAATTAAAATAGTCAGAATAGTCAATAGCCAGAATTAAAATAGTATTCTGTTAAAAAACTCTCTATTTTATAATTTCAGATCTTCAATCATAGCGTGTCTTTACACGGTCATGCCTATCAAAAGTCATAAATAGCAAAATTTTTCTAAAGTTTTCAAAACGTAGTTCTTATATAAACACCTTTCGGAAACAGAGTGTGTATAAAAAAAAATTTATAAAAAAAAGACACCGAAGTTTTAATACATGACGTATCAAGCTATAAAGCATTTGTTGAAAAAGCAACTGGAACAATTCGATTGCTAAAGCTTTAAGCTTCAAGTCAAACTATTTCCAAAAAACTCGTAAAAAACGCTTTGTATTCAAAAACATTCAGAAACACCCTTAGAATAACTATATTTTTTTAAATTGAATCTGATTATTGATTCAATTATGCGTGTTTCATTCAACAACAAAGTGATTTTCAAAAAAACTCATAAATAATAACATAGCTTTAATAAAATACTTAACATCTGACACGGCAACGCAACAACAAAAGTGCTGAGTACAATTTTTTTTTCAAACCAAATAAAAGCGCGCTTGACTTCTGACAGCAGAAACGTCAAAAAATCAAGCTATAGCATATAACAACTATGAAGGACCTTATAAAGGGAAATATGTGTGTGCGTGTGTATGTATCTTACCCTACGAACATCCAACAGATGTGCAACTCATTACAGCGCAGTTAAGCGTTTAAATTCAATAATATTCATAATTTCATAATATTTACACAAATAAACATTTAGGAGGAGGGCTTGGATAAAAAAAACACCCTCAAAACGCACTTTGCACTTGTCACTTGTATGACACTTGACGTATTTTAATCTGGCGTGTGTGTGTTTGTTTGTTTGTGGGTTATGGTCTTTTGTCAAAAAATTGATTCAGTTTTTTCTCTTTCAAATTTTAACACTTTCCGGTTTTAGCGGGTTTCCTCTTTATTTTTTCTTATCCACTTTGTTGGAGTAGTGCAGGGATGCAATATTCTGGGAAAAAAGTCAAGTGCTAAGTAACACTGGAGGCGCTGTAATTCTAAAAAGTTAAGTTTGAAGTCGGTTTTTAATGTTACTCTACCTAATTTACAGGGTGTATGCTTATACACGTAACAAGTAGAATTTTCAATCAAGTAACTCGATGAATTCCGTCTATCACAGTATATTAAAAATAAACACAATGATTTCTGAATTGGAAACATTTTTTATAAATATAGATAAAGCAGCAACATTTTTGAAAAATCCTCCATTCTAGCGCAGTTTACTGTATCAGCGAAATTCGCTATCGCAATTGCGCCATGACGTTGTTTAAAATGCTAAATTAACTCTATCAACAGGACTTTAATCAACGCAGTGAGACTTTGGGTTGGATAGCGCATTGAGTTATGATGCGAATTATTCGAGTGTGATAAGTTTGTTAGCGCATTAACAGTTTGCTAGCGAATTATTTGGTTTTTATGCCATGCGCAGTTTAACAGGGCTTTGCTTAGAAAAAATACAACAAATTTAATCAAGGTGTTTTTTATATATGTTTTAGCAGAAGATTATTGTAATAAGCGAATATAGTTTATGAATTCATTAAAACTAGCTTAACCGTAGTCCTACATTGGTGTAGAAAACTACATATTTTTTAATTTTTATATATTTCCAAAACCGTTTTGTTTTGGCTTAAAAGCAAGCTTACATGATTTTTGTTTTATGCTAAGTGTAGACCGAAATCATGTTCCTTGTAGTATCTCAATTATAAATTTTTTTAAAATATATAAAAACTTTATTTCCTCATCTACACTTTAAAATTTTAAAGTTTAAATCCTCATATAGAATTTAAAAATTTTTTTAAACGTAGTACTACGGTTAATCAATGAAAAATCAATATGATGCAGATCTGAACGAGAGTAGAGCTTAGCATTCACCAAAAATAAACGAGCATATCTTAATTTAAAGCTTGCAAGCAGACTAACTGCATTATTCTCTGTCACCAACAAGCACACTTTCGATGAGAAAGACGTTGGTGTGCTTCTTCGTGATACAGAATAATGCAGCTAATTTCGTTTAACATAGCTACAGAAGTCTAACAGAAGTCTAACAGACACGTTTGTGGTCTGCAAAGCAAGTTAAAAGTATAAAATTGAATTTAAGTTTGCTTACGTTTTTGAAATTAAGCTGTATTGAATAACTAAAGCAAAAGAACGAGCAAGAAACTATTTGTATTACCTTGAATAAAAAGACTGTATCAACGCAATACCGCAGTTGAGTGCTTCAGCTCAATAACGCAAAGCAGCGCTGCGTTACCCATGACTAATACTTAAATACTATTTATACCACAACCAAAAGGTCAAACGCAACATTGTCTTAATAAAACTATTATAATTTTTAATTTTTAATATTATAGGAAAAAAATCGATGAATATATGATGAAATAAATTTGTAAAAACTTAGGATCTTCATCTGGAATTGGCAATATTGAACCCATTCGGTGATAAATTTGGCCTTGAACTCTAAATGTTGGCATGAAGTTGTCTCGAACCACTTTAGTCGCACCAAACGATGTCATTTGAAAACACGAATTGTATTTTTGTATGTTGCTTAAGAAATGTTGGGAATCCGCTGTTGTTCCTATGAAGTGGAATATTTTTATTTTGAATAATAATTATTTTATTTTTTCCTCTTCTTCCTTTTTTGATGCCTTAGGGGCAAATTATTTATTTGTTCTTACCTGAAACTAACGATAGTAGTAGTTCTGGTGGTGGTAGCAGTTCGGGTAAAGCAATTTTACCATTTGCGCAGCACATTCCAGGTGCTTCATTTTTATATTTCTAGGCATTGTAGTATTGGCAAACTTTATTACTTGGTGCAATGGCAACTAACTGATCTTCACTGCAATCAATTTCTGATGTGTAGTGGAATGCAATCAGCTGATATGATTCAGGGCTTCGACGATGCTGTGCTCTTCGACTACGATCTTGTAGACGGTGTGCCTCACGTTGCTCCGGTGTCTCGGAAGCTCTTGATAAAGAGGATAGCGATCGGTCACTTCGCATGCGTGTTTGACGTTGAGTAGAAGTCTCGGAAGCCCTTGATGTCAAGGCTCGAGAGCGGTCGCTTCGTAACCGTGTTTCACGCTGAACAGATGTCTCCGAAGCCCTTGATGTTGAGGTTCGAGATCGCTGAATCTCTAAGCGTGTTTCGCGCTGAACAGCAGTCTCGGAAGCCCTTGATGTTGAGTCAAGAATTTATTATTTCGTAAGAATATCCTATTGTGAAAATTTAATGACGATCGGTCCAGTAGTTAAAACTATAAAACGATTTTTAATTTTCCCAAAAAGGGGCGTGGTCCCACCCACTTTTCTCCTGGTACGTATTCCTAACTATGCCAATACCATATGTACCAAATATCATCGACGTAGGTAAAAAAATACCCAAAATATGGCGATTTAAATTTTTAGGTTATATGGGAGGTGACACGCCCCTTTGTCCAACGAAAACTTTAAAAAGCCTATTATTCTTTCCAGAATCACAGTAACATGCTGTGAGAATTTCAGGAAGATCGGTCCAAGGGTTTGGCCTCCTATAAAGCACAAACAAACAGACAGACATTCATTTTTATATATATAGATTGAAAGCAGATTAATTATAATTAAAGTAAAATGGGGCGAAAAAGGGGGATTTGGTAATAAAAAAATCTATGGCTACCTTACCTGCAGATAAAAAGAATATAAAACTTTAGGTAAATACATATTACAAAAAAGTATTTTGTATAGCAAACATTGTTAGTGGTATAAGTAAGTATCTGAATTAAAAGAGGGGGCGGTGAAGTGGGCGTGGTTCATAGTAATATGGCGAAGTTAACAGTATTAAGAGCAATATACTACCAAATAAAAAATAATCCGTTGGAAGGAACAAATTTGTACAGAGAACAAAAAGTTAAAAACTTAAATTTGGCGCGATAAGGGGCGTGAAAGGGGGCGTTTCATAGAAATGTTTATTTCTACCTCGCCTGGAGTATAATGTGTATACAATTTGAAGTAAATCTGTTAAAAACTATATGGGAGCAATTACATAATTTTAAAAAAGTGGGCGTAAAAGTGGGCGTGGTCGAAAAAAGTACCCTATTAATAATGCCAGAGTCCCAGTTAAATGCTGTGCAAATTTCAGGAAGATCGGTATAGAGGTTTGGTCTCCTATAAGGTACAAACAAACAAATAAACAAACACACATTCCATTTTATATATATAGATTTAAGAACTTTTGTACGAAACTTCAAAAATTAATAAATTAGTTATTTGACTTAGAAATATGGTAATGAAAATAGTAGTAAGTACCTTATTTTGTGGAATTTTTTTTTTAAATATCATGAATACGTAGACAATTTGAAAAGTCAGTGACTTTTTGAATTGCCGCATAGTAACTTTAACTGCTTTAAGCATACTGGTCCTAACTACTACCATCTGCACATAGTCTACTGTCAAAATATGAGCAAGCTGCGTCATTAAGTTAGTGTTTTACAGCCATTTAAATAGACAACCTCGTGAAGCATTATTATTTGCATAGAAAAACCACCACCGAAACCAAGGAAAGGCTTGATAAATACTTTGGGGACTCGCGCCATCAATTTCGATGATAAAAAGTGGTTTACTAATGGTCATACGAGCATAAGTGACGCTGAACGTTCAGTTAGCCCAAAAGAGGTTGTCACACTTGAAATCGTCGATAAATTCTATGAAATGATATTGGACAATCGGAGGATGATAGTGCTTGAGATAGCTGAGGTCGTAGGCATTTTAACTGAGTGGGTACATCACATTTAACATGAATATTTGGACATGAAAAAGATATCCGTGCTATGAGTGCCGCGATTGCTCACACTCGAGCGTAAGTGTACCCGTGTTACCTCTTCAAAGGAGTGTTTGGCGATGCTCAACCGCAATCCGAAGGATTTATTTGCGTCATTGCTTAACATGGATACATCACAACATACCAGAGACCAAGGAACAGTCAAAGCACTAGACTTCTTCGGGTGAACGTGCACCTGTGTGTCGTCCAACAAGGTAATGATGACAGTTTTCTGGGATGCATGCAGCGAAAAAAATGATCATCAATTTGAGCTTGAAGTGTCATCACTGTTACATTTTTTCATATCAAAAAACCCAAGAGGTCTTATATCAATTTTCTATTTCCGAACATATTATTTTGATATTTTCGAACATCTCAATTTGATATATTTCAAGATTCCCTATAGGAACAAACTAATTTGTTGTTTTTAAAAACAACTAATTAAAAAACTAATTTAAAATAAACTAGTTTATGAACTACTTTGAATTATATTAAGGCAGCATTCACTTCAATTTTGAATAGTTTTTATTGCATTATATATGAAGTTATTGAAAAACTACTTCAAAACAACTGGCTTAAAAACCACTTTGAATTATATAAAGGTGGTGACTACTCTGATTTTGACATATTTTTATTACAAATTTTTATTAGATTACAAGTTTATATATATTTAACCATGCTATTTCATCAAATATTTACTTTAGGCTTTTAGTAATATGAATTAATGTATTTTTATTCGAAAACAATAAAATAAATGATCTCTTTGACGTATAGAAATTTAAAATTTTTATGCTTTTAAATTTATCTTCGGTAAGTGGAATATAAACTAGTTTTCAATTGATTTATTTTAAAGTAATCAAAAAAATTTTTTAAATTTAACTAATTCATCAAGTAGTTGAAAATATATGCGGCCTTAATTGATTTATTTGAAAGTATTTAAAAAAATAATTTGAATCCAACTAATTTAACAAGTAGTTGAAAACATATGCAGACGAAAGTCAATTGACTTATTTAGCGGGTATCACCATAAAAAAAAATGTGTTAGTTCGTTCTATGGAAAAAAATCAGAATTTCAACTAGTTGTGGTTGACAAAAAACTACTTTTTCAACTAACTTTAAATTAGTTGATTTTCCTACAGGGATAGCAGAGATTTACCCGCACAAATGTGTTAGTGAGTGCTGAAAGGGTTAAGGCAATGTTATATAAAATTGAGATACTTTTTTGGCTTCTGAGTACTGGTTACTCGAATAACCGCACTGTACAGGCTTACCTATTGATTTTGACATAACAGTTTACACTTATATTTAGCTATACTGCTAAAAAATGTTAAAAATTATAAAATGTCTTAGAAGGTACGTTCACATCAGCAACTGCTGACTTTATGAATTATAATTTGGTGAGCAAACTATAATTAACTTTTCGCCTTTTCTTTTCTTCTTCAGTCCGTTTTGCTTTGTTTTTACATTGTTTTTTAAATTTGTGCTTGATTATCTTTTTATCCTTTTCTCTTCATTTTCTTTTTGCAGAACTTTCATTTCTGGTTCATCTGTTAAAACAAAGGCTTTTTTTGCGCAGCTTCCGGCTTGTACGTTTTTTTGGAATTGATTTATTTTAAAGTAGTTAAAAAAATATAATCTAAATCCAATTTAACAAGTGGTTGAAAAAATATGCAAACGAAAGTCAATTAACTTATTTAGCGGACATCACCAATACCATTTTAATATTTCCCAGGATCAAAATGACATCATTCAATATTATTTTTAAAGATCAATTTGATATTTTTCAAGATAATTGTGTGATATTAGAATAATATCAAATTATAAATTTCAATTTAGTCTTTCCAAAGATCAATATGATATCATTTAATAGCATTTACAGCCCTATTCTGACAAAGTAACAATTGTTACCCAGTATTTTTAAAATTTCTATGTGTTTCTGTAGTTTTTTGAATTCAAAACAAAATTTTAAGCTAAAAAATAATAAATTTTTATAAAAATTGTCACCTGCTTTTTAGATAGTGACAATTTCATTAAAAAATTTGGTTTTTTGAGCTTCAACTTTTGTTTTGAAAACTACAGCAAACACATAGAAATTTTAAAAATACTGGGTAACAATTGTCACTTTGTCAGAATATGGCTGTTAATATCATTTAACAGACAAATTTGATCTCTTACAAGAATAAAACGACACCGGAAAATATCAATTTCATCTTCCTCAAGATCAGTTTAATATCATTTATTCTCATTATACAGACCAAATTCATCTTCCTCAACATCAACTAACAGCCCTTTTCTGACAAAATGACAATTGTTACCCAGTACTTTTAAAATTTCTAAGTGTTTGCTGTAATTTTTTTGATTTCAAAACAAAATTTGAAATTTGAAACACATAGCAATTTTAAAAATACTGGGTGACAATTGTCACTTTGCCAGAATATGGCTATAAATCTTTTTTAAAATCAATTTTAGATTTTTTACAAGCAAATTAATAGGAAAAAAGTATATTCTTGATAAAATCAAATTAACCAGCAAAGGTTAAATTGATAGTGATCTTTTTTTTTCGGTGTGCGAGTCATTCACATCAATTCACTTGAAAAGGGTAAACCGACCTCCGGCGAATATAAGTCACAGCTGTTGGACAGTTTTGGTGTTGATTTAAAGCAAAAATGATTACATGTGGCAAAAAAAAGTTTTTTCTACCATGACAACGCACCGGCAAACATGTAAGCCGCCACTTAGCACGATGTAGCGTCCCCACACATTTCTTGGCCTAAAATAGAAGGAGTGATCATAGAGCTTTGAAAATTGCCACGAATATCTCTTTTGACAAAATTAAGGAATTTCGAAAAAGTTACAAAAAAATTCGCCCACTGCCATACATTTCTTGGCCAAAAATGGAAGGAGTGATCATAGAGCTCTGAAAATTGCCACCTCCCATAGAAACTTAACCCATTTTTGCCTGAAACTTCTTTAAGTTTTGTCTCAGAACAAGGAAATATGCTAAATCCATTTCTTTTGTGATTATACATAAATGGAAAATTTCATGGGCGGACTCCAGGCCCATTAATTATACCCCACGCGTACTGCATAAGGGGTATTTTAACTATGTAACTCCGTTTGTAACGCTGGTATATGTGCTGATATTCAAAACACAAAGATCAAGTTCGAGAAGGAGCCAAGTCGGATTAAAACTACGCCTACCACGAACGTGACTAAATAAAATTAGTAAAATCTCCGAAAATGCCGCAAAAAAAATATAATTTCTGGAAATTTCGCATATGTGCTTTTTTCGCAAAAATATATGGCTAACTTTTGCGACCAAAGCTCATAGTTAAAATTTGTTCAAATCGGGTGAAAACCACGCCTACCTCCTATACATAGTTACTTTAATAAAATCGTAAAATCTCAGTTAAAATTTTGCAAAAACTTGACAAATCCATAAATTGGGCTACGAACTACAACCCCATCCACCATATTCTCCAGACTTAGCTCCCTGTGACAAGTTCCTATGTCCAAAACTCAAAAAACGGCTTGGCGGTAAGAGATATTGGTAGAATGAAGAGGTATCACTGAAACTATTTTCAGGATCTTGATGAAACTTATTAATTGGAAGGAATAAAAATATTGGGAGAAACGCTGGACTAAATGAATCGGTTAAAAAGAGGTATAAGCTAAGACTTAAAACGCTTTTTTGCCGAAAAAATATCTTTTATTGAAAAAGTCAATGACTTATCAAATTGCCTTCTTATGCAAACACCTAAATTGTCTAATTTGTTCCACGATTTTAGCTGCACCCTGTATATCAATAACTTTTTTTTTTGCCACTTTCCCTAAGCGTAGCAAATCGTTTGTGAATATATATTTTGATGTCTTTCAATACATTGTATGTTTTTTTTTCATAAGCATTTCCATACCTATCCGAAAATAATACAGATGTAATTGTAAATGTAATTAAGCGTAAACATAATTTTATTGTAATTGCAAGTTCAGACCTAAGCCTACACACACTCACACAAACACACACACATACACTTATAGCCTAAATCATACGCACTCAAGCAAACAGATTTTAAGTGTAGCATTTTTGCTGCATGGGGTTCGAGTGCTCGCTACCCTCTTTTTTTTTGCGTTATTAAATAATGCGTTGATATGTCAAGTGAGGTTATGTTTGAGCTGTCAACTCGGGGATGAAATGATTTATAATGAATTTTTTCGAGTTGAGGAAAAACGAAACAATAAAAATAATAAAAGTTATTAAATGTGTTGACAGTTCATGGTGGATTAAGGTGGTTGTGTCATATTTGAGTTATGTTACTATTGTGTTTGGGGAATAAAAATAAAATATATTTTTTTGAATAAAAATTCCTATGCAGTAAAAAATGTCCCCTAGTTTGACAATGTTAGCATTCACACAATTGCATATTTAAGTCAACAATTTATTTCTTAATTGTGTACTTTCAATATTTATCCACAACTCTGCTTAAAATATTTTACAATATTCTGTGTTCTATTTACAAAATGTTTCAGCTCTTTTTTATTTAAGTGGGTGTACCAATACATTTGTACAAAGTTGCATTTATACCTTTGGTTCGCAGAAA
This sequence comes from Dichetophora obliterata, assembly GCA_963920525.1. Lineage (NCBI taxonomy): Eukaryota > Metazoa > Arthropoda > Insecta > Diptera > Sciomyzidae > Dichetophora > Dichetophora obliterata. The sequence continues at coordinate 58,176,313 of OY986437.1, forward strand.
ATTTTTTGAATCTTTTTAAAATTTTACAAAATTTTTACATATTTCATTCAAATTCTTTTTGTTCAAAAGTTCAATAAAATCACTTCACAAAAATAGGTTGAACTGTACCGTTAAGTCAGTGTATATATGTTTTATGAATATGTCAAAAAAGGTCCAAAATATTGACTTTTTACTCAAAAAATTACTCCAAAATTGTTGTTGTTGTAAAAATTAAATTAATTAAAAATTGCACATCTGGCTACCTTTCATATGACATAGCATTTATTTGCAAAAATTCTTCCAGCTGAGCGCAAAAATTATTTTACTGTTTTTGTCATCAAAACAACAAGGGTTTGATTTTGATTTTTTTTCGCGAAATTTATTTTTTCCAGAATGTTGTTTTTATATTTTTTACAAAAATAATTTATGTGAAAAAATTACCCCCAATATCTCTTTCCAATCAAAAGTTATGGCATAAAACTTTTTTTTTCATACTAGTCTATTAATAAAACTGAGTTTAGTCTTAAAATTCTCTATGTAGTTTGAACGTCCCCATTTATCTCAAAGAATGCAGTTGTGTGTCTAGAGTAATTACAAACATTTTGGATTACATAAAATCTTCCTTATAGTAATGTTATTTATTTTTTATTTTTATTATTACTTATTTTTATATCATAATTTTCTATTCTCTGAGATATCCCTCTGATTTTAAAAATATTTAATCTTCTATTATAAGACGATGAGAAATAAGACATTTAGGAAAAGCATTTTCGTTCCAATATATTGACCACTAAAGAAATTTGTACAAAAATTTTTTTCCGTTCAACACTAACTTTATTTTTTTATTGTATGTACATTTAGGTGGGTCAAATTTTACCAACAATTTTTACGCATTTCGGCTCAGTTAAAATCGTAAAATTAATATTATTTTAAGAATTTTTCGTGAAGAAACCATAAAGTTTTGGTAAACTTGGGTCCTCCGGATTTTTAAAAATAGATAATCACATCAAAATAATTTAGTTTTAATGTATTTTTAGTGGAATAATTACAACGAAAAATAGGAAATTTATTTTTGTATAATTTAAGAACGTTGAACAGGATGACACTTACAGTTTTTTCCAACACAATTTATTTCTCTTTTTTCTTTCATCTCTACTTGCTTTGGTTTGTGTTACTGTTTAAGTCGCAGCGTGAAACAAAAACAAAACAAAAACACTTTTTATGATCTTTAGAAGGAACAAAAAGAACGGAAAAATACTTTTCTTTATTTTTGTTGCGATCTCTGGACTTAACATAAATATATGTAAATAATAGGGTGTGCCGATTTGATGAAATTATGTTTGTACATTTCTTGCCGGTTAGAGGACAGAAAAGAATTCTTGGGGTACATTTTTTTCCATGAAATAAAACGTTGCCCCCTTATTTTGACTTTTTTGTTATTTTCAAACATACTCCCTCCTAATTTTTTGGTTTTTTTTAAATCTGATGCCAAAAAAAATTCTTTGCTCATGAAATCCTACTTTGCAAAATTTAAACGAAATCGTTTAGTCGAAAACGAAGTTGAAGTACTCTGAACATTAACACAGTGAAGAAGGTCTGTTATTTAAATTTTTGTACTGTAGCCAACCCTAAGGTCCGTTTTTTCGAAATTTGATGCCAAAATTCTTCGGTTCATAAAAACATACTTTGCAAATTTTGCACTCTGAATATTAGCACAGTGAAGAAGTTCTGTTAAGTAAATTTTTTTTCCAATTTTAAAAAATTTTTAAAATGATTTTTTTATCACGACGAACTTATTGGCGACGCATTGGTTTGAAACTGATAATATTTCTTATATATATTTTATTATAAAAATCGACAATAATCTTAATATATATAAGGCAAGCACGCTGCTCCGTTTCTAATATCTCTCAAGCTGTTGAGCCTGAAAGTAATCACAGAAAATATATTTTATACTTATCAGTGACAATATTGGATCCTACAACAGTTTTTGATCTAACTACCCCTTTTTTCATCCTTTCATAAAAAGTTTATGACGAATTTAATGAAATTCTTTTGATTCGATTTGAGTCGATTGTACCAAAAAAATATATTTGTTTCAGCCGCGAAACGACACTTGAGTTGCTACGTATATGATAGTTGCAAGGTCAGTTTGCTAAGTTGTGTATAAATATGATTGTTACCAAACTCGAATTTTTGCACTTTTACACTAGAATCAATTTTTCAACTCTGCTTCAATACGTAAAGTGTTATTTAAAGTAGTACATTTGTATTTTTCAAAATCAATTAAATACAAAAGCAAGCTTTAACAAGATAAGTGCTTTTGGCAAATGGCTCCAAGAAGAAAGAGTGCGGAAGACCTTTCGTTGGACAGGCTTTTATACTAGTCCTAATAAATAAAAGGCAAGCACGCTGCTCCGTGTCCAATATCTCTCAAACTTTTCAGCCTGAAAGTATGCACATCTTAATACATAAAAGGCAAGAATGCTGCTCCGCACACATTATTACTCAAACTGTAATTACTGCATTATTCTGTATCACTTACAAGCACACCAACGATGAGAAAGACACGAGAAGTAATATAATTTTGCATGGAAGGAAATATTGTTTCTCGTGTCTTTCTCATCGCTGGTGAGCATCTTCGTGATACAGAACAATGCAGTTAGTTTTTGACAGTAAAGTAATTTTACAAGACACACTGTTCTCAAAAATGTTCAGCCTGAAAGTATGCATAGAAAATATATTTGATACTTATCAGTGACAATATTGGGATTTTACAATACATAGTACGTTTTTGATCTAACTACCTCTTTTTTCATACTTCCAAAAAAAAATTATGACGAATTTGATGAAATTCTTTTGATGGATTGCAGCAAAAAATATAATTGTATCAGCTACGATAATGAGTTGCTACGTATATGATGGTTGCAAAGCCACTTTGTTAAGTTGCGTATAAATATGATTGCTACCAAACTCGACTTTTTGCACTATTACACTTGAACTAATTTTTCAACACTGCTTCAATACGTAATGTGTTGTAAGTTGTTTTAAGTAGTCAAAATGTATTTTTCAAAAATCAATGGAATAACAAATCAAGCTTTAAAAAAAGAAAAAAGTGCTTTCGGCATATGGCTCTAAAAAGGAAGTGTGCGGAGCACCTGTCGTAGGACAGGCTTTTATACTAGTATCATATAAAACACTTGATGATTTGTTAATTAATTTTAAGAAACTTTATAGAAGAAGGAGGTTGCTGCGTAGCGTTAAATTACTGTTTTTATGTTAAAGCCAGGGATCGCAAAAAAAAACTAAAGAAAAGTATTTTTCCGCTCTTTTTGTTCCTTCTAAAGATCACAAAATGTGTTTTTGTTTTGTTTTTGTTTTCACGCTCCGATTTAAACAGTAACACAAACTGAAGCAAGTAGAGATGAGAGAAAAAAGAAAAATAAAATGTGCTGGAAAAAACTGTTAGTGTCATCGTGTTCAAAGTTCTCAAATTATACAGAAAAATTTTGTCCGACCTTTTGTTGTAATTATTCTACTAAAAATACATAAAAACGAAATAAATTTGATGTGATTATCTATTTTCAAAAATCGGGAGGGCCTAAGTTTACCAAAAATATATGGTTTCTTGAAAAATTCTTAAAATAATATGAATTTTATGATTTTCACTGAGCCGGAATGCGAAAATATTTTTGGTACTATTTGACCAACCTTAATATACATACAATAAAAAAATGAAGTTAGTGTTGAACCGAAAAAAGTTTTTGTACAAATTTCTTTAGTGGTCAATATATTGGATCGAAAATGCTTTTCTAAAATGTCTTATATCTCATCGTCTTATAATGGAAAATAAAATATTTTTAAAATCGGAGGGGTAGCTCAGAGAATAGACATTTTTAATACAAAAATGAGTTTTATTAATATAGATAGAATTTGTAAAAAAGTATTGAAACAACATTTTTGATAAAATTAGTTTCGCAATATTAAACAATGGGGGTACGAACCCCTGTTGTTTTGATGAAAAAACAGTTGAACAATTTTAAGAACATGATTAAGCAATACATCTAGGATATTTTGAAGAAGAAATGTGGCCCTGACAATATTCCTCCAATCTATCTAAAATATTGTGCTATGGCACTTTTTCAACCTCTAACCTTTCTTTTTAACCAATCCCTTAAAAAGGGAGAATTTTTAATGTATGGAAAATATCCGAGATAACTCCAATTTTTAAATCGGGGTCGAGGCAAAATATTGCAAACTATCGACCTATATCCAAATTACCACTCATTCGAAAACTATTTGAATCTCTGGTAAAAAGAAAATATATCCTTGCATCAAAGGCGCAGTATCGGAGTGTCAACATGGTTTTGTGTCTGACAGATCTACCTCAACAAATCTTGCGCTATTTACTCACATTTACTCACATCGCTATTGCAAGCGAAATGGAGAGAGGTCAACAAGTAGATGTAGTTTTTACAGATTTTGCGAAAGCATTCGATAGAGTCCAGCACTCAGTTTTAATAAGGAAACTTGATAAACTGGGTTTCCACTCCTTCTTGCTAAGGTGGCTAGAGAATTACCTGTTCGGTCGTAGACAAGCGGTTAGGATTGGTAAATACCGCTCTAAATATATTGATAATTTTTCTTGTGTGCCCCAAGGCAGGCATCTTGGTCCGCTTTTGTTTACCTTATTTTTTAACGACCTTCCAAACTATGTCCAGTTTTCGAGATGTCTCATGTATGCTGATGACGTGAAGTTATTTAAAATTTTTAATTCTTCAGTAGACTGTCAATTTATTCAACAGGATTTGGATGGCTTGCAGAAGTGGTGTGATGTCAATAAGTTATATTTTAATGTTATTAAATGTAGTGTAATGTCATTTACCATGAAACAGCAATTAATTGTAGGCAACTATACTTTGTGCTCAGATATAATCTTAAGAGTTGAAATTAAAATGGATTTGGGAGTAATTTTTGACAAAGAACTTACTTTTGGTAAGCATTATGATGCTGTTATTTCCAAAGCTAATGCAATGATGGGTTCCATCATGCAACACTAAAGAGTTCTCAGATCCCTTTACTCTAAAGTCAATTTTCTTCTCTTTGGTTAGATCAAGTTTGGAGTATTGTTGTGTTGTCTGGGACCCTCGATATGCTGTGCATATTTCTAGAATTGAAAATATTCAGAGACGTTTTACTCGGCTAGTGTTTAGAAAACTTCGGTGGGAGTTTATGCCAACTTATGACTCCCGTTGTGCGCTTTTAGGCTTGAAAACCTTAGAGTTTAGAGGAAAGTATTTTTTGGCTATATTTGCTCGTGATATATTCATGAATCACTTAGATTGTGCACCATTGCTTGCTTTATTTGGTATATGTGCGCCCGAAAGGAATTTTAGGCGCAGACAGTTTTTCAAATTCCATATCGCAGGACAAATTATGGTAGACAGGACCCTGTTTATAATGTGAGTTCTTCTTTTAATGCAATTTGTAGCAATATTGATATAACCCAAACTAGGGTCTCTTTTAGAAATTGTATTATGTTAAGCTAATATTATATTGTTGATTCGATAGATAGATTGATTCGTGATAAAGAAGTAAACAAAGAGCACAACAAACAAGTCTTTGCAGAATCAATGCAGTCGTTTTTTTTAACCTTTGCTTTTGCAAAGTAGTAGAAAAACATTGCTTTGAAAGGCGACATACAGCACATAATTCTGTTTTAATTTAACAGAAGGTGTTAGTATAAGCTTATCAAAGTGGATGGTACTGCAGAAGCCACAGAAGACTACTGATGAGTTGATGTAGCTATCAACGAAACAGCTGTCTAGTCTGCTTGGTGGTTTGTTCTGCAAAGAACTTATTGTTGTTGCAACCTGTTGCTTCATGAACTTAATTGGCATTAAGCTTATATATAATTCTAAAAAATATTATTTTTTTGGAATTATTAGAAACAATATTGTTAAATTCTTGTTTAATTTTAAGATAATTTTTAGTAACTGTAGAACAAACTTGTTTATAGTTGAATAATAAATAAATAAATAATTTCTTTAAAAACTTAATACTTAAATTAAATATAGTTGTTAATAAAATTTCGAAAGGATATCGAAAGGGCTCGAAAGGATTTCGAAATACTCCTAAAAACGCTGTTGCACATACATGATATTTTAAAATTTGGTCATAAAAATCGGCCCGGTACATTTAAAGTTAACTTGTAAAAGAAAATGTACACTTCAATTTTGGTGTAAAAGTATAGATTATGTGGTTTTTGAATTATTTTGCAAACAGCCCAATATTAATCAAGATGATATGGTGCAGGTAATAGTTTAATTCAAGATTATGTCACAATGACCACACCTGTAGAAGGTCATAAGATTCAAAAACGATTTATTTGTTATTGTTAAAAATTTTGTTGTCAGAACCCCCCCAAAAAAAAACGCTTTAGGCAATATGTTTCTGGGTACTATGTCTCGGCATTTATTTTTTATCAGAAAAAAGTACTTGGTACGTCATCAATTAAGAAGCAAGAGGAGGTTAAGCAAGAGGAGGTTCATGCAAAAAGTATTGTATTATTTCTTTGATGGAAAATTTATAAATGTACCCCAAAAATTTGTGACTTAACTACCAACCTGCAAATAAAAAATGTACGCAATCCAAATCTGAGTTTTTTTAAGTACTTTTTTGTACCTACAAATTACATTTCTGTGGAGGTATTTTCTGCCAAAAATTAGTTTTTCAATAATCCATTGGATTTCTAAATAAAAAAAAGCTTGGATATTGATTCACCTTAAAAGGAGAGGAAATCATTCTGTTACATCGACTTTACTTTATTCACATTTTATCTTTTCTTTCTACGCATTTTATCCGACCGCCTTTATCTTTTGTCCTTACTCGAAGAAGTTTTTGGCATTATAATTACTATAAAAGGAGTTGTATCTTTCAGAAAACTCTAATGGTTACATTTTAAAATGGTACGATTTTTGCAATTGTCACGTAAAATATTTTCAAATTCCGTTTTTCTGACAAATTTTTGCTTATCTGTCTTCTGTTGATAAGATACAAAAAATTTTCAACTCTACAGAAAACACATGTAGATAACTTTTTGTTGCAATCTGATAATTTATGAACTAATTGGGCATAAAACTTAAAATGCAACTCTTATGAAGTGAAAAAATGCAAACATTAATTGTTTCACTATTCTTTTAGTTGTTTGCGTAAATAATTGTTATGCTCTATAAAAGGCATAAGTAGAGCAAGAAGTATTTACGTTCAAACTTCATACTTACTATAATATAGCAAATCTTATTCAGATATTCTTATCAGAAACAGTTTTTTCTTCAACTAAGAATGTTTTAAAAATGCCCGCATGAATTGCTTTAAAAATGATTTGATCTAACTTAAAATAAAAATAAAATATATTCCACCACTCAAATAAATTTCTCTTCGCTAAGCTTTTAATTGTGGACAAATGAGTATTATATAAGAACTAAACTAAGTATCCTGCGCACCGACAAAGACGATATCGTAGGTCGACTGCGTGTCGCAATTAATTATAACGCAATAATTAAGGATAAGCTTTGCACTTTACCGCCAAAGTTTAACATTTTTTTTTCCTTAATTCAACTGCAGATATACGAAACATTTGCAGGAATTCTAAAGAAGCAAGACAATAATATCTTCATTATACTCAGCTATCTGCTGCCTTTTCTTTAACTTTGGCTATTATTCTATAGCTTAATCAGTGTCTCGGCCTCTTTTGTCGGCTTACCGCAGAGGCATCCAATTACAAGGATTTTTTGTTTGTTTGTTGGCGTCGGCGGCAGGAGTTTATTGAAATTAAATTTCAGCTTCTTTATTTTCCCTTTTTTTTTTTTTTTTGCTTTATGTATTGTATTGTATTGGTACTTCCAACGTTCTGTCAGTTTTTTGGGTCATGCAATGATGGCTACTTGTTTACTGGTGCCACGTAATTTAAGTTGTAAAACGTGCGTGAGTATGTGTAAAAGTGTGTCGTTGTGTGCATTCGAGTTATTTGAGGCAATGATGTCCTTTTGACAGTTCAGTGTTTTTCGCTCTTTGGTCTTTGATGGTATCAAACGGAGCGTATTTAAGCCTTGACACGTGATGCGAATTAGTAGCGTAGAGATTTAATTTTCGAGATATGTATATTTTTTGGGTTTTTGTAAATTCTTCTTTTTTTTTAATTGAAACACACTTAGAAGGATTAAATAGGAATAAAAGTTACATGAACTTTTTTAAAATATCATTTATTAAATTTGTTTACCAACGTATAAAACAGATTTTTTGAAAACAAAAAATTTCCTCAAAACAGTTCATAAGCTTTGACAGCGAATGGTTCCTCGGTTGACCTCGCTTAATTAGCCGCATTTATTGCACACTCACTCACTCAAACAATTAAAACCTCTACGTATAATAAACAAAAAAGCAGCTCATAACATTTTCATTAGCGGTTTGAACAGATGTTTAATATGTGCGGGTGTTTATTTTTTTGTTTGTTTTTTTTTTCCTTCATAAAACACCCTCTCATGCAGTGACTAAGGCAACCAGTGAAGCATTTTTTCTAGAACAATGATCCTTTTCAAGTTTTTGTTATATTTTTGCTTGTTGTATATTCAACAAAAATTTGGATGAAGTGTTTTAATGTGAGCTCGATTAGCTCAAGTTATTAAACTAAAGCATTTTGTACCCAGTACTTGACATGAGGTGAAAAGTGTGCTAATTGTTTACCACCCCCTTTTAACACAAACTTTTTGCTTTTGTTATTTTCTTTTGTTTTTAATGCATGCATTTTTGATATATTTTTAAAAGGAAACAATATATATGGAACGTTTCCAAAGCAAATAAGGGGAATTTTTGGATCCGAGAGCGTATACCTTTATCTATGCGTAGATCTTAAAAATTTGCTAGGATCTGAAATGTAATTCTACATATGAAGTAATATTGAAGTAAGAATTGTGTGACGTCATGCGTTATCGATCCCTAATTATCGATGTCGTGATAACTAATATTTCTGCATTTTGAAATCGGTTAAAGTTCGGACTGTGATGAAAAAGAACTCAAATCGAGAAGAAATATTGCGAAATTGAGTCAAATGACAAGAAGCTGTTAAATTGCATCTATTTTATTTTATGTGCGCTAAAATTTTGTAATAAAGAGGTAATTAAAAGTGATTACAAGAAGTGTTTGGAAATAAGTTATTTAAAAGATTACTATTTCAGAAAAATATAATGTATTTCCGCATCGAAGAAAACAACGTCAATACGCACCCTGAGCAACACCTTGGCAAATAAAAAAAAAAACTAGCCATTTCAGCCCTTGGAAGGACTTTGACCTAGCTTCTATTGATCAATTGTGTTGTGCGTGTTATTAAATGTTTGATCACAAATGACAGCATCAAATTTTAAAGAAATTTTTTATTAAAATCCAAATCCATTTATTAAAGTCCAAAAAATTAAAATATATTCCAAAATGGGTCAATTTGTAAGTTTAAATGCGAAAGTTAATATTTCATTTATTGAAACAAGACTTTATATTATAAGTGTATCTTAACTAATTCTCTATCTTATCAAATTGTTTCTGGTAACGAAATAAATAGAGAAAAACTATTTTATTACTTCTCTTTGTTTGTATGTCGACAGAAGCTTAAATTGTGTGTACCACAAACACAGTCTTCTTGCTGCTTTCTACCGCTTTGCACAACATCCTTCCACAACGTCTTGTTCCGTGTAAATTAATATCCTTGTCGGTTCGTTAACTAATTAAAATATTTCCTGTGCACATTGTTTTATTTAATTGAAATACAAATTTAACTAGCTCTCAAGAATGAGCACGAAGGAGTGTAGGTTAGGGCAGAAGACAAAGCAAAAATAGTTTTGAACAGGATACAAGCTAAGAGTAGCTTTGGGGTTATTTTGTTTATTATTTTTTCATTTTTTTTTTTTTTAATAAAGCCGCCAGCTAAGTAAAGCAATGTCATAAATGTCATAATTTCGGTTAAGTTCTTGTTTGATATAATAAAGGACTTAAATACGCACACACACACACACTCGTACTCGTTTTGCTATAACAAAATATGACAAATAATCCTTACCTGTCCAAACTTCAACCTTTCAAATGAATTTATAATTTTTGGACCGCATGTTGTGTAGGACTTTATTTTGTTTTTATTTTGTTCGTGCTGCAAAATAATTTTTATAATAATTATTACCACCCGTAGTCTGTTCTTTCAAAAAACTTGATTGAAAAAACTTGATTTTTATTCAACTAAAAACTGCACTTAATTCAATTAAGTCTTTTGTGCGTTGCGCCATATTCTGCTTCTAGGCGCCCCTATCAATATCCTTAACACACCGCATGCGAGTTGAAAAATAATGCACGTAGCTTAATTATAGCTTGTGTTATGAATATTTACGCTGATTTGAAGTTTTTCAAAGTGTAAAGTTTTGCTGTGTTCGATAGTGTTGGGATTTTGCACACATTGACGACCGCCCGTAGGGTGTTCATTTTAATTTTTACAAAATTTCTTTATAGTGTTTTTGCCAGAGTTTCAATTACATCATCGGCATTAATCAAATTGATTAAAACTAAAAGTATGACAGCTTGGCTGGCCTACCAGTAAACATTTTTCAATTATTTTAAAAAGTTACACTATTCTTGTAACATCTTTGGCCAGGGTTGAGGTAGCGTGTTATTAAGTGTGAAAATGTGTAATTAAATTGAAAATTTATTAACTTTTTTTATTCGAAGATGAGCTTTTCACACGTCATCTAAAGTGAAGGTGACGCTAACCCCAGATAAATAATAATTAAGCCTTGTATAGTGAGAAATTTAGAAAAAAAATTAGAAATAATAAAGTTTGTTAAAATTATTATTTTGTGGACTTTAAATCTTTTTTTTTTTATTCAAAAAAATTTCGGTCAAGAGTTATCACAAATAACGTTTCTTTGATTATGTTTCTTTGCGTAACTGGCGATGTGAAGCCCTTTTTATCTATTTTTTTATATAGGCCTATCAGATTATTATGCAGCACTTAGAGTTTTCTGCATAGAACCACTAAATAAACAAATAAAAAAAAAGAAAAAAGTTACATAATATAAAGATCTTAATTGTGCATGTCCTTGATTAAGTATACAGATTTATGCTTTTTATAAAATTTAGCACTGTTTCCGGCTTGGTGCCCCAAATTTTTGATGGAGGCACTAATGCCTATCCATAGGGCAGAAGTCTAAGACTGCAAATTGACGGACATTCACATGGAATGTGCTCAGGAGTTTCTTCTTCCTCCTCGCATAGTCTGCAGACATCTAATTCAGATAGGTCCATCTTTTTAATATGGTTTCTGAGTGAACCTGTGAGTTAGCTTGTTAATATTTTTAGGTCTGCTTTAGTAAGCTTAAGTTATTCTTTCGATTTATCTTTACTGGGCGTAAAACGCTTTAAACGTGCCTATACATTACTATCGTTACAGTGGCACTGAAATTTTTTGTTTTCCCAGGTCCTAACCTTTCCAAGAAAGTAGCCTTTAGCCAGACTACAGAATATTTCGGAGCCAAAAAGACTTGTTCCTCTTTTGCTAAGGCAATCCATCCTTTCGTTGCCATCGAAATTTTAATAAGATGTACCCACCACAATTATATTTTATTGCTTTGTCCCAGTGTAGCTCGTAGACTTTAGTGTGCGACCGAACATTCGGCCTTGGTTTCAATATTCGGCATATTCGGCCCATTTTTTAACCTTCGGTTTAGGAGTCAGCTTCGGCCCAAAATAGCCGAAAATTTGCGAAAATTTTTATATATTTGCATTTTTCGATAGCTATAGCTGTCTAAAATATCATTCTAAAAGATTAAATAGAAGTTCGTAACTGTTCAAAAGTTATGAGTATCTGAGACTACCACGTCAAAGCGGGAAGCGCACTATGTTTAAAACTTTAAAAGCGTTTTCTTTAAAACTGCGTTTTCGAGCTGCCACTTTCATAACTCAGTAAATTTTTAACAAATCTTTATGTTGTTTTTTCAAAATACGAGTTATTAAATTGTCAAAGGATCATACTGTCATTGATAAATTTGATATTGGAATTTTTATGAACGAAAATGTAACGAATATATTCAGTAAAAATGACAAAAATTATTCAATAATCACATTCATACTTAACAGGCAAATATTTTTATTTTTATTTCAGATGAATTTTGCGACCTGTGGGATGATCACTAGTTCAGCTCGTGTTTTAAGCACTGGAACATGTCGCACAGTGTAACGAGCTCATATAGCGAGTGGCCAAAAATAAAAGAAGTTGCTAAAGAATCATGAAATTTTGTGAAAATGAGTTTTATGGTAGAGGAATTATTGTCAAAAAAATTCGTTCGAATTGAATGAATGCCGCGCTCACCTACCTTATAACCGAAATCGGTAATCTGGAATAGCTCCCCCAAAAATTATCCTAGATCAATAAAATTTGGTGCACATAGTCGGCTGACTAACACGCCCGCCTCCCAAATAACCGAAATCAGTAATCTGGTATAAATAATCAAAAAAATTATACCACATCATTAAAATTCGCTACACATTCTTCTTTTGTAATTATAAATAGCTAGTGTGAAAAGGAATCAAATTGGCCTTTTAGCACGCCCAACTTCCATATAAGGGTCATTCTTTTACAAGGCGCACACCAACCAGGATTTGATGTTTCAGATTCCGCTGATGTCTCAGATTTTTTAAATTTTCTTTAGCTGAAATAAGCTTTAACGTGTATCGGGATTTTCCTCGGAAAAATTTTAGGTCAAAATTGTGAAAAATCGCAACATTTTGTCAATGTTTGTGTAAAAGTTATTTTTTCACGATTTAAACTTAATTTATATATATTGATTGAACTTTTAAACGGCTTTTTGATGACCTTAACCCAGGTAAATAACATTTTTGATAGCACCAATCAACGACCCATACATTAATACAAAATAAAAAATTCTCAAAAGAATGGAGCCATTTTTTATAGATTTTATATAAATTTTTGTTCACCTCGCGCTTTATGTGTATATAGCCAAATCAGCGAGCTAGCGTAAACACATGCGCGTACCATAAGCTCCCTCCAGGAAAAATCTGAAGGCTTCCATCTAAAAATGATAAATAACATTCCCCACCGTATCTTTCGGAAACTTAATTGTAGTTTTGTATTTATAATGTTAGCAAGCCGCTTTCCTCTTGAAAAAATTAGAAGACTTACATATGGAAGTGATGAATAAATATTCCCCATCACATCTTTTGGAATTAATTTGGCAGTTCTGAAGTTATTTTGTTTCCAAACCGCTTCTTTAAGAATGCATGTGGAAACTTTTACTTATTGTCAAGCAATGACAACAGAAAATATTAATATCATTGTTTCCTAGCCGCTTCTTATAGAATTTGATAGTCTAGTGGTAGCGCGCTTGACTGTCGCTCAGAGGTCCCGGGTTCGAATCCTGGCCGGGCATTTTCATAACAAGGAAGAGGAATGTTTCTACATTAATTTTTAGAACAGGGGAGAGGACTGCTTCCGATTCACTTTTTAAGACAGCGGAGAGAAATGTTTCCACTTGCTTTTTAACACAGTGGAGAGTAATGTTTCCCTCTATTGGCATGCTATGTAAGAAACGCAATGGAGTGTGCAACAAAGGGGAATGCTTTCCACATTCCATGGAATGTTTCCTGGCTACATCCAGGATTGCTCTCATTTCCTGGAGGGCTTAAAAAGGTACACATAACTGCAAGCTGTTTTAGTAGTGCGTTTGGCCATCACTGCTATATAAACATACAGCGCGCGGCGAACAAAAATTTATATAAAATCTATAAAAAATGGCTCCATTCTTTTGAGAATTTTTTATATTGAAAAAATTATGGCGCATTGATTGGTGCTGTCAAAAATGTCATTTACCTGGGTTAAGGACATCAAAAAGCCGTTTGAAAAGTTCAATCACTTTTTATACAGGGTCCGCAACTAACGTTTCTTTTTCAACTAGTGCTTATTTCGTGAATGGTAACACTTAGTTCATGTCTGATTTGACAGATAATTAATTTTATCCTTCCGCTGAACGAATATGGTACTGTATACGCTTGAACAACGCCGGGAAATATTGCGACATTACTTTGAAAATCATGATGCCGATTTTGCCAAAAAAATCATCTTTTCAGATGAAGCTCATTTTGATCTTGGCGGGTATGTAAACAAGCAAAATTGTTGCATTTCGGGCACAGAAAACCCGCACGCATACATTGAAAAGCCGCTGCATCCAAAACGAGTCACTGTTTAGTGCGGATTTTGGTCCAGAGGCATAATTGAGCCATTTTTCTTCGAAAATGAGCAAGGAGTGGCCGTTACAGTCAATGGCGATCGTTATCGGGCCATGTTGAACGAATTTTCGTTCACAAAAATTAAAGAGGAGGATATTGGCAACATTTGGTTTCAACAGGACGGCGCTACGTGCCACACAGCCGAAGCTACACTCGATGTTTTGCGCCCTGTTTTTGAAGATCGCATTATCAGCCGCAGAGCTGATGTCGTTTGGCCACCTCGGAGCTGCGATTTGACACCGTTGGACTATTATTTGTGGGGTGCCCTCAAAGATAAGTGTTACGCCGACAAGCCAGAGACAATTGACGCTTTAAAGGACAATATTCGTGAAGTCATTGGTCAAATACAGCTGCACACAATCGATAATGTGCTTAAAAATTGAACCGATCGTGTAGGCTACTGCATGGCCAGCCGAGGCAGTCATTTGAATAAAATTTTTTTCCATTAATAACCGGAAGGATTGTACTTTCAAATAAAAAAAGAAATTTGAGAAAATATCCAGTAGTTTTTTTTAAGAATTTTCAAAAAAAAAAGTTATTTGGCGGACCCTGTACATTTATTTCTAATTGTGAAAAATAAATTTTACCGCAGAATTAAGGAACAATAAATTATCTATCTAACGGGCTTAAAACGAAAAAAATCGGAATAGCACAACCCGAGATATTATGATTTAAGTAACACAAACATTGACAAAACGTTGCCATTTTTCACAATTTTGACCTAACGGTATTCCTTATTTTACGTAAAGAAAATGTAAAAAAATTTTCAGATGATTTAAAAATGTCAAATTTTATTTTTTCCAAATTTCGTGCGATTTGTAAAAGAATGACCCATAACTGAAATCAGTAATCTGGTAAATTACCCCAAAAAATTATCCTATATCTGATAAATTTTACATTATTTATGTAAATTATTTATGTCACGTAACGTATCATTTTTGGTGGCTTCTATCTGAGAGCCGAACTTTTGACAACTCTTAGCTTTTACACCTTGTATAGTGCGCTTAGTAAACTATTGAGAAATCATAATAAGAAAACTGTAAGTTTAATTTTTCTTTGTTTTTCTACTCATTAAAGTCGTACGACTGTCACGTGCGTAGCTACGGAAATGCTCATATGCCTCAATGGCATATACCTCAGGTGACCATCTCCAATTTGACTCAGAATTTGTTTATAGGTTGGTTTTTTGTTAAGGAAACCAATTCCGGAGTTTAAAGTTTAAAAAAATATTTTTTGCGGAGCCACAGCCATTCGAATGCCAAAATAGGGCATATTTTTAGACAACGTAGCTCAGTCAATTTAAATCACTTTTTATAAACTAAGGTATCATTAGAATAGTTATCTCCTCTATTTTAAGGATAAAATATAAATCTTTTAAAAAAATTGCTTTAAATTGACCCATTCTTAATTTCAAAGTTTAATGCCATGCCAACAACAGGCGCTATAATTTTTTTCAGTTTCTTAATTTTGGTTTTTAGTACATTTCAATACATTTCCAACGATATAAAATTAAGGTGTGCTCTTGAAGGGTTCAGAAGCTATGGCGTAAAACGTGCAATGTTAAAGAATTTTCAATACAAATTCAACTAGCTATCAAAGCTTTACATCATTTATATCGTTTCCTTTATACCTTTATTTTATATCGTTCGAAAGGTATTGAAACGCACAAAAAAACAAAATAAAGAAACTGAAAAAATTATAGCGTCTGTTGTTTGCATGGCATTAAACCTTGAAATTAAGAATGGGCCAACTTACTGCAATTTTTCCAAAAGTTTTATATTTTTCCCTTTAGACGAAATAACCTTTCCAATGATACCTTATTTACAAAAATCGGATTTAAATTAACTGAGCTTCGTCGTTTCAAAATACACCCTATTTTGGCCTTGAAAAATGGTTCTAAAAATGTATAACTTCGGATTTGGTTTTCTAAGCAATAAACCAATCTAGGAACAAAATTTGAGCCAAATCGGAGATGGTCAGTGCAACTGATAAGTCACCTCAATCTGAAATGGGCGAAATGTAATAAATTTTACAACTTTATTTAAATTTTTCTAAGCCGTATATCCACATAACTATTGGTACTAGATAAATTTTTACTATAATTTAATTTTTTGGAAAATTTACTATTCAAGAAGTCAGATTTTCCGTTGATGACGCCTGTACTCCGCACAGGCCTTTAATAAACGTGGTGCAGCGGTCTCGTTGTGCAACCTTTTCGTAAAAAAAAAATTTGTTATAAAATTCAAAGTATGCAGAATACTGTGTCATATTAAAATGTGTTATAAATGTATTGCTTTCTTAAAATATAAAATAATGAAAATCAGCTCCAAGATCACATTTCACCCTGTCTAGCCCCCTTAAATAAACAAAACAGTTTATATCTAATAAATAAAAATGAAAATGTAAAGGATTGTGATAGATATGAACAATTTTATGGAATCACTCTTTTGATAACTCTTCATTTTGTATGAAATGTTTTATTATAAAATACCAGGAAGACACCAAAAAATATCACTAAACTTATCACAAAAAGTGTCCTTCACTAACTAATACACATAAAAAAGACGCCATTTTTAATATCATCATCGGAATGGTAATCACCGCAATTTTGGGGATAAACCGACCCAAAGCAAGGAAACTTCAATTAAATTTGGCAATACAGCGTCTGCGCATTATACATACAAACAACACAAACACCCACATAGTAAAGAAACTACAGCATCCATGTTGAATAAAGCCACACAACATATTTTATTATGAGCTCTTGAATGGGTGGAGGGGGTTCTATGACCCCCTACGGCCTGTAAACAAACGCACAAACACATGTATTCATTTTCAATTGCCGTCGGCTAAATAAGTTGTTGTATTTTATTAATTATCATGTTGCAAGTTCATTGATTTTGTACTTTGCTTGTCCTGCGGCTGTCTGCTTCTATTGACTCTGCACAGATTGACACACTGTAAAAATTTTTTTTTTCGTTTTGCAAAATAGCATTTATATGAATTTGTTGTCGATTTAACTGCTTATTAGTGGGACAAAAACACCAGCCGCCTGCAACACCGTTGATTTTTACTTCTACTCTCTGTCCTTCTTTATCGCTTTGAAGCGCGAGCTAATTAAATACGCGCCACGTGCAGCGACTCCCAAATATCACAAGGAAGTTATACGGAGCACAGAACACACAATAAAAACCCGCCCTCTAGTTTCATGCAGTTGCTCTGTCAGCCAGCAAAATGTCAACAACAAGAAACGTCAATGTGACAGAAACTAGAAAAAAAAACAAAACTGAAATTTGTTTCGAAAATCCGCTGGAAACACGCAGGATAAACAGCATTCAAAAGACTAGAAATTCGTCAAATTTCAGTTGAACACGCTCGCTGGGGTGCGTTTAAGGGGCAAGCATGCGACTAACAGACACTGTTGTTGTTGTTGTTCCAATATGATGATTTGCTACAATTTGTTTGGTCCTATTTATTGTTGTGTTTTTTTTTTTTTTTTTTTTTTTTTTGCTGTGAAGCGTGTTCCGTCTTGCATTACATTTTATAACATTGCTAGCAGCCAACGAAACAATGCTAAAAAGTTCCGTTTTCAGCAACCCTCTTCCTTTAGTTTGATAAGTAGTGAATTGTGGATGTAGAAATTCTTCGGACGCCCCTTGTTTTTTGCATTTGTTTGCCGTTATATTTATACCGTATTTAATTTTGGTTTAACGTCTGTTTATCAAGTTCAAGTCATGTGACTTTTTTTGTTCTACCTCTGCTTCTAGTTTATTCCTTTTTTTTTGTATGAACTTCGAAGACATTTTTAATAGAGTATTGAGCTTGAAGTTAATAAAGCACTAGTTGAGAGAAAAAGATTGTAAAAGTAAGCGAAAACTGATTTTAGAAATGTAAATGAAAACTATCACCTAAGACTTATCAAACAAAGTTTTCACACAGTAGATGTGATTGTTTTTTCCCCATAATTTTTTATTTTTTTACCACAAGTTATTTATTTTAATAATAATTTTTTTTAATAATATTTTAATAATATTTATTTTAATAATATTAAAAATATTTTATTTGAGTTTATAATAACTTATTAATTATTTGCTTGAATTTAATATACATAGCTTTGCTTTTTCCCAAATACAGAAGGTGTGATTTGAATTAAGCTATCTTTTTCTAAAATCACGCCGTGATTGAGCAAAGTTTTGCTGATTTGCTTTTAAGCAAAACATTTGCTTGATTCAAGCAAAATAATTATCGGTTATAAATAAACGGTAGAAAAATTTACTCAAATGTAATAATATTTCAACACAATTGCGCTAAGTTTCTTCAATTTAGCAAAATAAGTCGTGAATGATTAGATAATTTTCCTAAACTATTTCACACTTCTTGTGTCAATTTAACTAAAAATATATACTTAAATTTTAGGAAATTGACCATGGCGCAAAATGAAGCTCGATTTTCTAACGATTGGGTGCTATTTTTCTAGATTTTCTGGAAATTTTTTTCTGAGTGTAACCACTGCACAGTGGACTTATAAGCAAATGTAGGATAATTTAACTGAAATTTTTTTATTTCTTTTGTCAAATTTTTATTAAATATCCTAGAATATAGTCCATTTAGAAATTAATCCAATTCTTATGAAAAAAATTAAGTGGTTAAATAAATTACCATAACAGGACAATAAAAATCATTAAAAGAAGAACACGAAAAAGTAACTGTGCTCGGAAGAAAGATTTTTTATGTTTAAAGCTCAGTAGTCTTTTAAAAACACGTTGTAATAAAAAAATTTTTTGTCAAATAATCTGTTGAAGTGTGCACAATAATGATCAGTTTAAACCAAGTTCGGAGCGCTCATAATTCGGACTCTGAAAAGATTATTATTAAAGAGGATTTTATGAGTTCACTCTTATTTATGAGTTTTAAAAGTGTTATTTTTGTATTTTCATAACGTACACTCCTGAAAAGTACTTATTTCGGATTGTTTTGGATTTGGAGAAAAAACTGAAATTTAAGAGTGTTTTGTGAAAAGCCTCCTGAATAACAGTTTTTAATGTGTATTTACCATATTTAAAAAAAACTACGCGTTTTAAAAGTACAAATTTAAAGAAAAAAGCATGTTTTGAAACATTGTTCATTGACATAAAATTTAAAATATTTCATTCCGTTTAGTAATTGTGTTTGAATATTATATTCAGGTATGTTTGGAAAAATAATGCTAGTCTACAAATTTCCTATCCGGAAAACCCATTAATATTCCTATACCTACTTTTGTTGCTGGCTTAAAATCTGTACTCAATTTCCTCCTATATGGTAAGATTTTCAAGATCTTTTGTTTTAGCGGAGTTGCAATCGTCTAAAATAAGAATTTAGAAAAAACTATTGATAAAGTGTATTTTTACACAAAAAACAGACATTTTAAATTCGCACAATTCCAGCTCCTATAAAACAAAAGATACAAAATTTGTTGATATTTTGTTGGATAATCTCAACATTTTTGCTCTGCTACCGTACATGACACGACAGTGGCTGATATATTGTTTGAAAAGTTGATCTTTTTTTCTAAAATACCAAATATTATTTTTTTTATGGTGAGTAGTTTAGATTCTAGATCAATAATACTAAACACGTGCCAAAAACGTAAAACACCCTGTATCTTGAAAATTTTACAATATATGAGGAAACTGAGTACAGATTTAAATCCATAGCTAAAAGATTCTTTTCGATGCTCATATTCAAAGGAAAACAAGCAAATTTTCTGCACTTTAATGTCTATTTTATGAAGAAAAAAGGGGCAAAAATAGGAATCATAAAAGAGTCTTTTAGTATTCATATTGATGCCTCATAAGAGCGACCAGTTTCAAAGGAAAACTAGCACTTATTGGAAACTTTTAAGAGTCTATTATGAGTATTAAAAGGCCAATATAAGATTCATAAAAGGCTCTTAAAGGAGTCCGAATAAATTACTTTTGAGAGTAAAAAAAGTATCATTTTGCACTCATTTTTGAGCTCTTAAAGAGGGGCCACTTTCAAAGGAAAAAAACTGCTCTTTTATGAAACTTATAAGAGCTCATTATGAGGGCTTTGGCTCCTACAAATGAGTCATAAAAGAGTTTTTAAAGACTCATATGGTTTGCAGGGATATTAAAAAAAGTTTAAGTGCTTCCATTAATTACGTGAGACGTTTATGGGGGCGGGGGGTTAAGCAGAATCTCTCTATCTCTCACGCTTGGGAGTGGGGGTTCTCGCAAAGATGACGTAATATTTTCTCATTTTAAATGACTTACTTTTACTTACTTTTTACTTACTTTTACTTAATAAGTATTTTATTGTTCGATTTTTTTTTCATTGTGTTTTAAAACTACGATCTCAGTAGTCTTAAACAAGGTTGCCAGTATTGTGGGAAAAATCCCATTCGTGTTAATTTTTAATTGGTCTTGGGATTTTTTTTTTATTGGGAATTCCCATGGTATTTTTTAATTCAGCGTGGTATTTTTTAATTGGCATGGGAATTCGGCGTGGTATTTTTTAATTGCATGGGAATTTGGGAATTTTTTCTTAAATTTTTTTTTTTCACTTTTATTAAGCAAAATCTTGTTCATAGTATTTGATGATCGACGTATATATACATAAGAGTAAACGATTAAATCGCATATTTGTTTTAAGAACAAGTTGACATTACAAAATTGCATAAAAACTAATAGCGCATTCTTTTCTGAAAAAAATGCTGACCTTTAAATTCTGACCTTTTCTGCAAATTCCACATTTCTGCATGCAAGCGTTAAGCTTACAAAAATGAATTTAAAATTAAAAAAAAAGTTAAATATATAAATACTACCAAAACAATAATAGACAATTGGGCAATTCACAGTTCATGCTAATTACGGTTTTATATGCCAATTCTGAGTTGTGCTATTTTGCCTGTTATCTTTTTGTTTTTGTTTTTCATGTAAACACAAGTTAAACTGGTGTGTTAAATGTTGCCATTTTTGTACATGCCGTAAGGCATGCTTTTGTAGAGTGTTATTGTATCCTTTAATAGAATCCCAAACATCTGAGCTGCATATTAAAGTTTCCAGCGGTGTTTTGAAAATACATATGAATACTTTTCACTTAAGTTGTGCTCACAGTTGTCACAGTTGTACATTTTGTCCTGTAAAAATATCGCTCTTACGCTATTAACATCACAAATACGGCTTTCCTGAATACCACTATTATTTCTTTGGTTTTTTAGTTGTAAATAGTTAGTGTAAAAGAAGTGTTAAAAATGTGTTCGCACGTTTTCCATCTCTGATATACAATATACAAACACAAAAAACAAAACTAATATTATTCTAAAACGTTCTTAATGAATAAAAAATATTTATATCTGAAGTCACAAAGCACAAATATTTTTGAAAACTTTATATTTATTTTATTTTGTTTATTTTTTATATCTGAAGTCACTTATGTATATTATTTTATATTAGAAATAAGTAAGTAAATTTTTAAAAAATCATATTGTGTTGAAGTTAACTGGTTATCTCTTTACAAAGCACAAATATCTTTGAAAACTAATATTTATTTTATTTTGTTTATTTTTTATTCTGAAGTCACTTTTATTATTTGATATTAGAAATAAGTACCTAAATTTTTTAAAAATCATATTGTGTTAAAATGAATTGCTTATCACCTCACGAATAACAACAATTTTTTAAAACAATATTTTTATTTTATTTCGTTTATTTTTTATTATTTTATTTTTATAAGCATAATTTCGTTTTAGAAATTATTAAATGGAAACAAACAAATAAAATTCACGATCTCAAATGTAAGATTAAAACATGTAATATGTATTACAATTATCTTTATGTGAAATAATTTGTGTGTTATTTATTTGTTATAGTTTTGAAACAACGAAAATAATTGCAAACATCTCTGGTATTTCTAAATTTTTCAAAATTTCTTATACATATGGGATTTTTAGTGGTATTTTTTAATACGTATGGGATTTTTTGTGGGATTTTAAATGCATATGAGATTTTTGGCGCCAGCAAGCGAAAGACAGAAATGGCTGGCGCAAATTCTTAGATGAGGCCAAGACCGACATACGGTTGTAGCGCCAACTAAGTAAGTAAGTAAGTATGAGATTTTTGGTGGTATTTTTAAAACTCGTTGTATTTTTGTGGTAATTTTTAATGATCGTGGGATTTTTTTTGGTATTTTTTAATTGCTGTGGGAATTTTTTTATTTACATTTACCATGGGAATTTTGGTGCTATTTAATTTATGTTACTTTGGGAAAAAGGTAATTTTCGTGGGAATTGTTCCGAATTTAAGCTGGCAACCTTGGTCTTAAATACTATTCTCAACTAGTTCTAAGAAAAACTAATTAACCCAGATATGCCTAAAAGTTAATAAAAACTAAAACCAATTGATTTCACTGCAATTAAACTAAAAATCTGACTAAAAAAATTTTTATACTAACATTTCATTTTTTATTCAGAAAAGATGAGTTTTAGGCCGTCCTATATGTGTAGGACATTAGGCAAATAACCAATGTATTTAACAAAAATTATTTTTGTGTATGAAATAGAATGAAGCACTGGACATGCAATCCGATGTCGCATTTTGAGCATCTGGTAGTAGTTTTTTGGTGGCAAAAACCGCATCGTGTTTGCTTCTCCTGCAGAGCAACGAAATCATCCTGGTGGTAAGATGTTCTTTTTGATTGCTAATCAGTATAATAATAATTCTTCTAAATTTCAACTGGTCTAAGCTTCCTCCAAGTTTCCGATATAAATAGAATTGTGGACCGCCATATCGATACAATGAGTAAGCAAGGAAATGTACCATTTTTTCATCTGATTGAAATTCTATATAGGCCTATGTTTTTATCCGACCAATTCGACTCCTACCATGTGGGAATTCAGTTCAGCTCAATTCAGTTTGGAAATTTTTTACACAATGCTTCCGCATATTCTAAGACCACTCTGGCTCCAACTCCAAACGCTGCATAGCCTTCACTTATATTCGTTGACGCTCTTTGGTACGGTTCAAACCAGCAAATGTAGCCCAATCGGGTGGTACCAACCCACAACTTATATCCGTATCGAATTGGATTTTCATGGATATATTAAACAGCCATGCCGTCCATAATATGGTACCATGGCATCGTGAGGTGAATGCATTCCTTCGACCGGAGAGTTATCCATGATTTTTTTATTTAGAAGTCGAAACAAAGGCCTTACTTTTGCAAATTTGTCAGCGCTGTCCAAATTTTCATTGTTGCACACATGGAAATTAGAAAAAAAAATGAAAACCTATCTCTGGTTATTGCTTTCGTACCTAATACATTGTGAGCATCATTGTCGCGCTGCCAGAACATTCGTCGTCTTGGTACATTGATAAATCCGCTAAGAATCAAAACTCGAATAAATGCCACAATCCCTTGTTTTACTTTGTTTCCATACCATTTTTTTTTTGTGCATATATATTGCTTTTATTCAAAATTAGTTCTATTACTTCCTCATCTAAAAAAAATTAGATAAAAATTAGCATATGTGTGAAAAAAATGCCCCGTCTTTAAGGCGTTAAGGAGATAGATAAAAAACGTCCGTGGTGAAGCCGCGGACAACAGTGACCTGCTAGTCTTTTATAATTTCACTGCTAAAACTATTATTTGATATATTCAACAGTTGAAAAAATATTTCTTAACTGTTGGTCGGAAAATTTTTAAAAATTTACCCAAAAATTTAATAAGAAATTGGAAGCTGGTAATGAAACATTTTTGTTCAAGCATTTTTCAACTGGAAATCAAGAAATATTCTTACTCCTGTGGATTTACAATAAATTTGGGTATGAAATTAAATATGCTAGTATTATATTGTCGTTGCGCGTGCAATACCACGTATATTGCAAAAAGGCCAAAATTAATTTAATTTCAATTTTGATCACAATAAAATCTATTCAATAGCTATTAATAAAATCTAGGTATGTTTGATTTTGGCATTTTAAGGCCACACGGGCTTACTACAATAGTTAAACTTATTTCTTAATTGATCAATAACATAATAGAAGCCAAGAAATCTTGCGGCTAATTGCAGGCACAAATAAAATATTTTTTCAATTACAACATGACTACAAAAATTTCAAGACTATATCGGTAATTCCATGTCAAATCGACCACGTTTCTGACATCACTATTTTTGAAAATTTTGAAACTCACTGCTTGGATAGTTCTCCTAAAAAGTATTATATCTGCGTACTTTGTTTTTGGGTTTTAATTTTTTTTTTTAAGATATACACTGTGAAAAATATGAAAATATGTTAAAAAATACGAACTGTGCATGTATTCAAACCGCTGTAACTTTGAAACCGTTAGTCGCACAGAAAAAAAATTAGGATATATTTTAAAGACCTTGACAAGGTCTTTATGGTGGTGCACTTTTGTTGTAGCAGTTTTATGAAAATTTTTTTTTTTTTAAGCTGAAATTTTTTAATCTCATTTTTCAAGGTCATCGCAACAAATTTTTTACCGTTTTTATACAGTGTCTTTTTAGAGCATCAATTCTTACGGCTTAGTCAAAATTTTAGGTTGGAATTTCAACGATTACTATTTTTAACGTTTTTCTTTTTAAATGTCTTTAAAATATTTCTTATTCTAATATCGAAAGTTTTCCATTTTTTTATGTCAATACCAATGAAAATCCAAAAAGATATCGTTTATCACTTAAATAAAGTCAATAGTTTACAAAACCAAACATTTTTTATTTTTTTTTTTTAAATTTTTATAAACCTGTACAATATTTGACGTAGGTGCTGTGGATGTTACTCGCATTTCAATTCTTCCTTTTCCTTTAGGAATAAATGAGTGGTGCGTCAAAGTTCCATGTATTATTTTTGCTTTATTAAAGCGTTTTTGGAGAACTTGAGCTTCTTCGCGGTACTGTTCTGAAGAAAAAAATTCAGTGTCAATATTTTTTATGTTCTTTGAAACCCAATTAAAAAATCTTTTTGGGGTATTTATAGGCTCGTTGAGATTTTGCAGACTAGCCCTCGCGGCAAGTCTTTTAATTGTGCCACCCAAGCCGTCACATGGCCCTTTGCCATGTGATGTAGCAAAAAAGTGCCACTCAGCAGAGATATTAAAATCAATTTTGTGCTTACACAAATTTATAAAGTTTTTTTTGTTTTTATATTGAGCTCCTGCTCCATCCGAGAAGTAAAATATTTTAGTTAGTATCCCCAATTTTTTTTTAAGAAAATTAACTAAGCCACGCTGAAACAAATGCACTGCTATGGTGTCGTGCTTCAAGCAATCAGAAATAGCAACGTAACTTAAAAATTTTACTTGTTCATTCTCCTTGAAGTAAATTGAAAATGGATGTAGAGTCACTTGGTCGTTGTTCCAGTGTATACCTTGTACTGAGTCCTGTAGAACAAACGCGTAGTTTTCTGAAAAGTCGCATATAACAAGTCCAATCCAATTTGCAAGTCCTCTTTTTTTTATTCAAAAAATTGCTTTGCTCTTTGAAAGAGTGTCTTACCAAGCGCTTTAATTTTTCCGAAAATTTCTCCAAATATTCTTCTGTACTAGATTGTAATGTTTCTAGTGATGTACGATCAACAGCTAACCATTGCTTATAACTTACGTTTTCAATCATATTATTTTCAAAAATTTCTTTTAATTGATCGATCATATTTTGTAAACCAGGACAATTATTGCATGATTGAAAAAAGCAATTTAAATTTGGTGGGTTGCAAATAATGTAATTAATAAAATCTTTATAAGTTTTAAGCTTTAACGAGTCGTTTGTAAGTTTTGGTAGTTGTGCACCATCAACCATTAATTTGACATTTTGATGAATGCAGCAAACACAAACCGAATGGGTTCCGCTAGCACCAGCAAGAATGCAGTTTTTAGGCCTCAAATCAGCAAACTTTGAAAACTGAACTTTTAGGTCTGGGTGTTTTGTTTTAAAAATAGAATGGGCTTCTTTTAAATTGCAAAGAACTAATCTTTTTTGTTTTATGGTCTATGCTTCGCCAGTTCTTATTGTGATGCAATAACTTCTGCTATAACTTCTAAACAATTAGAGGGAATTTTTTTAATCACTATTACGTTTTTATGAGCAATGATTCTTGCAGTTAATCACGATGACTGGTGTTTACAATTACAGTATGACCTCTCTCATCTGAAAAATACATATTAAAAAGAAAATATTGAATTTTCGTTATAAAAACAGAAAATTTGTTGTAGGCATTTTTTCAAAAAATCTTTAAAAATAGAAATCGTTGAAATTCCATCCTAAAATTTTGAACTAGCCCTTGGAATTGATTCCTTAAAAAGACACTATATAAAAAAGGTAAAAAATTTGTTGCGATGACCTTGAAAAATAAGTTTAAAAAATTTAAGATTAAAAAAAAATTTTTTTCATAAAAGCACTGCAAAAAAAATTTACCACCAAAAAGACACAGTCAAGGTCTTTAAAAACTACCTTAGTTCTTTTTCTATACGACTTACGGTTTCGAAGTTAGAGCTGAATGAAAACATGCACAAATTGTATTTTTGAAGATATTTTGATATTTTTCACAGTGTATAATTTCAAAAAAAAAAGTTTTTGGCAAAAACAAAAAACACAGTTTAAGTTATTTTTACGAGCACTACCTACATTCAAAGTTTGAAAAAAATCGGAAACACAAAGGTCAGGTTTTGCTCAAAAAAAGTCGAATTGACATGGAATCACCGATATATAACTAAGCCAATAAAATAGTAAATTTTCTTTGTGGACATATTTTTTTTTTTTTTTTGATCTAATGATAAAATGAGCTTCTTGTAAAATATTTAAGTCTAAAATGGACAAAAGCTTTCCGAAAAATGGAGCTCTTTCTTGGAGCCAATAAAGATTTGCTCTCATTTGAATAGACCTAACTCAATGTGTATGTTGTAAATTTGGTGGACCAAAGATAGCACTTTCTTTGATTGGCATGCCAATCAAAATTTTAAAAATTCCTTTCAGAAAGTGAAAATTAAGAAGGCTAATGAACTTACAAAAACCGATGAGCAAGGTGCATTTCTTGCATTTTCGATAACTTAAGCTCAGGACTGTCGATTTGTATGGAAGCATCTAAGAAGTACACAGAGAATACGGCCAATTAATATTTAAACTTGTATCCATGGTACTACTTGCCAGTTAGTGTACACAAAGTACTTAACCATGGTAGAAAAGTAAATTTTTTTGCTTTTTATTAATTATTGTCAAAAAGTAATAACATGCATTAAATGTTATTAAATACAGCAATAATTTAATATATTTTAGTAAATCTTAAACTAAACTGCTATGGTTGTGCTGTCTGCATTAAAAAAGGTAATAAAAAAAAATAAAAAACTGTTAAGGTTATTGGGTAGGTAGGCGTGGTCTTTATCTGAACTCGTCCATTTTCTTGTCAGATATTAGCTTTAAATTAAACATGATTTATACAAAATTTCATCCCGCTATCTTTATTCGTTCTCAAGACAATAATTAAATTACCCTACTAGAGCAAATTTGAACACTGTGCACTGGGCTATTGCGCTATGTGTAATAAAAGCAAAAAAAAAAAATATATGAACCGAATCGTCTACATTGAGTCTCAGCATTGCCAGGCTAACTTTTTACGGGTCTTAATCCAAAATGAGTTCGTATTTGCAAAGTTAAGACTTTAAACTAGGTTTAAAAAATTCAGTAATATTTTATTGAGACTAAGATTAAAAAGACTATGCTTTTTCATTATACATAATTAAAAATGTAATTATTTAATGTTTTTCAAAACGAGTTAAATTTGAAAAATTAGAATAAATCAACCTTTATTCCAAGCAATAAGTTTTTTATAGTTTTTATTTACTTTTCGCTATGTGTTTACTTAAAAGAATAAAAGGAATAAATATATGAGTGCATATGGAAATGTGCGTATGTGAAAATGTATCTAAAACAGCGCTGGGCGACCCAAAGCTCACTGCCCTCCAGGAAATGTGAGCATTCCCGGATGTTACCAGGAAACTTTCCATGGAATGTAGAAAGCATTCCTCTTTGTTGTACACTCCATTGCTTTTTTTACATAGCATGTTATTAGAGGGAAACATTCCTCCCCGCTGTGTTAAAAAGTCATGTGGAAACATTCCTCTCCGCTGTCCTCAAAAGTGAATTGGAAGCAGTCCTCTCCCCTGTTTTAAGAATTAATGTGGAAACATTCCTCTCCCTTATTATTAAAATGGATTCGGCGAGGATTCGAACTCGGGACCCCTGAGCGACAGTCGAGCGCGCTACCACTAGACTATTTACAATAAGCGGCTAGAAAACAATGATATTAATATTTTCTATTGTCATTGCTTGTCAGTAAATAAAAGTTTCCAAATGTATTCTTAAAGAAGCGGTTTGGAAACAATATAAATGCAAAACTTCCCTTAAGCTTCCAAAATATACGGTTTGGAAGCAATATAAATACAAAACTACCCTTAAGCTTTCAAAAGATACGGTGGGGATTGTTTCTTTATCACTTTTAGATGGAAGCCTTCCGATTTTTCCTGGAGGGTGAGCGTAACTTTTCAAATGTACACAAAGCTCACAACAGAAAAGAATATAATTCAGTCGTTCGCTGACGGTGATGCTGTGAAGACAAATGTCGGAAATTTTATGTACACTCTTTAAAAACCATATTTTTGGTTTGTAGATTCATAATTCTTATGCACATATTTTTTAATTTATTAAGGTTTACTATAATTCATGCATATTGCCTATTAAGATTCTTTGCAGTATTTTTTCATATTTGTGTTCATTAATTTTTTGATACTTAATTTTTTGTGGTTTTGATTATAATTTTAATGATTCGTATGTATTTTTAATTATATTATATTATCTTTAATAATATTAAAACAAAACAACCACAAAAAAAACAATATTTTACTCTGAATCGCAATGTGATTTCTTTTCTGCAGAGAACCTTTTTTATGTATCAGAATGTGTAGTTTTCCACTGCAGGCAAACTAATATAATTGATTTACTTAGAAAAAATGCTGAAGCAATAATGACATAGAAGAAATAGTAATAATACCAATAGTTAAAAATAAAAAATAAACGCATATTACAGTATGTGTGGAGGTATAAACATACAAACTTGCAAATCTAGATAATTGTGACAACTAGTTCGCCCAGTGTGCGCTATTCGCCCAGCGGAAAAATAAAAAGCGCTTGTAGAAGCACCGCATTTTATGCGCAGTTTTGGTACGCTTTAAGGACGCGCTCTTCAGACTTCAGAGTTTTTGAGCGCATATTTTTATCTACATTTTTTTCATACAAATTCAAGCAAGAAAATAGCACAGTGTTAAGACATTCGACTCTAAGCTACGCAGTCCGAGTTCAATCCCAGACTATACAAAGCAGTTTTTTTATTTATCTTTAATGTTGTTTTCGAATTTAACTGCATCCTCAAAGCTTACCAAAGATGCAGTAAAAATGCGCCTACTTTTGCGGACACGTAGAACAAAAAAGGAAAGTAAGCTTCATCAAAAAAGATGCGCTGCTTGCTTAAAAAACAGCGCATCATCATTAGTGTTTCAGCGCTACTTTTACCCGCTGGGCGAGAGCGCACCAATACTAATAAGACAAAATAAAATGTGACTGTGATAGAATGCCCAGCCCTGATCTAAAACCATTCATCTTATTTCAATTCATTTAGTTCAGGGCTGGGCATTCTAACACAGTCACATTTATTTTGTCTTGTTGGTATTGGTGCGTTCTCGAATAGCGCACACTGAGCGAAATAGTTGTCAAAATTATCTAGATTTGCAAGTTTGTATGTTTATACCCCCACACATACTTTATTTATTTATTTATTTATTTATTCAACTATTAACATTTATTGTTATATAGTTACTGTAAGTACATAATTTAATCGTAGGTTATAAAATTAATTCAGCATGATATCGTTTTAAAATGCTACCCTATTTTGGGTGATTTGTGATTTTTGGATGACAGATAGTGTTAAACGTTTTGGTCATATTGTAGACCAGGTCACATCTGCCATAATTAGTTTTTCTGTAGGGTATACAGAACAGTCACCTTTGCCTAAAATTTCTTTCAGGTGCATAAAATTTGAAAAGAGATAGAAGTGGTGCACAATCAATATGATTCATCAAACAATATGATTCATCACTACATCCCGAGCAAATAAGGCTAGAAAATACTTTCGTCGGAACTCCACAGACTTTAGTCCAAGAAGAGCACATCGCGCTTCATAGGAAGGCATAAGATCCCAGTGTAGCTTGCGAATTGCTAACCTAGTAAAACGCCTTTGAATATTTTCAATTCTTTTAATGTGTATTGAATATTGAGGGTCCCAGATAACACAATTATATTCTGGAACCGATCTTACAATTGAAAAGAAAATGGTCCTCACGGTAAAGGAATCGGAGAACTCTGCGCGATAGAAATCCCATCATCGCATTCGCTTTTGATATAATGCTTTTGATATAAGCATCAAAATGTTTGACAAAGCTTAACTTTCGCTCAAATAAAACCCCTAAGTCTTTCTTCAAGTCGACTCTCTCGATTTATACCATATTAATACCATATGATCCTTCGAAAAGTTGATTCTTCATAGAAAAAGACATTACATTACATTTAGACACATTCAGATGTAGTTTATTGGTCTCGCACCAAAATTGGACACTATCCATGTCACGTTGAAGCTATAGAAAGCCTTCGTGAGAGTCCACACATCTAAAGATCTTTACATCATTAGCATACATCAGGCACTCAGAAAAGCGAATATAATTCGGAAGATCATTGATAAACAGAACAAACAACAGAGGACCTAGGTGGCTACCTTGGGGTACCCCAGAATAATTGTCAATGTATTAAGATACATTATTACCAATTTGAACATATTGTTGACGACCAACAAGGTAGCTCTTTAACCATAGAAGTAGCGAGGAATGGAATCCGAGGCTACTTAGCTTATTAATCAAAACAGAGTGTTGAACTATATCGCAAGCCTTTGCGAAATCCGTGAATATATCGTTTATTTGACGACCTTTTTTCATATTATTGGACAGAAAGTGAGTAAAAAGAGTTAGATTAGTTGAAGTAGATTAACCTGACACAAATCCATGCTGCATCTCCGACAATCTAGTTTTAATGGAGTTATAAATTTTACTTTTTACCAAAGATTCAAAAATTTTAGGAATAAGTGGTAACTTAGCTATCGGTCGATAATTTGTATGTGTTTATTTTTTATTTTATGTTTTTATTTTTAGTCATCAGTAGTGTTCAATATATCTTTTATGGTAACATCAAAGCTCCACATTTTATTATAAGTATATAAATTGTATTAGTTTGCTTGCAGTGGAAAATTAAACATTCTGCTGAGCCGGAAAAATAATCTACGGAAAAGAAATCACTTTCCAATTCAGAGAATTTTGTATGTTTTTTTATTTTAATATTTTAATATCTTAATATACACGAATAATTAAACTTATAATCAAAAACTCAACAAATTAAGCATCAGAAAATTAATATAAATAATTCAAAAATTAATAATTCAAATAACATTAAACGGATAATATGAAATTCTACGAAATTTGAAATGTATGCACACGTATTATTAATGTGCAAATCAAAAAGTAAGTTCTTTAAGAGTGTACATAAAATTTGCGACATAGGTCTTACAGCATCAGCGTCAGCAAACGACTGAATTATATTCTCTTCTGTTGTGAGCAGTGTTGCCATGAAAAAAATTTTACAGCGTAACTTTTGCACTCTGCTCGTCGGATTTGTGAAACTCTGAAAACAAGAACTAAGAAATTTTCAGTCGCATTTTACAACAAAGAAGACAAATAAAATATTGCATTTTATTAGAAGTATGACGTATATTTTCTGGTTTATTTATTTAAATAAATCATATTTTTTTCAAAAGTGAATTAAATAATGATTATAAATATAGAAAATATATTATAAAAAATTAATTTATTAAATTTTTGACCTTTTTTATATTAGATTATTGGTAGTTAAACGAGCTATAGGTCAGATTTTTTTCTTAATTTATTTAATATAAATTTAAATTCCAATATTTCGTTTTTCGTTGAAAAACATCATCAGGGAAAACACTAAAAAATATACAATAATTACAAATTACAATATAATCACATAACATAATATTTAAAATACATGAACTTACAAAAATTAAATAAATATACTGAATTTACATTGATTTTTTTAAAAAAACATTTGAGAAACGATATGACAAAAAACATAAGAACATCTAGCATGAATAAACAACACTTGACGACGGACTTTGATGACTAATTATTGTTAGTTTTGTCTTATAATGTTTTGTTTATTTGTTTGCTCTTTATTTATTAGGTGTCTGTAGATGTGAGCGCAATTGTCCGTGTCAGTCTTAAAATTCAATCTCAATTGTTTAGGGACGTTAATAATGTGTAGCATTTCAAGCATGTATCGTCTCCTATAATTTTTCTCTTGTTGCAGAACTTTTGTTTTGTCAAAATCAGGAGCGTGTCCAGACTTCGTACAATGGGCTGCTAATGCTGTTTTTTGTTCTAAAGGTTTGTCCAGTGCTTTAAAGTCTGACTTATGTCCTGCTATTCTCGTCCGTAATTTAGTTTTTGTTGTTCCAACATATACCTTTTCGCATAAATTGGATCCGTCACCTTTGCACGGAATTTCATATATCAAATTCGATTTGTCCTGCTTGTCAAGTTTACATTTGGTGTTCGTGTAAAGTGTTTGATGTTTTAAAAGCTATTCTAAACTGGTCCTTATTAAAAATGTTGGACATTTTAAACTTCTCTGAAAAACCGGGAATATATGTCATGCTTTTATAAGTTTTAGGGGGGTCGTTTGTCGTCACTTTTTCGTTTACTGTTCTTTCTTTATGTTTAACAATTTTTTTAATTAAATATTCCGGAAAGCAGTTTTTCTTTAAAATATCTTTAATTTTAATCGCATTGTCCTTATGGAATTTTTTGTCACTTATTTCGAAAACCCGGTTTGTAAAATTTTTAGCTGCATTAATTATTATATTTTTTGGATGTTTTGAGTGAAAATTAATTATTCGTCCTGTTGCCATTGGTTTTTGATACCAATTTATTTTTATTTTATTGTTTTTTCTCATAAGTAATGTGTCAAGATAAGGTAGTTTATTGTCAGTTTCCTTTTCTAAAGTGAACTTTATTCTCCTATGGTATGAATTTAGTGCGTTTAAAGTGTTTTGGATTTGGTCATATCTAACTATCGCAAAAAGGTCGTCTACATATTTGGTAACTAATTTTGGTTTCACTGGGAGATCGTCTAAACATTTATCTAAAAGATCTTCCATTACTATGTCCGCTACTATTGGTGATGCAGGTGATCCCATGGCCGTGCCTCGTAGTTGTAAATAAATTTTGTTGTCATATTTTAAATATCTAGCGTCTTTTACACAAAGTAATAAAATGTCAGAAAATTGTTTTTTGGTCCTATTTGTGTATTTTTCTATTATTGTCCATTTTTTTTCTATTGTTTTTATAGCGAAGTCAACTGGGATACTAGGGAAAAGTGATACTACGTCGAATGATATTAGTCTCTCATCGTCTGAAATGTATATGTTATTAAGTTTGTTCTTTAGGTCCAGTGCGTCTTTTATGTTGTACTTAGATGTTACCGTTAACTTATTCAATATTTTCACTAAATATTTGCTGAGTTCGTGTGTTGGAGAGTTGATGGACGAGCAAATTGGTCTCAATGGCATGTTCGGTTTGTGCAGCTTTGGTAGTCCATATATTCTTGGTGCCGTTGCAGTAGTTGTTGTCATCTTTAATTTTTCATAGTCCGAGATCAAATTATTTTTGAATAGAATGTCGACTAAATTGTTATTTTTCTGTTGCAAAGCCGTTGTTGGGTCCCTTTTAACTTCCTTGTATGTTGCAATGTCTCTTAATAAAATTCTTATTTTCTTGTCGTAATCCACTTTTTTCATCGCTACAGTTTTGTTTCCCTTGTCTGCATTCACAATTATAATGTCTTTATTTTCTTTGAGGAATCGTCTAGTTTTGCCCACTGTATCTAAGATCAGCTTGTCTCTTGTGTTCAAATGTATGCGTGTTACATGGTTTTCCATCATTGTAGTCAGTTTTACTCTCGCCGTTTCTTGTGATTCTTTGTCTTTGTTGGTTTGTACGAAATCTTCACCTTCCGCAATGCATGTTAGTGTTGGAAAGTTTTGTTTCGTTGTGGGAAGAGCGTATTTTGGTCCCAGAGAAAGAAGCCATTGTGTCTCTTTTGGTATGTCTGTATTTGTTGTGTTGATAAACCACTCTGTTTCGTTTTCGTTGATATTGAGTTTTCTTTTTTGTTTCTCTAAAATTTTATTGAATTTGTTTTGATGTGTTTGTTTAATTTGACTCAAAGTCTTTGTGTATAAGTGTTCTTCACTCCGCCATAGAAGCTCATTAGTCATCAAAGTCCGTCGTCAAGTGTTGTTTATTCATGCTAGATGTTCTTATGTTTTTTGTCATATCGTTTCTCAAATTTTTTTAAAAAAATCAATGTAAATTCAGTATATTTATTTAATTTTTGTAAGTTCATGTATTTTAAATATTATGTTATGTGATTATATTGTAATTTGTAATTATTGTATATTTTTTAGTGTTTTCCCTGATGATGTTTTTCAACGAAAAACGAAATATTGGAATTTAAATTTATATTAAATAAATTAAGAAAAAAATCTGACCTATAGCTCGTTTAACTACCAATAATCTATTATAAAAAATTACATTTTGAAAATATTTTTGAACACACAAACAAAGAGTCAAATTCAAAATACATTTGCAACACAGTTTGGTTTTATGAAGATCTCTTAAATCGGTAAAAATTAAATGCATAGAGCTTTAATACATTATTTTTCAATTTTAGCTCAGCAAAAACTACAAAAAATTAGATTTTAGTGAAAAAATATATGTGTAAAAAAAATAATATTTTCGAAGTCATATATACATTACTTTTAAAAATTTGTTTATCAATTCTTTATCAATTTCAAGACTAAAACAGTTAAAAGATTTCATACGCAGGTAATCTTTTGTATGCAGAGTTCCTTCCATTGTATCTTACTCTAATCTATAGCGAACTTTAGTTTTATTAATATTTATTTGACTAAAAATTCGCTCAACGTTAGCTGAGGAATTCGGTAAGCTCAACAATTCAAAAATAAATTTTTCCATTATTGGAAATGCAGAAGTACCATCGAATCTTTTTGTTTAAAAGTTGCCATCAATTTTATTATACTAATTTTTTTATTTTCATATATATATGTTTATAAAAATATATGCAAAATCGGACGCCGGATCTACTTTTTCTGAAATCGTAACATTTTGAAGAATTTTGGTCAAATATCGGAACGTCAGATCAAGTATTAAAATCGTAATATATCGGATATATCGGTTGTGAGTTTTGTGTACATGTGAAAAGTTACGCTCAGAGAGCGCGCAGTGAGTTATGGGAAGCCCAGCGCTTCCCACAATTCATCTAACTACAATTTAGTTTTTGCGAAAGAGTCCTAGAAGAATTCTTAGAGATGAATTGTTTTAAGCGAACTTTAATAAGACAATTTGTAAAAAGACCAAATTTCCTAATGTCGAAATAGTGTGTCCGTCATATTTTACCTTCCCCTAAAAATTTTTTCAAGATCCGCCGCTGCCTCTGTTGGGGACCAAAAGGGTTTTTTAAGCCTTAATTTTGTTTCTCGTAATGTGATTGTTAAAAAATTAAAGAATTTGCATGTAGGTGACTGAGGTAAAAACATTTAAACCTGACATTCGGTTAAATAAACCTTATTCAATTAAATTTAACATCAAATAGTGATTGGAGTTTGGCCAAGATAACCACATTTGTCAGTTTCATTAAACTACAAAAACATGTTAAATTTACTATTTCCCTGAAATATAGTTAAAATTTGGTTAAACTAACCAGACTTTTCTGCTGGGTGCACTATTAAAAACCTTTAATTTCTCT
Organism: Dichetophora obliterata; assembly: GCA_963920525.1. Taxonomy (NCBI): domain Eukaryota; kingdom Metazoa; phylum Arthropoda; class Insecta; order Diptera; family Sciomyzidae; genus Dichetophora; species Dichetophora obliterata. The sequence continues at coordinate 58,212,641 of OY986437.1, forward strand.
TTAGATTTAAGTAAAATCTAGATAATTATATATATTTTTATTAAATTTTACCAAACATTTTTCTTTTTAACTATTCACTTTTTGAAGACAAAATTCCTTTAAATTTTTTTTAACAAATATAGAGTTATGGTAATTGTTTACATATAATTAAGAAATTCTCTTAAAAAAATTTATCAACTCGATAAATTGCCTCTTTATAAACTTAGTTTCAAGATTATTTCTGTGGTCTTTATATTACAATCAGCCATCTATCCAGCCATCATCAGTTCATCTCGTCCTGACAGAATTTTACCAGAAGGTACGATGAAAATAAACAAGAAAATTTTGCAATTACGTTAAATTAAATTTTCAATTTAAATAATCGCAGCTTGTTAGGAATTCATTAAACTTTTGCCAGGACCAAGATGCGAGAACAACAACGTACTACATCAAAACGTCGAGTCTAATACAAGCTGACGTACACTCACACACACATACATACACACTCACCACAATTATATACACAATACAGCAAAGTAATGAGATCATGAAAAACAAACAAAAACAACAAAATTACCCAAAGGAGCAGCTACAAAAGTTAGAAAAACCTCATTTCAACAAGCTGTAGAAGAAATTAATTTGAAAGAACCATTTTACCAATAAGTATGTAAGTGTGTGTGTGTTTGTGGGTATGGGTGCTATGAGGCAAACTTACTTAAATCAATAAATTAGTTAAATATCCGTAAGAATAGCAAGAAATTCCTATTTTATTTTGAGCAACAACGCAGTAAGTGCTGAAGTGGTATAAATTGAAGGGGGGCGCAGAGCAGCATTATTTTTCCTGGTCATGTGAAAACAATATATCAAAAAATAGAATATTGTGAATACGCGCATTTCAAAACTTTTTTCACTCACACACTGACTCACTCACACGCAGCCAAACGCACACACAACAGTTACACAAAAAACGCAATTTCAAATAACAGCTCAACTAACAACAGCCACCAACGCCAGCCTGCCTGTCCCACTAACAGCCAAAGCGATTTCCTCCAACAACTGTTTAAATGCTGGCAATCTTTAGAGCACCACCCAACCACCCACTAGGAACTTTCTACCTTTTTGCGTTAAGCTCTCTTGTGTGTGTTAAAAGTCAATTTTCCAATTTGCAAACTGTCAGAAACATTTGAAAAGCAATTTGCGAGCGCTTTTCTGTTGCAGCTCCCTCCAAAGCAGTGAGTGCGAAGCAACCCAACGCCTACTTTTTGAACTGCACAAAGTACTGCTGGCTGCCGCTGCCGCTGATGCTGCTGTTGGTAAAGAAGTTTTCCAATAAAATTTGAAAGGACTTTTTGAGCCGTCAAAAGTTTATGAAAAAGATTAAAGTTGAAAGCTAACTAAGAGCGTCCTAAGTTGTGGGAGGTGAGGAAGCAAGAGTGTTGGCTATGACGATGAAGAAAGATAAAAAGCAAGCACTTTGGGGGTGGCGCAACCCACGCCCATCGCCCTTCTGGAGCTATACTTAGACAGTTATACAAACAAGCGTACAGGGATGCTTGCTATCTGATTTATATTCCTCATTTTGTTCTCTCTTTCTTTCACTCGCTCTTTGTGAGATTCAAGAACTGCTTTTTCCGCATCACAGATGAAAGCTCAAAAGTGGTGGTTTCTGTTGGCTCTTATTTTAGACTTAATGGGTGATTGTGGGTGGTTTTGGTTTTTTGCACAGTTGATGCTGCCAAGTTTGGGTGCGTTGTGTTTTTTGATGTGGGTGGGTATATACATACGTATATGTTTGTGTGTGTTTTTGCTGGTATATGTATGTTTTAGGGTTTTGCTTTCATTATGGCGCGCCATGAATGGAAATTACAAAATTGATTTTGATGATTTAATTAAAATGAAGAAGCGAGCACAAATTATAAACGACAACGTTGATGAGTTGGTTTGGTGGCTGATGGGGTGGTTTGACGGGGAGCGCAAATAAGAATGGATGTGTGTGCATATAAATACATATAAATAATAACTATCAAATGAAATGCTCTGTAAAACAGGGTCATCAAGTACACAGATTTCGTACAGATTCTATGAACCATAATCCTGTCAAATTTATGTACCTACGTAAGAAATTTTTTTTCACAATTTTGTGAAAAATTTTTAACATGATAAAATACGACATGAAAGTCAAAACTTTGACTTTCGATGGAAATATCTCCGCTGTTTTTAAATAAAAAGTTGTTAAAAAGTTCAATAATAGCAATTTATAAAGATAGTTTTAACTGTTCCGTGTGTAACTTCGTGTGTAAATTTTTTGTCTTTCAAAAAGGGCCCCAAAACAAGACTGTTTTTTTAAATTATTGACTCAATAGTTGTTGTTGTTTCAAAAATAAAAACAAGTAAAAATTTCATTCCTAACTACTTTCCATAAGACATAACATTTATTTGCAAAAAAGTTCTTCCAGTTTTGCGCAAAAATCGTAAAACTTTTTTTGTCATCATAACATCAAGGTCCTTTTATGATTTTTTTTGACCAAATTTAATTTTTCCAAAATGTTGTTTTTAAATTTTTAAAAACTCGTCGGTAAATTCAAACGATATTTGCAGTCACTTGACCGTCAATTAAATTATAAATGCACAGTTACTATTATTTTGTTTGAAATAAGCGACTAAAGTTGTAACTTAACAACTGTGACAGTAAATCTTAACGTTTCCAACAGTTAGAGTCGGACGTTAATATAAAAACAACAATCACATTTCGTCAGTAAATTTAAACATTATTTGTGTTAACTTATATACCCGTCAATACAATTGTTGTTGCACAGTTACTATTTTTATCGTTTCAAGTTACCGAGTGAAAATTGTTACTTAACAGTTGTGACAGTTAATCTTAACGTTTCGAACAGCTAAAATTCGAATTTGATATTTATTTCATCGAACATGGTTATTTCACATATTTCCAAATATGTTCTAAAACTTTCTAAAGTAAATACTGGTACCTTACCCAATTTTTTGGCAAACGAATACAAAATAAATATAATGCGAAATTTATGTATGACTTCTTGTCAGTCTTGCAGTAGACACACTGTTTAAATTGATACTCAACCAATTTTGCGGTAAAACTTCTGTAGAATTGTAACCTAACAAGTTTTACAGTTAATTTTTTACAGTTAACGTTGTTATTTAACAATTTGTATAGTAGAGTTACTGTAAATTGGTTAGCCAACAACAAATTTTGCAGTACAGGCACTGTAAAAGTTGTCATTAAAAAACTTCTGCGGTAGAGCTACCGTAAAACTGTTGCTCAGCAAGGTTTACAGTACACAGAGCCAAAACAACCTAATAAAATAGAAGAAAATCAATAAAATTTCCTTATGGTTTTCTTACAATATGATTGTCTTATTAAAACCATATAGAAAATTTTATTAAAACTATGAGCTTTTTTTATCAGGCAAACCACATAATTTTAAGAAGAATTTTATTGTTTTTTTTAAGAACACTTTTAAAAACAATAAAAAATCTTATCAAAACTTCTTGTTTTTAAGAAGAAATCTTATAGATTTAATAAGATTTATTTTTGACATTTAATAAGGACTAGGATTTATTTTTAAATTTTAATAAGAAAATATTTGTAAATCAAAACGAAATCTTACTAACCTTTTATCTAGAAATATACTTGTAATTGCCTGTAATATTAAATAAAAATAAATTCTGATGGTTTATTACAATTTATTAGTAAAATTTGTATATGTATATATAAAGAACATCTGTTAAAATATAATTTCACAAAAAACAAAAAAAAATAAATTCAAATTTGTTGCATATATAAGTTTTTTAACTTAACAAAATATTACTTTGTCACCAAAATATCCGTGCTGTCGAGGCCTTCAAAGAAATCGGCAACATCCTGAATCTCCATTTTTTGAAGAACCTCCTTCGAGTTTACTCCATAAATTTTTAGTAAAGTCGAAATTGAGTCACTCAAGTCCAACGACTGAAATATGGCTTGAGTTTCCAGAATTTCAGCCTCGTCGAAAACAAGTTCGGGAATATAAGTATCATTATCCATTATGACATATATTTATTTTACTTTAAATTAATTAAATCCATAAAATGCACATAAACTTCATGAATTCACTACACAATTACGACTGAAAGCTAAACCAAAGAATAAGTAGCATTTTCACCGTTATTACCGGGCGATATATATATTAAACGGGCGATTAATAAGAAAATCTTATAAAAGCAGATCAAAAAGATTTTGTTATTAATTTAAGGTGGTCTCTTCATAATTCTGACATGTTTTAAACTTACATGAAATATATTTATTTATTTTCTTTGTGTGACACAAGACATTTTTGATATCTCCATTTTGCATCAGCTGTCATAGCAACCATAACAACCGTAGCACGCTCTCGTTTTGATTTTCTTTTGACAAACGTTGACCGCAGCAAAAATTGTCACTACTACTTTGTAATAATTATACTATGGTCACAACTCAAATAGACACTTGCAAAAATAATGCCTAAACATTCTCTATTGACGCAAAATAGAAAATTTATCTTTTTTTTTTTTAGAAAATATAATGGCGTATAAATATTATTAACAATTTTCAGTCTACCTTTACAATTAATAGTAGTGATAACATTTCAAAATTTCATAAGGCTCTTCTGAAAAATACTAAAGTTTGAGTTTTGACAGTCTTGCACAAAATGCGCGATATACTATAAAAGCAAAAATCAAACCATCAAGATATTGCTTTAGATTGAATTAAAACTTGACATAGTTCAAGGAACACATGGACGACATAAAGAATTGAAAAGTAATTGGAAGTGAAAGGAAGTAATCTCAACAGAGTATTTGTATACAAAAAACAGAGTATATGTGTATAAAAAATTAGTTTGGTTAATGTATTTAAAAAGTCAAATAGTATGAAAAAAGATTTTCAGCCATAACTTATGATTGGAATGAGATATTTTGACTTAACATATTTTGTAAGGCTTGAATTTTTGTACAATAAATAAAAAGAAACATTTTGGAAAAATAAATATCACCAAAAAATCGTAGGGGTAATATTTTGATGAAAAAACGGTTTCACTATTTTTCCCCAATACTTTAATTTTTTTCTACAGACTGTCATATGAAACGAAAAATAGAATGGAATTTTTCTGTTTTTATTTTTAGAACAAACACAAATTTTGATAAATTTTTTTTAATAAAAAGTAAATTTTTTGACCTATCTTGAAAAAGAGATTAAAAAATATACGTTCATCTAACGGTACTGTGAAAATATTTTTTGTTAGGCGCTTTTATTATTATATTAACTTTTTCACAAAAAAAAATTGTATGAAAAATTTACAAAAACAGCGAAGATATTTGCTTCTAGGGTCAAAACTTTGATTTTCATATCGTTTTTTTCTCCTTTTTAGGTAACTATAATTTATGAAAAATCCATGTACTAAAAATTTCAACAATTTTAAAGATATGTGAATGTTTTCGCTGTCAAAATAACAAAAACTGCTTCAAATTATATTGATGCAAAATTTCGATGGTAAAACTCATTTCAATAATTAGATTTGTGTTAGTTGAAAAGGGGCAAAAGGAGCATGTTTAAAACTAAGTAAGTATACTATACAATAGCCTAGTCTAGGATGCAAATAATATTCGTGCTAAATTTAAGTGAGATCCGTTTAGCACTCTCGATTTGTTTACCGGTCAAACCAGGGGCGTACCGAGGCCATTTTGATTGGGGGTTATCAATGTATTTCGGACGACTGGATACCCTTGATTCCTGAATTTTTGTTAAGATACAACATAGTTGAATTATATAAAGTTACTTATCCGTTCGATCAATATAAATAAATCTTAAGGGGATTTTTTAAATTGAACGGCTAAGAAAAACACTTTGTATCTATTTTTACTAAAAACTTGTTTTAATGATGAAAAAAGAACTTGTGTACATCAAAATACAAAGTATGTTAAGTTAATAGTTAAGTATGTTTTGAGTTTTTTTTTTGGTTTGGCCTTTTCTGCTCTGTTAAGCTTTTCGAAATTTGGACATCATCTTTCGAATCCAAAACGGTGGCAACGATTTCTCAGCTTTTACAACAGGTAACTGAAAATTTTTTTAGTTCATCTAAACGATGATACTTGAAACTATAAGATTACGTATAATCAGCCAACTAACCCACATACCTGTTTTTGGCGCCATTTTCAAAAGAAAAATTAAAAAAATTACCCTATTTTTTACATTTCTAACGCTCTAAAAATTCGAGTTTAAGGTTTTAATAGAAGATTGTAAGAAATAGTCTTAGAGATTTACTATAACAAATATAATGCAAAACAGTTTCAGCTCAAACGGCCTTTTTCGTTAATCTTTGATACCGTTTTAAGAAATCCTGAAATTTTCAACCCACATGTAGTAACACTTTTCAATCATTCAATCTTTTTTAAGTGAAGAAGATCTCTTAAAGTCAGTTTTCATATCGTTCCCTCTATCAAAGAAAATAAAATAAAAGTAGTTCAATATTATCGAATCAGCATTTAATAATTTATTTTCGTTTTGTTTTAAAAATTCATAGTTTTTATTCATGTGTTCAAAAATATACAGGGCTTTAAATTTCTTTTAAATTTTTTCTTTTAATATTTAAAATTAATTAAAAAAAATAGTGTTTTCAATATAAAATAAAAACTTCATTTTTAAGTATTACATTTAAATATTAATTCTTCTTTTTTTTAAGGTAGCCCATTGCTGCGCAATATTATCTTAGTTAACAGGATCAACTATGTCCTTTTCCGATGAAAGTATTAATAAGTCATTAAGACGTGAGTCACTTTGCGTGGTTCTGAAATAATTTCTAAATAATTATGTTGACTTTATATGATTTAAATAAAAATTCTAAATGTTTGATAGTTTAAATCATACTTGATTTTAAATACAAATTCTAGTTGTTTGGTAGTTCAAAAGTCAACATAATAAATAACAAGGTCATTTAGGAAAAAACTTTAAATTTCTAAATAATTTTAATTTGCCGAACATTCTCTCATTTCCTGAAACAGTAACAGGTTCTGTGCACAGCAAACGCGACATTTTGTTAACTGCAGGAAGATATTTTTTATTGCATTCTGAAACATTAGATGTACCCGATAGACTTTCTACGCCTACGCATAGATCACAGAATACTTCAAATTCCGCTTTCAATTGAAGTGAATCCAACAAACCATTTTTTGGTAACAATTTTATTGATTCTAAAATTCGCTTTTGGGTCAAGTCAGTAGAAGATAGAAATGGATTAAGGAGTTCATACAGAGGCTTTATTGTTTCTAAGCAACTGCTTAATTTATCTCACAACAGTGAGGTTATCTTATCCAATACAAGTTAAAATTATCTTCTATAAAAATAGTTCATCAAAAAATAATCCGCGTTAGCATTGTTATCATCCAAACGTTTCGGCGCAAGATGACGGCGATGGCGATGGCGAATTGAGAATTCCTTTTCAGCATCAACATTAAAAGATTTTAACAATGCAACAGCACTATTAATTAGGTTATCCGTACCTTCAGAGTCCGAATTTATTTTTTCTAATGATTTAAGGGTACAAGAAATAAAATATTCAAATATAAAATTTCATAGCATATAACATATTCAGTTCAACGGCTTCAAGAGATTCAGTCAGGAGTTTCATATTTACTTGCACATTTTTTATAAAAACAAGACTTATAATACAGTCCACAGAAATGAGTTGGTTTTATAGCAAATATGCAGCATTTCGAGTCGACTTGTCAATTTTCTTAGAGCTTTGGGAAATTTCGTTTAGAGCATCAACAATGACATAAAGCGATGCTTTTATAATAAATTAATTTTGAGTGCAGATTTAGAAATGGTGTTCTTTTTGCCATTATCTTGAGTTTAAAAGTTAAAATGGACCTTTATTTCAATAGTTTGACTAAATCCTTTAAATTCATTATTTATTTTTTTATTATAATTGTGTTTAAATTAAAATGTTAAGTCTATGAAATTAGAGATTTTACATCAGAGTTCTTGAGCTAAAAAAATTTTTTTATATATGTTGGCCGATTTCGATCATTAAATTTTGTATTACAATTTTGTTTTTGGTATTTCTGGATAAAAATTTCAATCTCAGAAAGTTCTACAAAAATGTATTAATTAGGTTTTAAAAAGGGGAATATGTGTGGCAACTGAGTAAACCTTGGTTCGTTTGGGCTTGTTTTATTCCACTTATTTTTTCAACTTTTTGACAAGGTATTTGTATTAGGGACTGTTGTCATAAAGCTATGCCCAAAAATGTAAGCATTAATCATAATTTTATGATTTTCAAGTTTTTGCTCAGATATTAAAATAGTAATCTGATTTTATCTTTTAAATCTTAAATAAAAATCATTAGAATTTTTTTGGTCAAACAAAAATATCATTTTCGGTTTTTGTTTTTGGTCAAGGACCCGGTTGCACAATTGGACTAAAAAGGGTCAATTTTTTCCATTTGGTCCGCTGCTCTCTTTTACATTACTATGCATTACTATTTCCGTACTTTTTTAACAAAATTTATACTACTTTTCTGACCTTTTTTCTGCATTTTGTCACAAAGGAACACTGGATTCGTTTAAAACAATTCAACGCTGATACGACTTAAAATGAGTTGGCCGACTGAAGTTTGTTAAAGCTACGATTGAAAGTGAATTGACCGACTGAAGATAGTTTTGGGTATGAATTAAAATGAAATAGCAGGCTAAAGTTGGTTTTTGTTATGAAAATGGCAATAAAAGGTACGACTGGCTTTGATGCGTTCATAATTATTGTTTATAAAAATCAATATTTTAAAAAATTTTAGTAAAAAATAACAAGTAGGCCGACTCTAAAAAAGTAAGGAGGGTAGTCTACTCCCCTTACCCCCGCTAGTTACGCCCCTGGGTCAAACGCACAAACACGCAACGGAAACTTCATTTTATTAATATAGATATGAAAATTTACAAAAAATGTTTAGATATACAGCACTTTCAAAAACAAAATACTTGCAATTTTTTTCTGATCCATTTTCTGCTTTATTTAATGTTAAAATGTCACTCTGACTGCCACTTTTAACTCTTATTAACATTTTATTCATTTATTTTGGCCTTAAGATTCTCCATTTTCCTCACATAATTCAATTTCTCATATTTTTATTTTAACGAATCCTGTCATTAATTTACTATCCTTTGCGAAATCACACACACATGCACAACCGCACACAGCCTTGCTAGTTTCATAATTTTCCTTATTAATTTCTGCAAATTGCATATAATTAAGTTTTCAGCGCCAAAGAACAGAAAATCCGGCTCAGCCAGACTTTGCTCAGCAACCCACGCCACCAACTTTGCCCCTTTCCTCTCTGTCTTTATTATCTGCTTTGCTCTCTAATTAAATATGCTCTCTGAATCTACATTTTTCCCCAGCACTCATTTATTACGCTCTCTTAGTTTTTGTTTGAGTCACTCTGTAGTCTTTCCATCATGCGGCTTATCCGCTTAACAGCATCCAAGACCCCTTCCAACCCATCCCACAACTAACTTTCTTAATTCCAATTAGTGCTTCAGCGCTAATTGCATTCAATTTTTCATCTCTTTTCTTTTCACTCCTATTTGCTTACTCTGTCACTCTTGCTCGTCCTGTTTGGAGAATTATCGTGTTTTTTCTTGGGGTTTTATTTGTATCATTATTAATTTGAGCTTTAATGACGCCATTTTGTTTTGCCTTCCCCCAATTATTTATGTTGTTGTTGTTGTTTTTGGTTGAAATTACGTTCATTTAGTTGGAAATTAAGTTTGTTCGTATCCTGTTGCCTTCTTCCATGTCGTCTCGTCAGTTTATATGTATTTTTCTGTTATTCTCTGAGTGAGATGCTGCGGTGACTGGAGGGTGTGGAGACTGGGTGATGTTATGCCATCATGGTTTTTAGGTTCCTTTACTTGTTGTTGTTGTTCTTGTTGCTGCTTTTCGTTTCATTAATTAATAATTTTTCCCTTCGTTAAGTTAATTAGATCCTAAGGCGACATTTTACTAAACGATGTTGTCCTTGAGTCTTTGAACTGAAAGAGAATATACATATTTTGGGAGATATTTGTATATGTAGAAGTTTTGGACCAAATTAGCTCAATGGCAGTATAGCTGAGTGATAAATTACACTGTGTGACAATTTCGGGGTTGTTGGAAGTAACTTCAAATATCTCAATAGTTTTCAGTAGTCGGTGTCTTATTGAACATACCCACTACCACGCTCAAATAAGCTCTTTTTCCCAAGGAAAAAGTTTATGAAAGCACACATTTAAATTAATTTATCTTCTAAACTATATGAAACTTCGACAAATTTGCCACAAATTTCTTAGACCGCAAAAGTGAGTAACATTGTTTCCAGCTTCAACTGTCCTTAGGGGTCAATATAAATAAATTTTTCATCATATTGTCTGTAGCTTTACGAAACATCATATTCCAGAAAAAAGTTTTCTCTTAGCTTTTGATTCTCCTAAAATATTATGCCTAATAGATATTCAAATAACCCAACAACAAAAGGTTGGGTTCTAATCTAATATTCAACACTACACGATATTCGGTGTTTTCCATTGCAAAAAATTGCACATGCAGTGTACTTCAAATGGCTTGTGAGCAAAAAATGAATTGACAAATCGAAATAAAATTAATTGTGTGTTTGAATGAAAGATGAAATATTAAAGTGGCTATAAGGTATTCTAGAACATCATGAGCCAAGAAATCAATACTTACAGGTAAAACTAAAGTTTTATTTATAATGTGAATTTTTCACAAGTGTTTTAAAATAAAATGGATATTAGAGCAAGTTTTTATAAAGCACATTGTTTTGCAAAGTAGTAAATTAGACGTTCAAAAGTTTCTTTGTTGGAATCATTAAACTGATCCCAGCTAGCACAAAAAGGTTGTAAAAGTGTCGCAAAAGAATCGCCAATAAAGTTATAAATCGTAATTGTAACGAAATAACAACTGATAAAACAGATATTTTAAACTTTTTTTGTAAAAACTTAGATTGCAATTAGGCGAAAAATGTGTTATAATAATGCTATAAATATTTTGTTGGTACAAACTCAAGTTGCACGACACAAAATGAAACATACTTGATTTATCCAAAAAAGTTTTTATTGTGTTATTCTTACGTTACAATTCAGGTAAAATAACGTGAATGTAACAAATGTTTTGTTTTATTCCAGCTATTTTTTGTTATAACGACAGATTTTTTAACAAGGAAGTAGTACTGATGACATAAATATTCCTGATTGAAAAAAATAAGTTCCTAAAAAGTTTTAAAATGTTTTGCATACACAATTCCTTAATATAATTTTCATTAAACCACTGATAATTTTTTGGAGTGTACTTTAAAAGTCAAAGACAAATTGGAATGAAATAAAAAGATGTGATATTAAATTGAAAATATGAAGAGTTAAAAAAAAGTACTGTTTTATTTACCAATATTTATTAGAAAAACATTACCAAGTGGCATATTAAAAAAATTAAGCATTTGAACAACAACAGAAAATCGTAAGCATTTCCTTTCAGAAACTGTTTTTCTTCGCTTCAACACAGTTGAGACGAAATAAAATTTAAACGTATAAAAACAATTTAATTATTAAAGAAATCAAAATCTTAAATATCTATATGTATGTGTGGGATAAGTTCAGCGTATTAACAAACTGTACTGCATTAGAAAACTTGAAATGTTTTTGAGTAAAAGTAATTGTTTGATTAATCCTAATTAACACCTTTCAACTCCACCTCAAAGACGAGTGTGCTATTTGGCGGAATAGTTGGAGGCGAACCACGGGCACCATAAGCTATGTGTGGTGGGCAAGTAATGCGGCGTTTGCCTCCGATCTTCATGCCAGCAACACCGATATCCCAACCCTTGATGACTTCACCGCGACCCAAACCAAATTTAAAACCGGCACCTTGCTTGAGACTGTCGAAAACTTTGTTGTTGGACTTGAGGCGACCTTCGTAGTAGACAACAGCACGTTTGCCAGTCTTAGCTTCAGCTCCATTACCGATGCGAATATCTTCGATCTTTACGCCTCCTGAGAGGACCTTTTCACCACCTTGTTTTAAAATTTAAATACTAAAATTTTACAACAAAGGCCATTTTATCGATAAATGTTTGTGTTTTGCCTCTAGAAAACTCAAGCGCCACCCAAAAAATAAAAATTTTTTAAATAATTTGGAAATAAAAATATTTCGATTTTTTAATATCGGCGTAAAAATGTTTCATGTATAGCTAAATATATATTTTTTTTAGTTCCTTGTGTCATAGTGCAATGAAAATTCTAAAATAAAATAATAAATACTGAAGCAAATTGTATATAAATTTATTCCAATCAAAATTCATAGTAAGGAAAATAAATCAAATATGGTGAGTATGAAGTTTTTAGACACTTTTTTCCAAAGTTATTGCAACTGAATAATTACCTCAATACAACGTTCATGTAACTAATTACATTATATAAGTTGCAATGGTTTTTTCTAAAGTTCTTGCAACAGAACAATAACCTCAATACATCGTTTTTATATCAAGCAAAATTTTATTAGTTAGAATTATGTTTTGTAAACTTGCATCAACTGAATAAAAACATTAATACAGCACAAACTTGCAATGATTATTTTCAATTAGCTTACAACTTAATAAATACCTCAATTCAACGTTATTTTTCCTGACTACATTTTTTGAGTTATAATAATGTTTAATAAAGTTGTAGCAACTAAATAATTACCTCAATACAGCATAAGGTTCCAATGACTATTACCAATGTTCTTGCAACTGAATAAAAACCTCATTTCAACCTTCTTGCAACAAAACAAATTATCATAATTTCACAATGATTCATTGCCATTAAACAAAAAATTTGTTCAATTTGGAACGCTAAAATATAACAAAAATGGATTACATGGTAGTGGAAGTCTTCACTAAGAAATTGACAAGCAACACAGAATTTTATGTGAACAATAAAACTTATATTTTGCTTATGGCATTTTAGTGCGTCACAGAAAAACTGAAAACATTTAGTTGTAGTGACTTCCCTATAACTTAATAAAAACATCTTCAAACCGAATTTTTGAACATTTAGTTGTTGTGACATTGATATAACTTAATATAAACATAAAGCAACTTAGTCGCATCTAGGTTGCTAACTCGTTACTGTATTTGTCACAATTACAATACACAAACATTTTGTATAGGTACCACAAAAAGAAATGTTGTAATAATGTTAATCTATAGTAATAAAAATCATTTTCTGTTTGTTTGTTTGGCCTTTATACAAATCTAAACGGCTCAACGGATTTCACTCAAACTAGGTACACATATTAGGTTCATCCCAACTTAAAATGTTACTTACTTAGTTTTTGCCACGCCCCCTCTAAAATTTATTAACTAACGGTAATTTTGCTATTTTAAAACTTTTTAGTATAAAAGATTTTTGTGTATTTAATTTTATAAATTTTTTGTTATTTTGACATCAAAAACACTCACACATCACATTGGAAAAATTTTCAGTACAACGACTTTTTCATAAAACATCGTTACCTAAGAATGATAGAAAAACGACATGAAAATCAAAGTTTGGTCTTTCGATGCAAATATCTCCGCTGTCCATTAATATATTTCGTTCAAATTTTTTTGTTCACAAGTTCAATAAAATCACTTCACAGAAATAGGTTGAACTGTACCGTTAAGTCAGTGTATATATGTTTTATGATTATGTCAAGAAAGGTCAAAAATATTGACTTTTTACTCAAAAAATGACTCAAAAATTGTTGTGAAAAATTGCACATCTGGCTACCTTTCATATGACATAGCATTTATTTGCAAAAATTCTTCCAGCTTAGCGCAAAAATTATTTTACTGTTTTTGTCATCAAAACAACAAGGGTACCCTCTTTGATTTTTTTCGCGAAATTTATTTTTTCCAAAATGTTGTTTTTATATTTTTGCAAAAAATTCAAGTCTCAAAAATAATTTATTTTAAAAAATTACCCCAATATTTCTTTCCAATCAAAAGTTATGGCTTAAAATCTATTTTTTTCATACCAGACTTTTAATAAAACTGAGTTTTGTTTTAAAATATTCTATATAATTTGAGCGTCCTCATTTATCTCTAAGAATGAAGTTGTGTGTCTTGAGTAATTATAAACATTTTGGTTTATATAAAATCATCCTTATAGTAATATACTTTCTTTTGCCTCAGTTTTTTTTTAATAATAAAAAATAGTTTTTGATTGTAAAAAAACAGTGATAAAATTATTTCTTCGTTAAAAAAGCTTGGTAAATTTTTTAACTAATATTTTTATAGTGGCCTCAAACTAAAATTCAACACGTTTTTACAAAATTCCAAAATTTACAAAAACATTTAATCGAAAAGTGTATATGAAAATGTTTATATAAATGACTCTCGAGTAACACCGGGTGTATCAGCTAGTTTAACATAAAAATTACTTCTTTTTTTTTCAAAACTTTATGAAACATTTTTACAACAAATGCAATTATTCGCAACATAATTAACACCGTAGTTTAACTTATTTGCAATAAAACGAATGATTTGTTACAAATAACTTATTTGAAACTTTAATACAACCCATTTGTGAATTTTAAATTTGTTTAAAAAAACTGTAATATCAGCGAATTATTGGGGGTTGGAATTAGTTTTAAAGGTTTTCTAAGAGATGGCGTAACTATCAATAGATCGCATCGGGCACACCTGTGACTATATTCATTTCAAAGCACATTGTGTAAGCTTCATTTTTCAGTATGTGTCATTCCACTGAAGTGTAAACAACACATATTTTTTTCTCTGTGAACATGTCGACTTTCGTTCCAACAAAACGCAATTTGCGGGAAGGTTTACTTTTGTGCTTCCATTTGAAGAAAAAAGCGGTTGAAGCACAACGCACGCTTACTGAGGCTTACGGGGACTATGCTCCATCGATTTCTACTTGTGAGTACTGGTTCCGTCGGTTTAAAAGTGGTGATTTTGATACGGAAGACAAAGAGCGTCCGGGCCAGCCGAAAAAGTTTGAAGATGAGGAATTGCAGGCTTTGCTCGATGAAGACCCGTGTCAAACCCTTCAAGAATTGTCAGAATCATTGGGAGTCGACTTATCAACGGTCGGCAAACGCTTGAAGGCCATGGGAATGATTCAAAAGCAAGGAAATTGGGTGCCGTACCAGTTGAAGCCGAGAGACGTTGAACGGCGATTTTGCATGTGCGAACAACTGCTTCAACGGCATAAAAGGAAGAGTTTTTTGCATCGTATTGTCACTGGCGATGAAAAGTGGATCCATTACGATAATCCTAAGCGAAAAAAATCGTGGGGACCACCCGGCCATGCATCAACATCGAGGGCCAAGCCGAATATTCATGGCGCCAAGCTTATGCTGTGTATTTGGTGGGATCAGAAGGGTGTCGTGTACTATGAGCTGCTAAAACCTAACGAAACCATCACTGGGGAACGCTACCAACAACAATTGATGCAATTGAGCCGAGCATTAAAGGTTAAACGGCCGGAATATGCCAAAAGACACGACAAAGTGGTTTTTCAACATGACAACGCACGGCCACATGTTGCAAGAACCGTCAAGGAAACGTTGGAGGCGCTGAATTGGGATGTGCTACCCCACCCGCCTTATAGCCCAGACATAGCCCCTTCCGACTACCACCTATTCAGATCGATGACGCATGGCTTGGCTGAGCAGCGCTTCACTTCTTACGAGGATACCAAAAAATGGGTCGATTCGTGGATTGCCTCAAAAGACGAATCGTTCTTCCGGCGCGGAATCCATATGCTGCCAGAAAGATGGGAAAATGTTGTAGCTAATGATGGACAATACTTTGAATAATATACATTGTACCGTTGTTTCTAAATAAATGCTCAAAAACCGGAAAAAAACCTTTAAAATTAATTCCAACCCCCAATATAACATATTTTTGTTACAAATCGAGATCTGTGCTAGCTGGGATATCACTACGTTTGAATTACTTTTTTTTTAATTTGATGGGTTTTTAAGTTTTTCGGGACAACACTGATGATATATTTTGTGAGCAAATATTTTGTAACAATTTTGGATTGTATGAACATTTTCATGGGTTAAATGTCAAAACAGTCAAAAAACGCTTTGGGTTATATGCTCCTGTATGCTATGTCCCGGCACACACTGCATTGAATGGAAGTGTTCAATCATAATTTTCTTTATTTTCATTCAAATCGGTGTCGCAATGTTTGCATGTGAAATACGAACGCGTTCACATATTGGCATCGTTTAAGTGAAAAGGCCGGTCACATGTGTTGCATTCGATGAAGTTTTTGGGAGTCAGTTCTTTAGGCAAAAACCTCTAACAAATGGTGCAAAAATCAATGCCCTAACCAGATGGTTTTGATGGTTCTTTTTCGTTGCGACGCTTGGGTGGTGCTGGTTGTGCCTTCTTCGGTGCCGCTTTAGCTGATGGTTTGGCTTTGATTCTGTTTTTTCTGCTTCAGATCATCAATTTTGTCTGGAGAAGTCAGCTTGCAGTTCTCCATTGCCTTTCGACCACGTTTTGATGGTTTCTTTGATGTGGTTGCTTGTAATTGCCCAATTTTATTCAGAAGTGACAAAACACTGGTGTTTCCTGACGCTACTTGACAGTTCTAGTACAAATATAGTCTAATTACCACATTGGTTCACAACCCAGCCATGACACCATTTTGGAAACGTGAACACCAGTGAACGAAAATTTACCGAACGATAATTTAATGTGCCTCACATGGCATGAATTTTCGTTCGGTTTCGTAAATGTGTGTGGAGACGAATATAAACATTATTATTCTGTTACGTTCAACAGCATGGCATACAAACACATTGTTATAATGTATACGTATAAACTACTGAACACATAAGGCATACGATATTTTCACGTAGAATAGTGTAGAATATTCTCAGAATAGTGTCCTTGATACGGTGCACTTGACCCTAATAGCTCTTCCAACTATAAAACAATAGTCTAACAAGCTTAGTAGGTCCAAAAATAAAAAATCCCACGTCACGCACAGAAAAAATTATGGCGGTAAATGTGATTAAAAAGCAGGTCAAGCTGTTGAAACGGTGATCACTATGAGGTCAACACTTCCTTGGTGTTAACGCAACAAATTTTTTTTTTTTGAATTTTTTTTTATTCTTTTTCATTTACAATTTTATATAATAATTAACAATCGCAAGTTCACATAAAAGTTACAAATTTAAATGAAAAAGAACTGCTATCTATAGTTCACCAAGGAACTAGAGGCGATAGCAGTATCAATAAATATTTTAATTGCAAACGATATTAAAAATACATGTAGTAACAATAAGGTATCTTAAGTTTTAAATGAATAAAAACAACTTTAAAAATATTAGAAAATTTAAATACAAAAATATAAAAATTTTAAAGAAATGCTAAGAAATATGCAGGAAATAAAAAAAAAATTCAATAAATACAAAAATCAGTAAAGACTCAAAA
Source organism: Dichetophora obliterata (assembly GCA_963920525.1). NCBI lineage: Eukaryota > Metazoa > Arthropoda > Insecta > Diptera > Sciomyzidae > Dichetophora > Dichetophora obliterata. The sequence goes on from OY986437.1 coordinate 58,230,151, forward strand.
ACTCAAAAACGATTATTACCAATGATAGGAAAGAAACTCAAAGCAAAAACTGAATATAATTACATTAAATAACAATGCATAGTAGTACATTTATATCATTATAGTTAAGATTCATAAGCCACATTTTTACATTGTTGAGAAACTTGAATTTATTACGGATGGATCTTATGCAATCAGGCAAGCTGTTAAAAAGTCTAGGTTAGAAAAGAAATAATTGAAGTGAATGCTGTGGTATCGTTGCAAAATTTTGATTATTTACTCTTAAATTGTAATTAATAGAATATCGACTTTCCAGATAGCCAGATTTAAAAAAAAATACTTTTAAAACTTTAAAATAGTACAAATGTTTTAGTGGCAAAATATTTAGTTCTTTAAACAGTCCCAGACTGCTGTCACGGCGACGTTTATTGCAAATAAGGCGAAAGGCATGTTTTTGCGATATTAAGAGTGGATTTATTTTATTTTCATTAGTACCACCCCAGCAAGCTAATCCGTACTCTAACTTTGAATGGAAAATACCATAATAAATGCACTTTAAAAGTTTAAGACAGCAAAAAGATTTTAAAAGGTATAAATTTCTAACCGCAGCCATTAGGTATTTCTTAAGCGCTTGTGTATGATCAGACCAACTCATCTTATTGTCAAGTAGCAACACAAGGTACTTAAAGGACATTACACATTCAATGGGAAAACATTTAGGGGAGCAAACTCGATCATCCCAGTAAGTTTGTGAGCACAACGAAGCAAACAAACATTTTTACAGTACAAATACTTTTCACATTTACCACCGTGAAAGTGAAGCGGCCCGAATTCTAAATCTTTTCCTAAAGCATTGAAATACATAATTCTTGTTTTATCACTGAGTACCATTCCATGGATTTTGAACCAATGACCTAAAACTTCCAGGTCATGATTAATATCCGCCGAAAGATTTAATGGACAGTCACTGGAAAAAGTACAAGCCATATCGTCAGCAAAGGCATTTATACTACTTTTAAAGTTTTGAGAAAACAATGAATTTATGAAAATAAGGAAAAGAATTGGTCCAAGCACTGATCCCTGAGGGACACCTAAAGTAGATTGTAAAGGAGAGCTTAAGTGGTTGTCGATTTTTACTTTTTGTTGTCTATTAAATAAATATGAACTAAGCCAACTATGAATTGAACCTCTGAATCCATATCGCAATAATTTATCTAACAAAATCTTATGGTCAACTGTGTCAAAAGCTTTTGTGATATCAACAAAAAGAGTCGCAGTTATCTTTTTGTCATTTAGTGCAGAGTACACATTAGTGCAGAAATTCATAAGTGCATCTTCTGTAGATAGCCCAGACCTAAATCCAAATTGAAATTTACTCAAAAGTTTATTTTTTTCTAAAAAGTCTACGATTCGCATCTTCATTGCTTTTTCAAAAATCTTGGAAAACGATGCTAGCAGCGAGATTGGTCTGTAATTATTAATATTTGCGCGGTCACCTTTTTTATACAAAGGAATTACCTCCGCTGTTTTCATATTTTCAGGAAATATACCAGTTTCTACACTTTTGTTAAATAAATGACTTAATACATCACAAATGTTGAATGCTATTTTTTTCAAAAAATTACTTGAACAACTATTTGATGTAGAAGAATTCGAGTTTTTTAATGACATTATAATTTTGTATAATTCAAAGGAAGAAATTGGTATATAAAAAAAGCTCTCAGATAGACCAGGTTCAAAAGATAAACAATTACACTGATTAGAACACATTGCATTTTCAGCAACCACTTCTAATCCTATAGAAGTAAAGTATTTATTAAATTGTTCCGCTAACATTTTAGGATTATTAGTAACCACATCACCAGATTTTAGACACTGAATACGTTCATTTTTGTTGCTTTTATTAAGAATATTATTTACCATTTTCCATTCCTTTCTTATATCACCTTTTACCTTCTGAAATTCATTGCAGTAAAAATTGTTTTTGCATTGAAGGACCTCTTTCGAAATCTCTTTACAAAGGGATTTATAAGAATCGCGAACTTGTACATCATTTGGGCATCTCTTTTTTCTTTTAAAAAAATTATTTTTAGTTTTAATTTTTTTCAGCAGTTCATTTGAGATCCATGGCTTCAATCTTCTCATGCTATCACATTTATTCTTTATGATTGTCGAACAACCATCAATATGTATAAGAAGTGTTTTGACGAACATATTGTAGGCTTTAGAAGGATCACATTCATTATAAACATGATCCCAATTTTCAAAGCAGAGGGAATTATTTAACTTATTAAAATCAGTCTTTGAATGTTTAACAGGCGGGTTAGTTATGCAATCATTTTGAAGAAACACATTTCCAATACTTAGAAGGGTACTTACTTCATTGAAAAATAAATCACATGAAATAGTGCTATCAATAAACCTGTAAATACACAGAAAAGACAATTTAAGATTGTTTATATCACAGCTAACCTTTAAAACATCACAACTTCTAAGATTAAAGCAAGCATAATCAGATTATATTGTGGATTGAATAAACACAGCCACTCCACCAGACGCATAATTATTATTGCAGTTGGTGAAAAAATTATAACCTGGTATATTAAATTGCAATTTTTCTTCATCATAAATCCAAATCTCAGACAGAAATATAAAAATAGGCTTGTTTGCGAAGGATTCCAAATGCAACAGTAAATTATCAAAATTTTTACGCAAACTTCTAATGTTTTGATGGATAACAAGGCAATTGGAAGAGTATATTTGGTTATAGCATAGGTCTTGAGAGTTTACATGGTTGCAATTGGCAAAAGGGATGTTGAACAGATTTACATTATTAACACCTGTATTAGACATGAATAAAGACAAAAGTAATTAAGATCAGGTTATGGACTCCAGGTCCTCATAGTTATTTATAATAATGCAATTGTCACCATCCCTTTTGCGCATAAAAATTTTACCATTTCCTACCCAAACATATTTAAAACCCTTATCTTTCTTGCAATTCAGTGCCGCTTTAAACAAATGTCTCGTAGCACTATCCAAACTATCATTAATAAAAATTTTGAAGTTTTTCTGACAACCAAATATCTTAGTAGTTAGGTTATTTCTATTTCTAAATTTATTTCTTAGCATTTCTTTTTTCCTAATTACAGAAGTAAATTTGACTACCAATATATTCGATGACGGCTTATTATTATGAATATTTTTAATTTTTTTTACGAAACAGTCATCGATTTGATCCACTGTAACATTTTGCCCAACTCCGTGAGCAAAAACATTAAGAGCGCACTCAATTGCATTGCTGTTATCAACATTTGGGATGCCAATTATCTCAACGCATTTTTCCCTGCTCTTTTGGCGCAAAAAATTAACTTCACTTTGAAGGTAATCTACTCTTTGCAGCAAGTGTTGTTTATCATCTTGCAAAGAGTTAATCAACGAAAACATGTGGGCGTTATCAGACCTAAGAGCAACAATTTCATTAAATACTCTTTCTAAAGTTATCTCTTGTACATTACCATGCTGCGGTTTTAGTTGCTGTAGTTGTTGTTCAGGCAGAGAATTCTGGCGCAATTGTTGTGGTTGTTGGGGTAAAGATTGAGAAGAAGTCTCAAGTAATTGTTGTTGTTGCTGGGCCTGATTATTTTTTAATTCTTTTAAAAACGTTTGTTTATTTTGAGCTGATGATTGTAGATCTTGAGTAACTTTTATTTTTTCAGCGGATAATACAGCACAAGAAGAAAGTACCGAAGGTGAAATTTTGTTGCTTTTGAGTTTGTTGTTCTTGCATATGTTTTTGATGCCGAAGAGCAACTTTCGCATCGATAATTATTGTTTGTTTTTTGCATATATTCAATGTCAGCTGGCTGTAATTTTGCACAACTGCAGTGAAAAAATTCATTACAAATAATGCATTTTATTTTGTCATGATTGCGCTCCACTTTTTGACCACAAATACACGGCATTTTTTAAAGTTTGTTTTACTATATTTTAATTTATTCTGCAATGTTAAATTTTTAAAGTGTTTGAATTAAATTGTTAAAGAAAAATGTTTTGCTGTCACAGTGCGTGTTTACTCCACGACGAAACGAAACGAACTGATTATCTTCTGTTAATTTGAATAATTTTTGCAAATTTAATTTTGAATAAAATTTTATCGTTTTGAATAAAATTCTTTAATTTAACGAAAAAGAGTTATTCAAATTTGCAAAATTTTTTTCAAAACAACGAAAAATTCTTCACATTAACAAAAAACATTTTCTCAAATAAATCACTAATTAATGAATTATTAAACAAAATATCTTCAATATAACTATTTTTGTTCTTCCTTTTGAGAAAATAATCTTCAATTTGAGTAATTTTTTCTTCGATATAAGGAAAACTTATTCAATATTACTAAATTCAGTCCTCATTTTAACGAACTATTTTCAATATGACTAATATATTTTTCATTACAACAAAATTTTCTTCAATTTGACTAATTTTATTATTCATATCAATAAAATGTTCTTCAATTGGACTAAATTTTTCTTCATATTAATAAAATATTATTCAGAATTACTTTTTTTATTCTTCATAATAATGAAATATTCTTCAATATAAATTATTTCATTATTCATATTGACATAATATTCTTCTTTTTGATGGTCACTACTTACCAAAATGATGCCCCAGTACGCAAATTTTAAGAAAAGAAAATTAAAAAATCTTACTTTGTTTTAGTTTATTTTATTAAAAACAGTATTTATTGGTTTTTAAGTTAAGTTGAGTTTGTTAACACAGGCTCTCTCTGATAACTGAAATTATTGTAAATACTTTTTATAGTTATTGTTATATAGATATGTCACATAAAATGTTTTATATAATTTTATATATAATTATGATGTTTCTTTAACTGAAATTGTTTTAAATAAAATGCATAAAATTTTATTTTCAATACTAACAAATCAAATTTGAATTGGATCTAAAACTGAACCAGATATTAATATTAAAGGCTGAATATTTTCCTTACATTTTTGTCTCCTTTTGAGTTTTTCCTCACATTCTGTGACAGTGTTCCCAATTAAAAAACAACTGGCCTGAGAATCTCGAACTGAAAGCCGCTTATGAACCTTTTTATCACTTTGATTGGTTACAACTTTTGCTGCAGGGGCAAGGATATTATGCAAAAAGAAGAAAATTCCGCAACAACGACCATCTGAAAATGAAGGATTGTTTGGATTAGAAACAGTCATTTAAAAATGTCTTTACTCCTGAAAATTTAATTTTACAAAAAAAAAAACAAATGCTAATGTGAGTAATAACAAAGGAAACTTACTTTCACCTACGCTTGACGTTGTTCTTAGGCTACCAAGAATATCCTTTCTGGGTCGATCTTATATTTGTTCCTCTAGGATCGGCACGATTTTATTGGAAAATGGCACATAGTTTACTATTAAACTACTAGTATTTGCATAAAGCTTCTTAAAGTCCATATCAATCTAAAAGATAATTAAATAGTTAAAAATTTAAATTTTTAAATCTTTCAAGAGTACTTACCACGAAGATTATTAACAAATATCAAATTTATGAATCACTGCCTCCGTAAGCTTTAACTTTGAAAGAATATCTTTGTAATTCTTCTTTTTCATCCATCCATCTATGACTTGAATGACTATGATCCACTTGAAACTTTTTTTAAAATGACGCCAATGATGCCAAAAATTATAGATATACTCAGTTTCAAAGATAACTGTACTTTGCGAAGAAAATTCTTGAGTTTAGATAAATTTCTTCAATTTGAAGAAAATGCTTCACTTAGCATAAAACATTCTTCATAGTGAAGAAATTTCTTCAATATTACAAGATTGAAAAAATGCATTATTAAAATTGAAGAAAATTTTTTTTATGCGATGAACTTTTAAACAAATTTTATTCGGAATGAAGAAATTTCTTCAATAAAATACATTTGATAACGTATTAACTTGAATTAAGGTACAACAAAATTCCTTGAATTCGCTATATAAAGAAAATTTACGCGAAATAGGATTACACAAATTAATCAAATTAATAGATTTTTCAATAACATACATATTTTCAGCTAAAGCATTAATATAATATAAAAATTTTTTTTAATAAAACAAAAAATCTCTTATTGTAATAGAAATTTCATGGTATTTTTTACCCAAAATTTATTTGAAAATTTGAAAAAGTTGTCTTTACTTTAAATAAATTTAATTGCAAAATTTATACCGTGTCGCAAAATAATATACATAATTGAAGAAGTTTTTCAATATAACACCATCAAATTTAAGAAATTTCTTCAAAATAATAGTCGATTTTTGTCAATAAAACTACAATAAGTTAATTTTTTGAAAATTATAAAATTTTGTAACCACGAACTTCTTTGTTTTAGAAGAAGTTTTGTTCACTAAACAAAATCCATCATCAAAATGCCTAAAAAATTTTGTAAGGTTTATTCAATCTGAATAAAATTTTCGGAAAGCATTAACAACAAACTTCGGTTCAATTCACCCACCAGATTTTAATGAATTTGATGAAATTTCATTAGTTGCTGAAACTAATTCTGCAAGTTAACGAAATTTTATTAATCTCTCAAAACTGATGAAAGTTTTTATTCAAATTGAATATGATTCTTCAGTATAACTCCATAAAATTTAATGAAATTTCTTCAAAATAACGCACAATTTTTGTAAATGGAATGAGTTAAAAATTTTGCAATAATGAAATTTTGTTAGCTCAAAATTGGGTTATTTTCACGAAATTTTGTTATTTTAACCAAATCATTTAAATACAATTTCTGTCAAAAATTTACAAAATATTATCGTTCAATTCACCAACCAAATTTTAATGAATATGATGATTATTTGTTAATACAACAAAAAATATTCGATATAAATAAAAAAATGATGAAATTTATTCAAGTTGAATAACGATTATAATCGTTTTGTTAAAAAGTTACAAAATTTTTTATTCAAATTTACCTCCAATAATTTTTTTCTGTGCAAGATTCCGGGAAACAAAATCCCCAAAAGCTTAAAAATCCCACGAAAAATCGGATAAATGGAATTTTTCACCGAATAAAATGGTTTTATCTCTGCTTTCTCAGTCTCTCAAACAACGCTTCGTAAACGGTTATTTAGTGTAGCTTATGGTACGGAATAATAATGTTTATGTTCAAGTATGCAAACTTGAATGTAACTGAATAATGAGCTCCGTAATGAATGCTACACAACATTAATGTTGAGTTCTCTCAAATCAACGCTTTAGTACCTTAACGAACGCAACGTTACCTCTTTGGAATAACTTCACTCACTTGGATAGCACTTTGAAAAAAATCTATAAAATGTATGCAATCGATTTTCAGACACGATATTTGTAGCTGCCACAAGCAATATTTACGTCTGTACTCTTAGGTGTAACCTCAAAAACTAAGTCCAGTCAAAAAAAACTTGACAGTTGAAAGATTGGCGATATGTCAATTAGGGAAAGAAAGATAAGTGATGGTTCACAACCCAGCCCTTCCCCTACATTAGGTTAAAATTGAATGCCTTCGCTTCTAAATAAAAAATTTTAAATTTCTCATTTTTCTAATTTTTTTAAGTTTTTCTTACTTATTTCTCTACTTATAGACCCTTAATGCGTTTATGATACAATAATACGCTTTGTCACACACAAATCCTTTGATTTTTTTTTAACTTCAGAATTTTGTGCCCAACTTCGAAATTGCAAAAATTAAATCAAATAAATTTTGGATTTTATAAATTCTGACAATTGATTTGGCATCTGCGAGGCGTAGAGGGAAACCCTATCGTCCAATAAATTTTTAGAATCTGTAAATTCTGACAATGGATTTGGCGTCACCGACCCATATTTACCTAATGTTTGCCCCAGCTTCGAAATCGAAAAAATAAAAAATTTTAAGAGCATATGGAAGAGTATAAGAAAAAATCAAATTTTTATGTTCCACCCTAGTGTCGAAAAGCTTTTTGAAATTCTGACATCAAATTTTTTAAATATTTACCTTCAATTTATGCCCCGAATGTTATATTCTTGTGCACATAAATTCGTGTCATGTTTTTATGCTGCATTCATATTTTCATATTTTATTTTCATTCATTCGAATCGGTTTCCGATTGATTTGAATTTGTTGCTAGGCTGAACTTTTATGTTGGATTTGTTCGCAACGAATGTTACGTATCAATCACTCGTTTCCAAACGAATGTCTGGAAACTCGGTTTAAGACTACTACTCGTGCAGAAATCTACTGTCAAGCTTTTGTAAAACATCATGGCGTATAAAAACATTTTCCTGTGTTATATTTAAATTTAAAGTTCTCCGCCTCTAAAAAAACACTCTCTATTAAATTAAATTAGCTGTACTATCCAAGTTTATTCGACGTCTGTGAAATAATATTGAAGAAAGGAATTAATGGTCGTTGCAGAATATGTTCCCATTTAAAAGAAAGTGTTTCTCATGGTTTCAAAACAAAGTTACCACCGATTCTCTTTTTTAACACTCTATTGGTTTTTAAAAAAAATGTAGTACCCAAAATTTTAAAACTTTTTTATAAATTTTGATCTATACGTATCAATAGATCAATACGTATAGTATTCTGTCTAGAAATGATAATTTTATGCTTAAAATTATGTGAAATAGGAATTTTTTAACTTTAAGGCTTTTTAGTCGATTTCCTGCACCTAAAAACAAAAAAAAAATAAATTTTTTTTCATTTTCATATCATTTCCTATCACCTATTTCTGAACTTGATTCTTTAATCACCCTAATGTATGTATATATAACGTATATCGGTCATTCCATGTCAAATCGGACGCTTTTGTCCAAAAACTAATTTTGACGATTCCGATTTTTTTTTAATTTTGCACGTCGATAGAACTTTAAAAACAAAAAATATTTGCATACTTTTTTGCAATTTTTTATTTATTTTTTTTGCAGTTATACACAGCGAAAAATTATAAAGAAAAACAAAAATTGTCATTTGGACATACACTCAAGCAACTATATCTTCTAAACCGTAAGTCCTACAAGTATTTTTTTTGCAGTATTTTTTTGCAGTATCTATGACCCACATTTCTGCATTTGCAGTTTTTTATACCTCTTATGATTTTGAAGTGATCAGTTATTCCTCGCAGCACAAGAAATGCTCTGAAAAAATTTTTTTGCTCTCTTGAAAAGGTACTGAAAAACATATAGCTGTTTTTGTTGGCGCAGCGACGATACTAACCTAGTTTAGTAAAAAATACTAAAAATTCAATTTTTAATTAAAATCTGAAAATTTTGATAAAAATAGTAAACATTGATTCTCCAACATCAAATTTTGAGAGTGCATTAAGAATGAATGCTATAATATGAAATTTTTACAAAATGCAAAAAAAAGGTGTTGCTGACCTTGAAAAATAGGAATGAAATTTTTAGTAGTCAAAAAATTTAAAATTTTTCTCGAAAGCGTGTGTTTTTTAAAAAAGTACACCACAATAAAGACCCAATTCAAGATCTTTAAAATATGTCTAAGACATTTTTTTGTAGGACTTATGGTTTAGAAGATATAGTTGTTTGAGTATATGTCCAAATGACAATTTTTGTTTTTCTTTATATTTTTCACTGTGTATAACTGCAAAAAAAATTGAAAATTATAAAAAAAAATGTGCAAATATTTTTCTTTTTTAAAGTACTATCCACGTGCAAAGTACGAAATTTTTACAGAAATGTGAGTTTCGAAATGCGTCCGATTTGATATGGAATGACCGATATACAACACTTGTACTGGTATGTTTCCTTATTCCCAGTGGGCAATTCAGTCAGGCCTCACGAAAAAAGGCATGTATTAACTGCTTTTTTTTGGCGTCAACACACCTCACAACATTACTGCATCGATGAGGGCTTTTATAAGTCCTATCTGTTAAAAGGAAGGCATGAAGTTTTCGTTATTTCTCTGTGGTGTGTATGTGAGTTGAAAGTGCTGTGTTTTTGTTTAATGATCTTATGGCTTAAATGTTATTATAGAACAAACAAATTAAAATCTGTACTTAAATCTATGAAGGTTTTTTATTATACATACACTGCCAAATATTATACACTGCCAAATTATCTGTAATATAATTGCCTTAAATGATCAAATAATATCAAATGAAAAAATTGTCTTAAATTTTTTTTATGAATGTATATTATTTAATGACTAATGATTTTTTTATTTAATGATGTTAAAGTGCAATAGCAAACAATATAAAAAAAGTAGTATAATCAGGTGCGGAAGTACTAACAAATTTTCCCATTTCATACAAGCAATAAAACGGTGTTTGCAAGGAGTGTGGAAGGCCTATAAAAACCTAAGGCAGGCCTGCTAAAAGGCCTTCGGACTCCTGCAATTGCCCACTGGGTTGCTTTGAGCACGTCATATATCATGATAAAAGTAACATCGAATTATAAATATTGTGGAGTACAAAAAACAATACAAGAAACAAAAAACAATAACAAATTGCACAAGATTAAAAGACTGGAGGTAGTTTTATCAAACTATTAGAGTTTATAACAAACAATAAAATATTTTCTATGTTGCTTACTTCACTGAAACCATTTCATTTATGCACCTAATTCACTTTCCAATAATTTCTTTAAAAGCCTTGTAAGCTAAACGGTTAGTTTATAAACCAAGAGCTTGAACCCAGCAATTGTCAAAAACAACGTTTTTTAAATTTTTTTTTTTTCCCATTAATGAAATAAAAAAATTTTGTGTTGAAACTGTAGTTTTTTATGATATTTATCCTGGATATTGTCAGCCGAGTGCACTTCTACATGGCTATTATTCGTGTTAAAAGATTGAAAGCAAAATATGTTTGTGAATTGAGCATGGTTTTTTGATATTTGAACAAATTGATAATTATTCGTGATAGTAATACAAATGATTTTAATGCAAATGCAAGAAAATTTCAAATAAAGATGTATATACAAATGAAAATGCAATTGCAGTCGCAAATATTAACTAAGGAAACTATACGAATGCTTATGCTAATGTAAATCAAAATCTAATTTCAATCCAAAATCAATGCATATGGGCATTTCCAGAAAAAAGTCTACCGTGACCAAAAAATTAAAACTTATTAAAAACTTTTTATTTTATTATATCATTTAACAGAAATATTTTAATTTTATTTGTTTTAGCAATTTCTACATAAATTCATTAAACATCATGATCAAATCGTCTGCACTGTTCCACAAATGTAGTTTTTATTTTTCGTAAATGTTTGGTAAGCTTTTTTGTTTGAATAAAAATGGAAGGCATTGCCAAGAGATAATGAAATAATGGTTGAGGCAAGGAAAGGACAATACATTAAATTTGTTTTTTAATTACTCTATTACATAGTTACTTAACTACCTAAATACTTAAATACCCAACAAAAAAATAGAAAATATTTTGAAATTTTATCACTTGGAAAATAAACTTATGTTATTTTAAAATCTTCTAAAAAAAAGTTTTTTACAAAAAGGCTTGCTGAATTCAGAGAATTTTTCAAATTTTGTAATCCAAGTCAGAAATCACTTCCGTTTTTTGTAACGCAACGCCAACACATATTTTTGCTTATATCTTTAAATCCTAAGGGTTAATTGCTGTCATTGTTTTTACTTAATGTAGTGCTACTTAATTACTACGCAAATATAAAAAAACCAGGGTGCGGAAAAATTCGTTCGCAATTGATTAAAATACGATCTTATCGTTCGTTTTTTGCTGTGTGTGAGAATTTTTCAAACGAAAAATTTAAAAGCAGACGAACGTTCGCAATCGAAAAAGGAACGCTCTGCTTGGGTCGTTTTTTTTTATCACTGATAAATTTGTGAGCTTTGTATTTTTTCGAACGAATTTTTCACACAATAACAAATAGCAACAAACGTTCGTTTGGAATTGTTCATTCAAAATGAGCGTTTGAAGAAAAAATTCACGAACGTTCGTTTGTACGTAGAGTTATTAGACAAAATATAAGTTTGTTGTTGTATTTTTGTACACTTGCGCTGACATGAAAAGATGAAACCAAAATACAGATGTTGACTGCGCATATGCATATGAGGAAAAAATAATGTTTTAATAAAGTAAATGAACTTGATTTGCCCAATCAAATGAAAAAAGATGGTTTTTATGATTGTTGTTATATGATTTGATGGTATGATTACTTCTTGATGATCTTGATGATGAAGCATCGTCAAAATTATGTTTGTGCACACTCTCGTAATGCCTTTTGATATTCCCTTGTACGCATCCCATGAAAGGTTTTTCGGATAAGAGACATTTGGAAATCTTACTTATTTTGTCATAGATGACCACAGATTTTTTTTTGTCTATTTTTGATACTCTACCCATCACTGAAAATCAGGAAGTGAAGAATGTTTTCACACTGGTCTGCAAAAGTATAAAGGCACGATAACTGGGGCGCAGCGATTAGAAAGTGTTGTTCTTTTCATAACAAAAAAAAAATGTTTGTTCGAACAAAAAATCGATATCTCAACTAGTTATCTATGTTTAACATTTTGTTGCTTGGTACAAGATCTGTTCAATAAAATATCTATATCATTACTATTATCTCATAGATTTATAAGATTGATCTATTGATTGAAATCGGTATTGATTGTTTGAAAAATTAAATGATAATCAAATTAAGAAATTGATAACTCGAAAACAAATCGATGCATCGATTTTTCTTTCGGCCATTCCTATTTTTATTAAAAGAACTTCACGAATCCATTGTCAAATCGGGGGGGCACCAGTTATCGTATTCTCCTCAGTATAACTGATAAATTGGCAGTTTCGCGATCGGCACTTTCACCATATAAAGGTTTCTTCCTTTGGAGACTTTCTTATTCATCCCTATCATGAATAATTTTTCGCCCGGAATCAAAAAAGGGTGTTTTCATTTTTAATATAACAGATAAAGACATCATATCTTTTTTACACTCATGAATATTGACGGTTGATGAACAAATTTCCAATAAAAATTTCCAAAATGTTCTTGAGATTTACCTTTGAGACTCTCTTTTTTGATTTCGGGTGAAAAATTATTCATGATAGGGCTGAATACAAATGCGTCCGGAGGAATTCAGTCAATAAGATACTTTTATATGATGAAAGTACCGATCACGAATCTGCCAATTTATCAGTCATACTGAGGAGATTAAGGGTGACAAATTATTCATGAGAGGGGCAGTGTCACAAGATGTAACTACCACCAAAACTGTATTTTTCTCGCATTTAATTCTCAAGATTACCACACTCTTAAAATACCACAAATAACCACAAAATACCTCAAAATTAACACAAAATCCCACAATAACTCAAAAAAGCAAAAAGAAAATAGATACATACAAACCACCACAAACAAGTGCATTCAGTCATTTAAACAATTCAATTAACGCAACGTTCCCTTAATTCGTATTTTTACCACGTAATTTAAGTAATTTGAGGGATTTTGAGTTATTTTGAGGTATTTGTTTACCCACGCGAGAGATTTTTTCACAATATAACACGAGAACTACCACATCCCACAATCGTTGAAAAATACTATAATTGCTATTTATCGTGCTTTTCTGGTAATCCAAAACTACAAATAATAAACATAATCCAAAATTACAAATTTTTCCGTTCAAAAAGAGGACATAGTCCCAAGAACTGTTTTTAGTATTATGACCGCTTAAAAAGTAGTTTTTCATGTATTCAATCGCCAGATAAGTTAAATGGAAGAGTCTTTTGTTATTGTGTCATAACTTTATTTTTGGTCATGTTAAAAGCTCTAGATTTTGTGTGCTTATAGTGCTTTATGCGTAGAACTCTGCTACATCAATAACTTAGATCTGTCGTAAGTCGAATTAAGCTATTATTGCTTATCGACACAGATATAATGACAAAATTATTCGCCCTTGTACGGAATGGTGATAACATCTACAAGGTCAAATCAATTTTTTTGTGTTTTTTTATGATATTAATATATAAATGTTAATTCAACAGCAACACATACAGCGCTCGATGCTACGCAATCGCAACAATTTTTTCGCGATAATGCAAAAATAAAAACGTATACAAGAAACAATACATACAAAACTCGATGACGCATACATAACTGAAAAAAATCCTCGCTCGACGATGTGGATGCTGATAGTCGGAACATAACATTTTTTAGGAAACGAACGTTCCTGAATTTTTCTTTGAACGATTAATTTTTATGAAAAATTAAAAACAAACGTTCGTTGGTTATTAATTTTTTGTGAAAAATTCGATCGATTAAGTTTGAAACTGACAAATTTTTCAGAGATAAAAAATACGACGCCAGCAGAGAATATTCTCCATTCGTTCGTAATATTTTGCGAGAACAATTTTATATGAGGAGAACGATAATTGAGAACAATCGTATTTCAAACGTTCTCCGCACCCTGAAAAAAACTTGTTAAAAATTAGAGCTAGGCATTCTTTTTTTTTAATATTTATTCGTACAAATCGTCCGTAACGCCAGCTTGGAAATGCCCACATAAAAACTTAAATTTTCAATGTCTATCTTTATATATATCAGCTGAAAAGTATGTTAGTTGATTAAGGCTAAATTATGTTTTTGTTATTTACTAAGCGCCATGATATACGTAATTATGCTAATAACCTAATAAAAAAATACATTCATTCATTCTATTTTTTACATTTTACACAATTTTTTCATTTGCAGGTCTGGTTCCAAAACCGACGAGCCAAATGGCGACGCCAGGAAAAATCCGAAAGCTTACGCTTGGGTCTCACGCATTTTACTCAGCTGCCGCATCGTCTCGGATGCGGTGGTTCCGGCCTGCCTGTCGATCCCTGGCTATCACCACCACTGCTCTCAGCACTGCCAGGTAATTAGCGACATTCACCCACACACTTCTACACACACACACATTCTCTTGCCCACACAAATCATTATGTTTATAACTAAATTTCTAGTTTTTCTCTATTCACCCAACACTTCGTCCTTCGGCAGGTTTCCTCTCCCATTCGCAGACCGTCTATCCCAGCTATTTAACGCCACCCCTTAGTTTGGCTCCATCCAATCTGACGATGAGCAGCCTAGCCGCCATGGGGCATCATCATCACCATCAGCACGGACCACATGGTCCACACAGTCTGCATGTGGGACCATCGGGCGGGCATATACACCATCAACCACCGTCACAGCCCTCGCCACAGTCAACGCATCATAATGTTCATTTGTCTCATTTATCACCACATTTAGCACGCATGTCACCGCAAAGTCTGGCCACTAGCTCACCACAGCTGATTGCATTGTCAGCAGCTGCAACGGGAGGCAGTGCTACAGCTTCAGTTGCAACACCGTCTGGCGCTAATAATGGCGGCGCTGCAACTTTGACGATGACAACAACACTGATGTCGCCACCACCTCCACCAGCAGCGCAACTCGTTAACTCACCACACCAAACGACATCCTGTTCATCGCCCTCGTCCTCAATGCATGTGGAACACTTGCCGCAAAATCTGACCACAAACAATCCATCTGCAGAGATGATGGCTTCAACTACGTCGCCAACACCGCCATCGCCATCGTCGTTAAAATGTGCCTCAACCTCCTCCTCGTCCTCATGCTCTGTGCCATCTTCGGTGGCTAACATCGATATAGTCGATGTGGGGCGCGAGAGTCCTTGTGGTCAAAGTAGTGGCGGCTCAGCGACGCAACCAAGCGACATACGCTCAAATTCGATAGCTACACTACGCATAAAGGCCAAGGAACATCTGGAGAGTCTCAGCAAGGGGCTGGCCATGGTGTAGATCTGCGCTAGTAAGGTGCTACTTTAAGCATAATGTGCTTATGTTAAGGTGTCTGTTAGAATTTGTACCAGTGACTACAGAACCAGTGAAGCTTGTGATTCTTTCGAAGTTGCTCAAGCTTTAAAGCTTGTATTTAATTGAAAATAAGAAAAAATTTCTAGTATTATATGCAAAATCTGTTTGAATTTCATTCTAACAACGGCTCTGATAATGTTCTTCACCTAATTCTAAGATAATGAAAATCAAAAATTATGCAAGAACTTCTTTATGTAATTGTAAATTATTTTTAATTTTTTATAGTTTATGTTTTAAATAAGTATCAAAATAGAAAATATATATATATATATGTATATATATATATGAAACAAACGTAGATTTCTTGTAAGTCCCTGAAATAACATTTAAGTTTATGGAAAAAGTTTACACTTTAAAAAAAATTTTAAACAAAAATCTATAGACATAGAAATAGAAATCTAAAAATGTATAAAATAAATCAAATATAAAGCTATAAATAATTCAATTGCGTTTTACTGTGTCAAAGTTATGTAATAGTAGTGAAAGATACAAAATCTAAAATTAAGTTTCTGTTTAAATGCGGTAAGTTAACAAAAAGATTTTAAAATCAGATTTATATGAAAACAACATTAACAACTAAATCTTGAAATAAATAAATAACCATATTTTAAAAAAGAATTAATATACATTTATTTAATGAATTTAAATCTCAAAATTATGAAAAAGCGATAAACAATGGTTACTGGTTCATTGTCTTTCAAGATTGATGTAGTAGTTGTGTTAACAGTTGTGAAGTATTTCATTTGAGGGTTAACGATCAGTATTCAGACCTAAGAATTCCAAAGTATTTTGGAAGGAAAGGAGGATTTAATAGAATTTAATTTCGATTTTGGAGAAACCACAAGAAAAAATCAAAGAGCATTGAAATTTAAGCCAGGCAAAAAGATATAAAGGATGATCTAATAAGAGCTTCCTACATTGTTTTCTAAATGAAATACAATAAAATATTAACGTATTGATGCAAATCTTTATTTAGAATGATAGTTCGGTCCTTAGAACTCAATGTTTAAAAATTATTTCGTTCAAATGTTGCCCAAGACTAGCTCTCAAATGGTCCATTCTGTGGGTTTATTTATCAAATTTCGACAAAATTCGAGATCGGCGACAAACCGATTGATCACGGTTTTCACGAACACTCTCTGCTACTGCAGCAGTTTTCTCAAATTGAGGGGCGCTATGCACTCTGGTTGAATGATGAGTGTCTATTAGTGCAAAATTGGCTCGAAATTTGGTGATGGTTTGATGGTTTGGACGCTCATAACGACCAAAATGATGTTGAAGAACTCTATGACATTCTCTAACTGATGACTAATTTTGGTAGTAAGTTTCCACAATTAATAAATGTTGTTCAGGAGTAAGTCTATTCATGATTGAGGCGTATTGAAAACTGAACACAAACGTCATATGGACAAGCTATTTGACACATAACAGCTCTCAAAACAACCCAGTTGAAAAAGAGACCTCGTATTGGATCACACTTTATATGTTTCAATGCAGGGAATAAAAAAAACATTTAGGAACGGTTTGTTTTTGATCGCTTTTGTATTTTTTATAGAGCGCTTTCTTCATTTCGCTTTAATCGTATATGCTCTTGCATGCCGAAGAGAGAGAGAGAGAAAGAAACATACTAGTAACGTTATGTTGTAAGCACACCACATTATTTGCTTTGTTGTGATTTTTGCTCCTGATTGTCATGGCAAAATTAGACAAGGTAGTGTTAGGGCGGAGAGCCGGTGACCACAACTGTTAAAACGAAGTTGACAACTCATACAAAATCTGCAACCAAAAAGAATGCAATATGAAAGCAAAATTTGGCAAAAATACCAAAATAGCTGAGTTTGACAGTTATGGTCACTAAGGCACATATTACACGATGATCGTTGATCGGCGTTCAAAATATTTTTGTTGTTGCTTTCAATGCGAAACTGTCAAAAACACTGAGAGCCAGAGCGGATGAACAATTGTTAGGGCGATCAAGATATGTTCATTTTTGAACGCTGTACATGGCAGCAATCACAATCGAAACAGTGCTGCTGGGTGGCAAAATTTAAGATGTGTTCACTTTTAGCAGCTAAAAAGTACTAGAAGTACTGCTTTTGGACTGAAAGGTATTAAAAAAAAAGTTGCATGAAACCCTTATTTTTAACAAGAATTCTTACTGGAATAAAGAAAAAAACAAGACTTGATCGTGATGAAACGATCATCATGTGACCTGCCAACGATCAATATGTAAAAGAGCGTAAAAAAGTGTTCATTGAACGCCGATCAACGATCATCGTGTAATATGTGCCTAAGAAAGAGAGCATATTCAGCCCTAACACTACCTTGTCTAGTTCTACTATGCTGATCGTAAACCAAAACCGAAACAATAACAAATGTGCCGACCGCTTCACTGCTTGTTCCAAGGTTCATGGTTGTGGTTCATAAGGTTGTGGCACTTGAGAGAAATGCGCTCTTTTTCCGCCTTTGCTTGAACTGTCACTGTGCTTTTCTTTGTTCTATGCATTCATTTCCTTAATTTCTTTACATCCATTCTGACAGTTCGACCGAGCTCGCTCTCAAGTGCCACAACCTTATAAATGCCACAACGTTGGCTTGTTTCTGCGTCTGCCGCTACATCAAAAGTAAAATTATGCAGAACATCAGCAGAAGTAATGGGTTGACGCATTGGATAAAAAGCATTGTTATCACCTTCATCTTTGGAGCTGCTGCTCACAGCACAGGAAATTTCCACACAGGAAATAAATTTTCTACCAAAATTCCTAAAAAAATTTACCAATATGAAAAAAAAATTACCAATACGCCCATCCACGCATAACGCAATTCTTTTTTTAAAAATTGACCTCATGGATTTCGATTTGTTTTATTTTTCAGCTATAGGTTCCTATTAAAATTTTAAGAACATAAGTTCATTTAATTTTTTTTTTATCGCCATTCGTTGAAAAGATATGGTCCTTTCAATTCTGCAAATCGTTCGAAAACGCCAGAATTGGAAAATGTTTAAATAATTGTATCTACGTCAGTTTTAATCCAATTTTTATAAATAAGGTACCGTTAAAAAGGTATTAGTAGTTTCTGAAAAAAATATATAATTTTAAAATTTTTGATGTTAGGGTTGCCAACATATTAAAAAAAATTATTTGCTAATTTCTCAAAAAACGCGTAATTTTTTTGCGATTTTTTAATTTTTGAATTTGAAGAAGAATGTTGCCTTTCAGTCAAAAACAATTTAATGATGAAGCTTTTATATGTTTTTTCGCAATTTCAATTTTTGTGCACATACCTTATCATTTTGAGGCAATTTATCGCCTATGTTCGTGTTTGTTAATTGGTTTTCAAATGGTCCTTGAAGACTGGCTCTCATTTCATTTCGATTAAAAGCTCCACCGATGCCTTCACACGGCTCGTTACCATGCAATGTGGCAAAGAAATGCCACTCAGCGTCAAAATATTCTTCTTCTTTCCACTGGCAAAGCTGGTAAAACTTCTTTCTATTCTTATACTGCGATGCAGATCCATTGGAAAAAAAACTAATTCTTTTGATGTCGTTAAATCGAGCTCGTAAGACCAGTAGCAATTCTTTTTGAAATTGAAACACTATTAAAAGTATAAAAAAAAAGTTTTACAATAAATATTTTTCTACTGCAGATCAAGTATTTAAGGAATTGTAGGGTTAACGTTAGTTTTACCTGAATGACAAAACTGTAATTTTCTGAAAAATCACATATTACAACAAATTCTCCAGTTTTCAATGCTTCCTTCTGCATTTTTAAATAATCCGCTTGTTTTTTAGCGATGAAATCGTGTGGTACTAGAAAATCAACTTGTTTGCTGAATTCCGATAGAAAAACATATAAAAAGAGCCTTTTGAAAATGTTGAAGCTGAGTTGATGTCAAAATTTAAAAATGTGCAAGCTATAACCGGCACACAAAAGTTACACAGTTTTGTTCCCATCAATAATAGGGAGCAGAGAACTGCACAAGCCTACTTGAAGTTCAAGCTTTTTCAAGTACTTAAATTCAAGCACGTATCCAAGCTTGAAAAAGCAAGCTTTAGCCAGCTTGCAAAAATACCAAACAGATACAAGCCATATTCATGCTTGCTCGTTGGCTTGGCTTGTTTCGGCTTACTTTGTCGGGTGGAAAGTTGAAAAGCTTAAAACGATCGGCAAAAGCTTGTAAGCTCGCAAGTATCCAAATTATTGAATTAAAGCAAGTATCCAAAAAATTCAATGAGCTTCTTTAGAGAGAGCTTAAGCGTAATAGGACTTTTAAGGATTCTGTGGACTCCGTGGTGTGAAGTTTTAGGATAAATGATTTCGAAGATGCTGTCAAACTTTAAAATTTAAGATGGCGGATAGAGTTGCCACCTAGATTTTTTTTATTTTTGCGAATTCTTATAATTTTGATATTCTGACAACGGATTTGATTTCGAATATATTGTCACAGTTTTAAAATTTAAGATGGAGGTTAGGGTTGCCACCTACATTTTTACCACAGTATTGCCACCTAATAATATGTACTTTTAAAAGTTTTAAACATCATTTATCAATGTTAAGGGGTCGCTGATTTCGAATCTAAGGTCAGAATTTCAAAATTCAAGATGGTGAATAGGGTTGCCACCTTTATTTTTTGTAGTTTTATGAATTCGGGGCTGGCAAAAAAAATGGTACACCAAAAATGGGTCGCTGAATCCGAATCCGTTGTCTGAATTTCAAAATTATAAAATTTTGAAATAATAGGGTTGCCACCTAATAATATGTCTTTTTAAGAGTTTTAAACGTCATTTATTAGTGTTAAGGGGTCGCTGATTTCGAATCTAAGGTCAGAATTTTAAATTTTAATATGGTGGATAGGGTTGCCACCTTTATTTTTTGTAGTTTTATGAATTCGGGGCTGGCAAAAAAAAATGGTACAACAAAAATGGGTCGTTGAATCCGAATCCGTCGTCAAAATTTCAAAATTATAAAATCTAACCTCTAACACTGATAAATGATGTTTAAAACTCTTATAAATACATTTCAAACAGTTTAAAACTGTTGAAAAGATATATTATTAGGTGGCAACCCTTTTATTTCAAAATGTTATAATTTTGAAATTCTGACGACGGATTCGGATTCAGCGACCCATTTTTGGTGTACCATTTTTTTTTGCCAGCCCCGAATTTATTAAACTACAAAAAATAAAGGTGGCAACCCTATCTACCATATTGAAATTTAAAATTCTGACTTTAGATTCGAAATAAGCGACCCCTTGACACTAATAAATGACGTTTAAAACTCTTAAAAAGACATATTATTAGGTAGCAACCCTATTATTTCAAAATTTTATAATATTGAAATTCTGACGACGGATTCGGATGCAGCGACCCATTTTTGGTGTACCATTTTTTTTACCAGCCCCGAATTCATAAAACTACAAAAAATAAAGGTGGCAACCCTATCCACCATCTTGAATTTTAAAATTCTGACCTTAGATTCGAAATCAGCGACCCCTTAGCACTGATTAATGATGTGTAAAACTTTTAAAAATACATATTATTAGGTGGCAATACTGTGGTAAAAATGTAGGTGGCAACCCTAACCTCCATCTTAAATTTTAAAACTGTGACAATATATTCGGAATCAAATCCGTTGTCAGAATATCAAAATTACAAGAATTCGCAAAAATAAAAAAATCTAGGTGGCAACTCTATCCGCCATCTTAAATTTTAAAGTTTGACAGCAACTTCGAAATCATTTATCCTAAAACTTCACACTACGGAGTCCACAGAATCCTTAAAAGTCCTATTACGCTTAAGCTCTCTCTAAAGAAGCTCATTGAATTTTTGGATACTTGCTTTAATTCAATAATTTGGATACTTGCGAGGCTTACAAGCTTTTGCCGAAGGGCATCAAGCTTTCCATTGCTTGAAACTTCGTGCCGTTCGCTTGTAAGCTAGAATAGGTGCAAGCTGTGCGTGGGCTTATTTATATTCAATTACAAGGTTTGCTTGATTCAAAATTATCAAGCTCAAGCTAGCTTGAACTTGTATTGTAAGCAAGCGCTTGAAATAGACTTCAAGCAGGCTTGTGCAGTTCTCTGATAGGGAGATTAAAACTCGTCGATATTCAGCTTCAGAGGACTTTTTAATATATCAGATGATCATAACTTTTTCGTTTTGAGACCGATTTTAAAAATTTTTGGAACAAAGTCTGTTAGAATTTTATAATCTTCAATATGGCAATCAAAATTTTGTTCATCTTTTTACAAATATTTACCAGTATTTACCAGTTTTCTCTACCAAGGTCAAGTGTAAGGTCATTGAAACTTATGAAAAAAATGTTGGTCCTTATAAGACAAACCATTTTGCAGATTAAATTTTGCAAATATCTTTACCGTAATGAAATTTATAGGCGATAGATTGCCTCAAAATGATAAGGTATGGGCACAAAAATTGAAATTGTGAAAAAATATAAAAGAGCCATCATAAAATTGTTTTTGACTTAAAGGCAACATTCTTCTTCAAAATTAAAAAATAAAAAATCGCAAAAAAGTTAAGCGTTTTTTGAGAAATTAGCAAATAATTTTTTTAATATGTTGGCAACCCTAACATCCAAAATACCTACCAAACCATACTAAATTTATTAAGATTGGACTTGTACTAAAAAAGCCTTACGCCGGAAAAAATTTCCGTTAGCGTAATATTTATGAGAAGAGAAAATGTGAGCTGCAAATAAAAAAACAAATTTCAGTTGCGACTATTCAACGGCAAGCGGCGTGCCTAAATTTTTACATGTTTAAATTTATTCAGCGTATATTTTATGAGTTTGATTACATGTTTACAAGCGCTATATCAAAAAGAGAAAGAACAGAGCAAAATGTGAGTAGAAAATTACAATCAGGGTTGTCTTTTTCAGTACAATTTCATTAAAAGGTACGTAAGTACTACGAAGACATTTTTGGTACATTTTAATAAACTTGATCTTCATCATATCGACTTGATTTTTCAAAAATTCCAAGCTTTTTCTGTATGTGAATTTTAGAAAAAAATGAAATTAAACATTAATTCAACGAACAACTTTTTTAACATTTACAGTATTTTATTGGGGATTTTATCAATTTCACATTCTTCAGCAAATGTTGAAAGAATATTTTTGATTCAAAATTAATTCAAAACAATGCGCAGAAATTATCTGCATGTTGATTCAGTTTCTTCTTTTATTAAAAAAAAAGATTTGTTAAAATCCACTGGGTAATGAGCTTTAACATAAAATTTAAAAATGCTATGATTTTAAAAATATTTCTGTTGAAGAGGAGGAAGACGCATATTTTTGATTTAATTTGAAATACTAAATGTACAGTTATATGTATTTAACTATGTGGATTTGGTTGTCCATTTTTATTAATATTTTTTTTTTAAATACATAATTAAATTTATTCAAAACATTTCATAATTTATGAAGAAAAAATAGTACAATTTGAATCCAAAAAGTTAAATTTTTATTTCGGTTTGATACAATTTCGAAAAAATTATTTCCCTTCCCTGTTTGCAATAAATAAGACTTGTATCTTGGTTGCGAGCGTCCAACGCGATCAGCTTTCGTGATCTATATATTTTTCTGACTTTCATTACGTTTTTTGCAGACGCTCTATTACGGAGAGACATAAGAGAGCGAAATGTGAGCAGCAAATATTTTTGCTTTGAGTTTGATAACGTTGTTCTCAAGTGCTGTATTAAGAACAGAAAAAGCAACATAACAACAACAATTATATGCAAATTTTAACTCGCTATAACTTTAAATATATAAACTTTTAGGAAATAAATACTCCAGTTTGCACATCTACAGGTCTAAGCCTACAAATTCATACAAAATTACCAAAATTGGACCTGTACTTAAAAAGCCTTACGCCGTACAAAATTTGCGTTTGCGTAATTTATATAAGATGAATTTTTTTTAATAATAAATAATATGTTAAACAAGTATTGAAACCTTCTTAATGACCTAAAATTAAGTTTAATTAGAATTATTTCCGTAAGATGTAGCTTTTCTAGGTTTTTTAAAAGTTTTTTCAATTTTGACATTTAAATGTCAGATTTTTTTTTAGTTACAAAAATAAATAAATTAGACTGTTAACCTTAAACATTTAGTACATTGTATACACAAATTGGTTAGTTTAAATAGTCAAATTTAGAAACATTTTCTTTGCATAACAAACCACCAAACTGACTAGACAAACTGTTAGCTACATCAACTCTTCAGTAGTCTTCCGTAGTATCGGTAGTACCATCCACTTTGATAAGCTTATACGAATACCTTCTGTTAAATCAAAACAGAACTATTGTGCAGAATGAATAAAAATGGCGGCCAGGTCCCCGAAGAAACAATGCAACAATTATGCTTCTCCATCAAATTCAACAATAACAAAAACTTTTCCCAAAAAACCTTGTTTTGGCATCATGCTAATTATGATAGAATCGCCACCACCTTAAAAATTTTAAGACAAAGCTCATCAGATGCTTTATATTTATTAGATATCAAATTAATTTTGTAACGATTCTTAAACACAAACAACGCCAATTTATGTAATAAAAAATAATTTTATTTACTCCATAATTGAAGAAAATTCAATTTTTACAATTAAGAAATGAATGCTATTACAAGGATAATTTTTGTAGATCCTTTGCGATAAGCATGCTATATTACCCGCACATATCGTAGAAACAAATGAATGTGAATTCAATTAAATAATTAGTGAGCTATCGACAGCATAAAATCAAAATGCCAGCCACATTTTTCACACACGCTCCCTACGAGCCAAAATTAACATTAAAGCCGGATAGTTTGGCATGAAGAAACAAGCCAAGAAAAAGACAGTCCAACTAACGCTTGCTCGTACTTAACTGTGTTGACAAAAAGTGTTGACAACGTAAAATTAAATGCAATAAGGCGCCATAATTAAAATAACTAAATGCGACACAAACACAGCAAGGACATGCAATGCGAACGAGTTGCACGCCAAGCAAAAGGACGAAATATTAAAACATAATAATTGATTAGTGAACGCTCACTATTAATGCTAGTAAGCAGAGAAATATATGTAGACAAAGCGAGTGCACCCAATTAAATAGCCGACGTATGCGTTATCCTTGCCGGCGCCCTACATCATAAACAGTGAATTCCTTCCTTGTGTGACCGTTACAATTGTTTTTGTCACAAGCTATTGTACAATTATCGATAATTACACGAATCCTTATCATTGGCAGCAAATCAAGACACACGAAGGGAAGGAGGATAAATGACAAACAGGACAAAAATATTATTGAAACTTATGCAAACACCACAGGATACTGCATTGTGCGCATACATTAATGCTAGTCTCTCTCTGGTCGATGTGCGCATTGTTGTTGTATGTATGTGTGTGTGTTAACGAGTGTGAGTCTTTGAAAGAGTGCCACCAACTGTGAAAATTGCTCTGTAAAATATTCAAAATGCAACTTTTTAAACTTGTTTATACAATTATTTCGAAATATTCAAAGGACATAGTGCTTACGGACATTGTAAGCTATCAACTACAGAGTGGTTTAAGAAAACAATATCATTGCTTTAATATAGCAAATCAATTTAGGGGAAATCCTTTTTACCTCAATGATTTTTCCTGACACTATCTCACGCACATTCGACAGTAATTCAGACAGGCTCAAACAAGCAACGCCTTAAATAAGGCCAAAGCCGTGTTTGTTTTAAAAATTTTCGCTCGATTTTTAACTTCTAGCTGCATGCGAATTCAGTTAATTAAATCCGTTTAAATTTTCACTGGGTTTTTTCTACCACCAACTCACGTATTTTTACTACCTACCACAACAACGCTTAGCACTAACGTATGCACAGGATATAAGGTAACGAATAAAACATGCAACCTACAAAATGTTTTTAGTTTGCAAAAATGTATGAATTGTTATTACGTATATTCACTGATTGTAGGGCCATCAAAGAATTTAATTATTTATGTGGCAACACTTAGTTTTGTTTAGATTTTTAGATGGCGCAATTGAAAAGCACTCAAATGTGTCTTTGCTAAACGAAGCCAAATGCAGTGCTGCCAGAAAACTGTTATTTCAAAAAGTCTTTTTGCGGTTGAAAAAATGTCATTTTAATTAAAAATACGTCATTTTTCGTTATTTTTTTTAAGTTATTATTATTCCTGCTTTCTTATGTCTATTACGTATATCTATAATTTAATTTTGGAAAAATCAAAAAATTTTCAAAAATACATTTCTAATTAAATGGCTTATTGCAATAACATGATAAGGCACATGATTTCAAAAGTCGATTTTTTATGTTCATTTATTGCGTAATATATAACTAATACACACTCGTAAAATTACGGGTTATTTACAAAATATTTGGGACCCACTCCTTAAAAAAAAATCTATCGAGAGAGACAAGTTTAAGATATTCAGACTCCGAAAAATTCAATGACATTTTATGACATATTTTTTAGAACATGTAAAATAGCCAATATCAAGATAATTTAAAAAAAATATTAAGGATTCTCATCTAAGCAAGTAAACATGTAAACATGTATAGCATTTAAACTTTTGATGAGCGATAAAGTGTAAATAGCGTAAATGTCGACAAAATGGCGGCTGCTGCTGCGACAACATTATGACTTTTTTAAATTTTAAACCTTTTAAAAACCTTCATTAACATAGTAAAATAAATAAAACGTGTTCATATTTACTTCAACTTCTTTAAATATGTAATGATTAGCGCCAAAGACAACCCCCATTCACACACGTAGATTTACATGCTAGTTTACACTACAAAATAGGCTCGGAAATGATGTAAGCTCACGCCCATACAAATTTTGACAGATAGCTTACCTGCATGTAAGTTTACAAGGTTTAAAATGTTTACGGGTCAGTTACATGCTTAGATGAGAAGCCTTATTATGTATGCGGAAGTCAGGATGAAACACTCAGTACATATCACAACAATATAAAAGTTATGCTGTAGCTGCTTTTTTAAAACTATATTTATTTTTCAGAATAAAAGTAACAATAAATGAAAAATAGCAAAACTTGAAATATCGTATTAAGTAATGATAAAAATGTCTTTATTTATTTTTTATAAAAAATATATTTCATATTATGCAAGTAAATAACATACACAAAAGATGAAAGATAAAAAATCCAATGCTTTGAATAATGTAAATCAACCACTTGCTTAAAATATATACGCATTAATGTAACTATAACATATTGTTTTATTCTACATAAAAAAACACTATTCCTTCGTAAAAATTGTTGGAAAAATATATAGCAGTTTTTAAAATATTTTATACTTGTCTTTTTTTATCGCCTGACACAAAAACCATTGATTCAGAAATAATACTTCTTTATTTGGCTGCTGCGACCACACTGAGGTAAAAAAGTACCCCAACTTCCAAAATTCATCGCTTATTTTTTTCTTCCTTCTGTGTACCATAAAAGTAACTTATATTTCTTTTGTTCTTATTTTTATTTCTCATACTTCTTTTCAAACTTTAATAAAGATTATGGTCGCTAATTGTTCATTGTGCAATTTCTTTAATTTTTTTTTAGTTTCTGAATTTTTTCAAAACTTAAAACTTGATTATTTTAATTTTTATTTGTATAACATTACTCAAATTTAATAATTTGCATTATTTAAACATAAGAAAAACTATTCTTTTCAATTAAGTTAGCTTGTGTGTTTGTTTATTTGGATGTTAATAAAAACTAAAGGGTTTCATCACAAAGCAAGAATATCTTTTCCTTTGGAAGCATTATTTTGTTTCAGTATGTCTTCAGTTTTTAGTTGACTTATATGCATCGCTATCCATAGATATATTGTGAGTGCCCTTGCTTAGTTTTCCAGATTTAGGCTTTTCGTGAATTTCAGCACTGTTTCTAGCTTGCAGAGCTGTAAAGGAATGCATTCAATTTGACTGTATTTGCAAAAAGGTGAATCAGTAAATAACTAAATAAAAATCCATTCAATGAATACAACCTGATTCAAAAATAAAATCACATTGAATTTTAAAAAATTGGTTAATTACACATTCAATTATTCATTTTGTTATTCAGAATAATGAATCAATTTTTTAATCATGTGTATGATATAAAAACAAAAATTAGAATTTTCAATTATTCTTATATAATTCATTATTAACTTTTTCTTATTATTCATTTGTAATTCATTACTAATTTTTTATTCATTATATATTTTTTATTCACTTTTCATTTGCTATTCATTTGTTAATAATTTTTTATTAATTATTCATTTCTTATTCATTATTCATTTTTTATTATTCGGTTTATGTTTTGAAAAAAAAAATTAATAACAAATAACAAATGAATGCTCAATAAAAAAAGAATAATGAATATTGAATAACAAGTCGTCGCTTGAGAAAATAAATGTCGTATGTGAAAACTTTCACTTTTGAGATTATTGAGAAAAAGGGGCTATTATTAAAAATCTAGCGTAGCAATATTCTTTAGAATTTGAGGCCTATTTGCAGACACATGTTACAATAGATTTTAGTACAATTTGCATAGGCTATACAAAACATGCATAAACCTAACTTTTTGGTCATTCTGGCAACGCTGCTCTCTGCCATGCGCACTAATTTCTACCGCAACGGTTGCAACGTCAGCTAAATATTTGACGAGGCTTATGAATGCAGTGCGCCATCTAGTGAAGAGTAGCGTGAATAACTTTTTTACAGGCTGACTCATATAAGTTAAAATAGTGTGTAAATTTTATTGATTTAGTGATTCTTTCAATTTAAGGAGCTCACAATTTAGGATCTTGTGTAATTTTTCCAGTTTCAACACAATGGAACAAATAAAAGTAAGCAATATTTTTTTGACTTATTATTCAGCTGTTATCTACTAGAAAAGTTTATGAATAAAATATTTTATTCATGGTTTCTTATTGGACTAAAATAAAGCAGTTATATAAAAACAAACCCTTTTTAACAAAGTGGTGCCTTGTCATCATTTTTTGTTGAAGGCTCTTAAATTCATTCAATCATTAATTTTTGTCATTACCACTATTTAATACTTTTTTTAAGTTTAGAGACCTTTATGGAGCTTAGAACATTGTCAAGATGACTTCTTTTTAAACACAGCTAGAATACAGTAATGAATAAAGCAGAGACTATATAATAATTATTTTTAGATTTTTAAATCAAAAAAGCACTGTGGAAAAATTGTCGCACCGCTTTTTTGAAGGTACAACTAGAATCCTCTCACATTGTAGAACTTGATTTCATATTTATTTTTAAATTGTTGATATTTTAAATTTTGATCCTAAAATAATAATTATTTCTGCTTCTTATTTATTTTTTTTTTTTTGGGGCAAAAATAAAAATCAAAATTCGCCCGATATTTTTTTGGTCACAAAATAACTTGTATGTTTTGATTATTATTTTTTAAAGCAAAATTAAGAAGTAAAGTTTGCCAGATATTTTTTTTTTTTGGTCACAAAATAGCTGGTAAATTTTGATTTTTATTTTTTTAAGCAAAAATAAAAATTAAAGTTTGCCCGATATTTTTTGAGCACAAAATAACTGGTAAGATTTGATTTTTATTTTTTAAAGAAAAAATAAAAAGTAAAGTTTGCCCGATATTTTTTTGAGCAAAAAATAACTGGTAAGTTTTGATTTTTATTATTTAAGGCAAAAATAAAAAGCAAAATTTGTCCAACATATTTTGAAGCACAAAATAACTTGTAAAAATTGAGTTTTATTTTTTATTCTAAAATTAAAAGCAAAAATAGTATTTCAGTTTACGTTTGAAAAATTTTCCCGAAATATGTAATTTCGTAAGTGCTTCATAAGGGGCCGTTCAAGTATTATGTAAGCAGATTCTTTGCAATTCTTAACCTCCCGTCCCCCTCGTTAGCAAAAGTAAGTTAAACTCTGGGCCCTCCCATTCTTACGTAAAAATTAGTACATGTATTTTTCAATGTGTTCTGGTTTCTTTATTGATTGATTCATGAGCAACAGTTGTAACATACCGTCTCCATGAGGCATAGCACATGCCATCATATGCATTAATACCATGTCAGCAACAGGTGCTACAATTTTTTTTCATTTTCATTATTTTAATTCTTTTTACGTTCCATTACATTTCCAAAGATATGAAATGAAAGTGTGTTCTTTAAGGGTTCAGAAGTTATGGCGTAAAAGCTTTTTCAACGAATTTAACTAGCGTTGATATTCACTGTGAAAAGACTACAAATGCATAGAGACTTAAAAAAATTTTTACTTAAATTATATAAAAAATTTATTTTCAAAGTACATGTTTTGTTTCTTTTTAAACGCATCTTCTTCTCGCTAGGTGGCATAAAAAAGTAGTCCTTTTTAGCCGGTGTCAAGATATTTTGATCCCAATCTATTGGAAACAAAAAAAGCAAAGTGCATAATAATAAGATTATGACAACCTTAACTATTATTATAAGGTTTGGTTACAATTTTCCCCCGCTACGGGGATCAGAAAATTGTAAAATGCCAGTATTTTTTAAGAAGTCACGCTTAATTTTTCCTATTGGACCAAACTTATTAATTCTAGAAACAGTTGTAGCTACAAGTACCTTTATTAAAATGCACTTTGATTTTTTTGTTTTCTATAAATTACACAAGTACCTTTATTAAAATGCACTTTGATTTTTTTGTTTTCTATAAATTGGGACCAAAATATCTTGACACCGGCTGAAAAGGACTTCTTTATGCCACCTATCGAGAAGAGGATGCATTTAAAAAAAAACTATTTCGGAATATTTTTTTATATTATTTACACTGAGAATAAAAACATACTTTAAAATTAAACAAAAAATTTTGAAAAAGATATTTTAAAAGTTTAAAATAAGCATACTTAATTTGCAATTTACTTTTTATAATCATTTACTTTTTTACAAATTTCTCTTATTATTTTCTCTTATATTATAAAATTACGTCGCTATCTGAGATTGAATTGATAAATTATGTGCAGCAAAATCTTTGACAATAATTCCCAGACAATTGAAATCAAGCTGAGAAAAGCCCCGATTTACATTTAATTGTGTCAAAATATTTTTTAAATTGGTTTTACAAATAATGAACATTAGATGAAATAAAAGCTAATTTATTATTCGTCAAACGTCATCGAATGGAGTTAAAAGATATTATTTTAGTGGTTCTAGGGGTCGCTAATTACAAATTTGACGCCGAAAACTCGAAAAAAATTAAAAAATGGCATCGAAAAAAATGGCGGATTAATTTTATTGTTTTTAACTAAAGAACAATATTTTAAAATTTTGTTTTTAAATATTTGTTTTCAATACAAAAGTTTTTGGTTTTAAATTTTGTTTTAAACAAATATTTGTAAACTGTAAATGTTTATTATAAAAGTATATTTAAAATCATTGTTTTGAAAAAAAACTTTTTTTTTAAAATGAACTGTACAAATATTTGTGTTTAAGTTAAATGAAATTTTTTGAAGCTCTATTTAAAAAAAAAGTCCATTTAATATGAACACAGTTTCAATAAATTTAAACTCATATTCCCTCAGTGTACTTAAAAAAATTTTTAAGTCTATATAATATAGTCTTTTCGCAATAAATGTTTTGAATTGAGTCTTTTTATTTTTGATCAAGATCTTTGTCGTGACCATAAATATACATGCTGACATGTTGTGCTGAGTGTTTCTCTCGAAGGTCGTTAAAATTCGTTTATTTCGGGGGGAGTGGGGTTTAGCTCCCAAAACCCCCCAGCGCACGCACCTGACTTTGAACATAATAAATTGAAAGGATTTAAATCAGTAATATTAAGCATTTTTCTTAATATGTAATATATTTAATCAGAAAACTTAAAAAATCATTATATTTTATAAAATTATAAAAAACTGATATAAATAAACAAAAAGGAACATTTTAAAAATTTATTAAGTACTTTAATATTTCATTAAAAAAGGCAAAAAAAAAAATAGTTCATCATAAAAAACGTATTCATTTGAAATTAACAAGATCGCTCGTTGAGTCAAAAAATGAGCTAACTTTGAACTTTATGAGCTTATCTTTGCAAAAACCCGCGAGCGAGAAACAATAGGGCTATTCCCTATTGTTATGGGCAAATAGCTTTGCAAATGTATGTCCTACCAAATATTTGCCATCAACTGTGAGCACACTTTTTAGAACACTGTTGCAAACAAAACTCACAGCTGTTTTGGAGGAAAAAAAAACAACACGAACAGTATTTGTGGTGTTTTTCATTACTATTTATCAAAGTGTATTATTTATCAAAGTGAGTTCCATATCAGAGTCTGTTAATTTTGTTTTATTAGCGGCGTTTGGTTAAAATGTGACAGCTGATTGATTGGCAAACAAGTTTTGCCCATGCTCGACTGTATGCAATGCGATTTTAGTGTTGCAAATTTGACACAGTCGGGCAAATGCAAATCTGTATATTTTGTTGTTGTGTTGAAAATATTTGCCATTATATTTTGCAAATGCCACGATGCCACGCTATTTGCCCGTAATCGGGAATAGCCCTAATAAATGAATGACAAAGAGAAGGCGTTGCTCAACTTAGTTTTTTAGAGGAGCAGAATCTACGAACGAATAATATTAAAAAGCGAAGAAAAAGTTTTGAATATTTAAGATAAGAGCCAGAGCACGGACTTCACCACTTATGTGGTAGATCTACCACATTTTTTCAAAATTTTAATATCTACCACTTTTACCACCAAAGGCTTAAAATCTACCACTATTTGCACCATCATAAATTTTTTTTATAATTTTTTTTTCTATGAAATACTTTTAATAAACCTAAAAGTTCCTTTTCCATAATTAACAATATTAAATCTGAAAAACGAAAGGGTTTGCAAACCAAATCTTTATAAAAGAATTTTGTGATGAAATAAACCTATTCGAGCCTCCGCTAAAATTAATAAGATTTTCAGAACTATCGTGAATAATTATTCATGCGGAATCGGAAAAGGGCTTTTCAATTGATAAGATAAAGCTTAAAAATAATTGGAAAAATTTAATGCAAGGTTATTCAGTATCGGTTTATCAATAAATTTGCAAAATGTTCTTTAGCTTTATCATTAAAATTAAAATTCCCTTTTCCGATTTTGCGTGATAAACTAGTCATGAAGGGACTGTTTTTTATAAATCTTTTAAGTTTGTTGATGGAAGGTTAATTGCTGTCTAGTTTTTGTTTTTCTTTATAAGTATATTTATATATATTTTGGCATATATCTTATTTATGGGCAGGAGCCAAATTTTTTTATTAGTTTTGAAATACGTACTTTTTGGTGAATTTTATCTCGAAAACTATAAGTAAGCGACATTTTTTAATGGACTCTTTTAAGACCCAATTTCCTTACCGTCCCGGTAAGCTCACAACTTGCTGGAAAATCATACCTCCATTTTCAGTGAGTTGTGAGTTTACCTGACTGTAAAGAAATTGGGTCTTAAGTGGTAAAACACATATTTAAAATAAAATTGGGCTCCTGCCCCTAAACTAGATTTGTTCCATATTGTTTTGGGTTTTTGTGTTATTGACTGAAAGATTGTTAGTATTTAATCCATTTTTATTTTTTTATATTGAATATACACTATTTTTATATTATTGTAAGATGTGTTATGTAAATATCAAATGGAAATATCAAATTTGCCACATTTGATTTCAATCTACCACACTTTTTGAGTCCAATCTGCGGCTCAAAATTTTTTTCAAGTCCGTGCACTGATAAGAGCGAGTGCTCAAGTTTTTTTTTCCTTCACGAATGAAGAAAGCAAAATGAATCGTTCGTCAATTGAATAATATTGATGAGAAGAAGTGCAATTTTTCTCTTCAATTGAGAGTTTTTGCGGACCCTGACTAAATCAACGAAATTGCTGAATCAAATTAATGTCCACGATATTGATAAAATCTATAACAGCAGAGAGAATAACTGCGAAAATTTAAGATTTAAATGGAAATACGTGAAATTAAAGATTGAACACATAGTACTTGCGCCAACAACTTTTATCTTTTTGGTGACAATTTTTGCTACTGTTGGCGCAACTACTTATATGGTCACATGTAGAAGATCCCAATCAGCCAAACAAGTTTGGAATAAGCTTGTATTAGGCTTACAAGCGTAAGCATCGTGCTTTGAAAAACTTGTTGGATTGTTGTGAAGTTCTCTCAATTTATTGTAAAATAAGCAAAAAGGAACTCTTCGACAAATATTCCTTACTGTAATATTATTGCTAGCGTTTGCTATTCAATTATATATAGTGTTGTAAATAAGCTTTCTACGATACTTACTTTGCAATTGTAAAAGTAGTATTGAAAACAATTATAAAATATTTTAGATTTATAATTAAATTGTGACCTTTTCATGATTTTACAAGGTTATATTGAGCTTTAGCTCAAGTAATTTATGAAAGAAAGCAACAACAACAACAACAGCTCTGTAAAAGTTAGTCACATAGCAGACTAGACAGCCTATTTCGGAAAAAGCTGCATTTCCTCTTCAGCAGTCTTGAGTGACTTAGCTGCGAAATTTTTACTATATTGTATTGTATTTCAAACTTCTTAAAAAAATTTAAATTTTTTGATACAATTCACCTTTCCTTCTTCAAATAAAGTAATATGAAAAAATAATTGAAATCATTTTTTATATATGTATTTAAAAATTTATTTTAGAAAAAAAATGGGCGGTCAATATTTAGCTCACTTAGTATACTCTGCGATCTCCCTTTGCGAAAGTAGGACTTTATTTTTTTTTTTAAATAACTCAACTTTGCTGTTGTAAATTCAAATAAAAGGACTCGGGTGCTAAAACTATAAGTTATATATGTTTATCCTACACCTCTACTGCACTTTTTTAAATTTTTTCCAGTGTGCTTGAGGTCATCGTTCTAAAAGAACATTCAATGATGTACCTTCTATTTTTTACGTTTTATCCATATTTTTAAGCATCCCTATATTAATAGAAAATATATGAACTACTAAGTGCCATAAACATGAATCAATTAATCTTATCAATCTCTTGAAATTGATTGATTACTCATATATTCTTCGAAATAAAGTGTTTATTTTCAAAATAACACAAGAAACAAAAATAAATATTCTGAGTATACATAACCAAATATGGTAAAAAATACAAGCAGATGTTTTTTAGGGCATTCGACAAAAAGTGAAAAGATGCTGATGCTAAAATTGGAACATGAATGCAAAATCTTGACAGAGCAAAGTTCACTTTTCTCAATGAAGAAATACAATGAAAAAAAGTAAGAGTAAGAATCATGAAATGATCGTGAAAACGTTGAGGAGCTCGATCAGCGCAAAAATTGAAAATAATAAGAAGCTTAAGATGTGCAATTATCTGACAGATACACTAACAGTATAGAATGTGATGAGATAAAATAAGTTGAGCGAAACAAATATTCACATTTTAAAAATAAAACCAAAAAAAAAATCTCTTTTGTCTAACAGCACAAACTCAGTAGAGGAAAACGGAACCATGTTGTTGTGGAAAAAAATCTGTGGGTGGCGTTGTTGTTGCGGAATTTCCGATAATTTAAAACAACTAAGGGAAAAGACGAGCAAATATTAAAAAGAGCGAGACACAATAAAGAAAGAACAGACGAAATATTTGTCGCATGAAAATACCAAAAATAATTTTTCAAAAGTATACGAAAAATAAAAAAAAAATCCGTACCGATATGAAAAATAAAATCGCATTAGTAGCAGAGAATTTTGAATACACAACTGATAGCGAGCAGATCATCATCAATGATCGCAGCGCACCATACAAGTCCGCGTCATCATGCTGATTCGAGAAAAAACTTGTATAATATTTTAATAATTTCTTTACAAATTGAATATTTGTCTCAAAAAAAGAAAAATCATAAAACAGAGTATATTGGAGGCAGGTTTATTTTTGGTGGCACTCACACGTTGACCGATTATTAGAATTATGAATATTTCGACTTTTATTTATTGACGTTTCCACTTGTTTAAGTTGTACACGGAGAAAACTGTTTGCTAAATTTGTATTGTGGTGAAGCAGAACTTGGGCTTGATTCTTAGCCACTTCAAAATTATACTAGATTTCAGCAAAAACTAATCAAAATTTTGCTATTCCAGTCTATAATAACTAAGCAAATTTTTGATTAAGTTGAAGCAAAATTTTGCTAAGTTATTATAAACTGCAAAAGCAAAATTTTTACTTAGTTTAAGCTAGTTTTTGCTTAATTTATTATAAATTGGAATAGCAAATTTCGATTAAATTTTTGCTGAAATCTAGTATTTTTTTGAAGTGAAATAATTATAATTATTAACATTAAATTAATTTGAAAAATTGTCACCATCTGGTGATTTGAACCTCGGCCGCCTAAGTGCAAGTTTATGAGCTTATCCATTCAACCATCGCAGTTGTTAACCAATCGTCGCCTTCATTAAGATGTTTGCTCGTGTTTTTAGAAGGAATTTGCTTGAATTGAATAAGAATTTGCAATTTGAGTTTATAATATTTTAGCAAATATTTGCATGAGTTAAGTAAAAATTTGCTATTGGAATTTATAACAACTATAACTGCTTGAATTTAATCAAAATTTTGCTTTTTCCTATAAACATGAGTACACAGTAAAAAATATGAGGACAAGTTTTATACTATTTGGTGTACGTATAAATCCAAACCAAAAATGTTTTAAAATTTATACCATCAAATCTTATAAATTTTTCCAGAACATTCTTCAGACCAATCGAAACTACTATATTTTTAAATTTCCCGATTTCGGTGAATTTTTTACTTTCGAACCAGAATATATTCTGATTTACTCATGATATCCATATAAAGTTTTTAAAATGTATTTGTTTTATTATTTTTATAATATTGAGTGGTATAAAATTTATAAATTATTTGATATAAAAAAAGTTTATACCACACAAATGTTATAAAAAAGATAAAATTTACCCTAAAATTTTTTACTGTGTAGTGATTACAACTTAGCAATCTTTTTCTAAAATCACACCGTGATTGAGCAAAGTTTTGCTGATTTGGTTTTAAGCAAATTAATTATCTCCGTGTACTCTAAATTTTTTTTTAACATTTAAATTTAAGGCAATTTTGGTGTAAGGCAAAGTGATATCATTGTAAATTATTATTTTTGAAACACGTGCATTAAAGAAAGCTTAAAAACTTGTTGATTTTATCACTTTTTCCTTACTCAAACAACAACAAAATATTAAGGAACTATTAAAATATTACCGAACTATTATGAAATTTGTTTACTTCTCTCTCTCTCTCTCTCTCTCTCTCTCTCTCTCTCTCTCTCTCTCTCTCTCTCTCTTTCTGTCTCTTAAGTTTTGACCGGAAAATTTTTTAATCAAATCTTTTTGGTTATTGGGACACACCAAAGAGTTAATTTCTTTTCTCTATTTTAACCAATTTGAGCTGTTCACAAAGCCTAGGAACCAGTGTGCCGAAGATTGGAGAGTTCGTCAAGGTCACTGAAAAACCACTTTCCTAAGTGAAGAAGGCGTTTTTTAGCCAGCGCTGGGCTAGTGTAGAGGAAATGTACTGTAGATTAGGGTGCCCCAAAAAGAAAAGTTTTTTCCAATTTTATTTGGAAGAGGTTTAGAGGTCGCGCTAATTGGATGTTGCCTAAAATTCCGGTTTTCGGAGATTTTTCGAATTCCAAGCATTAGTTTATCCATCACAGACATTTTCTTAGTCTTTGAATCATCACTTCGAAAGAAAAATGTCTGAACTTTACTTTAATGACATTAAATTAATTAAAGTACATAAATTGGAAGTTTAATTTAATTCTTTCCTGAAATTTGGGTACATTTTTTAGAAAACGCTTGGTAACTTTTAAAAGTTCTGTAAAAGTTTTATAGTGAATGAAAAAACATAATGATGCAGTTTGAAATATGGTAAAATTATGATCAAGTTAAAAATACGTTATTGATTTTACTCTTGCCGCTCCAAAGTTATACTAGTTCGTTCAAAATGTTGCCGGTCTCCAAGTGATGGCACCACCACTCTTCAAATGCATGACATTTTTGACGGGTGGCAGCCTTAACATGAACACACCTTAAATGTCAGATCGATCTGTCAATGAATAGTGACGTTACAGTGTTCTAAATTAAACAACTTTTGGCAACTAAATCTGACAGATTTTTTGCGTAAAATAGTGACCATTGATGAAACATGGATCCACTACTATATACCAGAAACTAAGTATTTAGCAAAAGAGTGGGTAGGTCCCAGTGGAAGTGCACCAAATCGAGCGATGTCTCAACAAATGGCCGGAAAGATGTTGGCGTCTATTTGTTGGGTTTCAAGTGGCATTTTGTTCATCGAATATTTGAGAAAAGGAAAAACAATCAACAACGACTATTACTAGAAATTATTATGTCGATTGAAAATGAAATCGCAAGTAAACGGCCCCGTTTATCGATGTTTTTGCAAGACTATACTCTAGCTAGGGCTGCCAGGTTTTTTTTTTAAATCGGGATCTTACAAAAAATAAATCGGGACATAAGAAAAAAAAAATCGGGAAAAAGATGTATGCAAGTCGCTTGTTTTTTTTTTTTTTAATAACGTCACAACTCAAAAAATGCAGTATCTTGGTTAAGTACATAGAAATACTTGTCGTAGATCAATTTTTATTGTGTGAACGATAACGATATTTTATTTACTTTTCGCGATAGAGGAAAATGTGTCGCTCAATAGTTCAGTACCACAGCGAAATTTTTGATGCAAATTTGACATGCATTCTTACGGACACTGCTTCCAAAAGACATTATATATATCAAACTGTGCTTCTTTTTAGCCTTATAAAGAAGTTCATTCAAGTGGCATTTTTATAAAATCCTTCTAAAAGACATTCAAATGGCATTTCAATTCAATTAAAGTACAAAAATTATATTTAATTATAATATATGTTTTAGATATTTTCCGTGGGATTTTTTAAACCCCCAATGAAACCCAACAACTTACTACTTACAACACCAAAATGCTTTGAAAATCGGGAAAAAGGATATTTTACGTGTAATTTTTTTAAACCCCCACAAAACCCAAACACTTAATTTCCAACACCAAAATCACTAGTCTAGAATGTCTAGAAAAGGGATATATTCCCAGGGATTTTTTTAACCCAAAAACCATTCCAGTCCATTTAATGCCTTCTTAAAGTTCTCCTGAAAAGCACCTACTAGAACCCTTTGATTGAAGGACTGAAAGAAATCCTCCATTGAAAAAGTCCTAGAAGCACTTCTAGAGAAGACTAAGGAAAGCATTCCTCCCAATGACATGCATATGTAAAATGAATGCCTTCTGGTCATGAAAGTGGAAGGGATGGAATTTAAGGATAGAGTTTCCCTTCCTCTTTTGCTTCTTTTGGAAGCACTTTTTTGCTGGGACGCTGAGAATAAAAATAAAAGTAAAATACGTTTACTGAAAATCGATTTCTTTGAGTAAACTTCTTTGAATAAAGAGAGCGATATGCAGCTTTAAAAAATACATTTTATTACCCAAGGAAATAAAACCACACCAAACAGTGTGTTTTTCAAGTTTTATTGGCAGCTCTTGAATTGCCTCTGGCTGCTCTTTAGACTAAATTCAGCAATTCTGTTCAGCAATTTTCTAAGTCAAATGGACACGTACAAACTGTAAGTGAAGAAGAATATCTGTACAAATTTAGTGATGTAGAAATAAAAACATAGAAAATATTTTTAAAAAGTAATAAAAATAATAAAAAATTAAATTGTATTTCGGAAAATCGGGACATTTGGCGTCCCGCTTAAGGTCTTCGCGGGACGCACATTTTTAGGCTGAAAATTGGGACAACCTGCGTGGAAATTGTGACCTGGCATCCCTAACTCTAGCTCACAAATCGATTGAAACCATGGCTAAATTGCACGAGTTAAGCTTCGAACTGCTTCCTCCCCCTGCAACTATTATCTGTTCCCAAACTTAAAACGGTGGTTCCAGGAAAGGAGATGTGCGACGAATGAACTAGTCGTATTGGAAACTGAAGCATATTTCGGAGATCTCGAGAAATCTTACTATTCAAAATGCATCGCAGTGTTAGAAAATCGTTTGAATAAATGAATCGAGCTGAAAGGGAACTACGTAGAAGAATAAACAATTATTTTGGCAAAAATCGTGTTTTCTTTGTTAGGTCGGCAGCATCTTGAATACTCTGGTAGCTTTTAAATATTAGTAGCTGTGGCACAGTGTGAAATTTGATCAAGATAGGATTTGATTTGAGAAGAGGACAAAAGTAAAAAACACTCACAAAAAAATAATTCTTCTGCAAAACAAAGCAAGGACACGCAGAAGGCCATGTTAAAAGTTTTAAAACGATTGCTTTGTCCGATATACTTAAACGGCTATCGTAGAGGGTGTTTGAGATAGACCACAACCCTAGACCCAATTTTTTTCGGAATGAAAACAGGAATCATGTGACAAAAATTCTGAATTTATTCCTGCTAGATTGGTCAATTCGCACACTGTGCGTTGGTTGAATCGCAACGTGTAAACCTGCACTTTCAAATAGCAGGAAAGCATACAAAGAGTAAGCCTGCTCTAATAACACTAGCCAACAAGAAAATACTTGTGAGGCTTAACGACTTTATTTAGTGTTATGAAGGGTGCTAAAACCGAATTTGAAGTCAGTTTCTTCGGGTCACTTAAGGATTGCGTACTACATCGGAAGGCGGCTCAAAGATAAACCCCAATACCCTACTAGTAATTAAATCAATAGTTCGCCTTTAAGGGAGGTCCGAAGAGGGTTAACCCATTTTCTACCGCTGTTGCGTTTTCGCAACACCAATTTTAATGAATATTAAAAAAATAACTATAATTTCGAGAGCTATAAATGATATACTAAACTATTATTTGGAGTTTTCTCCTTACGCCTTTTTTAGTGTTTATCGAAATTTAGCTTACCAGGGTTGCAAAGTTCCTTACATAAAACACTTCTAATAAGGGACTCATGCAAAAATGGTCCTAAAATAAATAATTGAAGAAATTTTTTTTTTTTTTTGTTATTAACCAATTTTGTTGGGAAAACATCGCAAAAAATGTTTTTGAAATTCGTATTCGAAAAATCAATAACACTTCTTCAAGACGCTTTGCTGAAAATAGCTGTTGCGAAAACGCAACACTGGCTAATTGCATGCAAATCAGTTGTACTAGTGGGCCATGAAATGCATAGCAATGAAATGAGCATTTTTTCGCGCTCGCATTTTTTATTCGAGAAATTGTTAATTCGAAAAATTTTATGGAAATTAAAATATTTACTTTTCAGCTTTTTACTCAAATTATTTTCAGTAATTTTTGAAGATTACATAAGATAATGTTTTTTTATAAGAAAAAAGTGAAATTATTTCTATATATGTGTTTTGTAAATCCACGATCATTAAAATATTTTTGCTATATTCACAACTTTTTTGTCTATAGATGAAGAAATGATTCCCTACTTTGGAAGGCACAACTGCACAAGATCTTTATCCAGGGTAAGCCAATACTT
Source organism: Dichetophora obliterata (assembly GCA_963920525.1). NCBI lineage: Eukaryota > Metazoa > Arthropoda > Insecta > Diptera > Sciomyzidae > Dichetophora > Dichetophora obliterata. The sequence continues at coordinate 58,271,542 of OY986437.1, forward strand.
TTTTGTTTTAAATACTGGTGTCTTTGTTCTGACACTGGCTATCTGTTTGAAGCTAGTCCATTTGCTGGCACAAGACCGTTGGTTTTGGAACATCTTTTGTTTTGCAATTGTTGGAATTAGTTACAGGTCCAGAAAATCATGCCATATACGTATACTGCTATTATTTTTTCTGGACGTACTATATATTTTTTTTTTTTTTTTGCTTACTCAGTGAACAAAATTTGCGCGCAACTGGAACAGTAAGATCAAACCGGCAAATGTTATCCTTAAAACTGGCCTCTCTTTACAGGTTATTCGTTGCGCGCTAGCAAGACAATTCAGAAGTCATCGTTGTTTCTGAAAGTTCTGTTCTCAAACTACATTCTGAAAGCCGGAGCGTATCAATGACTACAACAAACATGGGTGGTGCGGATCTACATGATAAAACTGTATTTAACTACCGTGCTGCGGTTTGTGATAAGAAGTAGTAGTGGCCTTTGGGGACGAATTGATTTCAAAAGTCAAATTTCTGCACAATTACTATCATTTCAAAATCAAGGCATTGAAGAAAAGCAGTAAGGGGATTTGAAATTGTAAGATGTTAAGTCTTCAACGTGTAGATGGCCGAGTACACGTGATTTGGAAAACTCCATACGACAAAAGAAATAGATGCGCTGAATGCCACTCCCATATATCAGTGCAAAAAATGTAATATTGCACTGCAATCCAAGTGCTTCGAGCAGTGCAATTCACAAATTTTAACATTTTTAATAGTAAATATTCAATATTTCAATAATTAATTTCTATATTTTCTAACATTTCTCATAAGAACAAATATTGAAAAATGCATTTGAGTATATTTTTCAAAAAGTGATTTGCATCGTATGAACCTTCGTTGCATTTTCGCAACAGTCATCCACGGTCACCTTATGTCACCATTATTTTTTTTTTATTTTTTATGTGATCAGGAAATGCTCAAATCCTAACACACAAAACTTCAGAACGATATCTAAACGGAATCGGGTAGCGGTACAGATTGAGTTAATATGTGTAACTGAACCCATTACTTTTCCAAGATGAGCATTTTTCCCTTTGGAACCTATCCCCTTCCAAGGGGGCTCCCATAAATATGTTATGATTTTCGCATAATTATTTATTTTCTTTTTAGTTAAAATGTTTATTTTTGTGCTTCACCATTACGTTTTTTTTCATTTTGATGGCAAATTTTACGAAAAATTAAATATCATTTCCGACACCCAAATGACGAAAAAAATGCCAAAACTCCTGATTTATGTGCATTAAAGTAAGGTTTAACATTTATATTTCAAAATGATGACTCAAAGAATAAAAACATGTCTGTTATTCACTAACCTATACTTACTGCATTATTCTGTATCACGAACATGCACACCAACGATGAGAAAGACACGAGAAGCAATACAATTTTGTATGGAAGAAAATATTGCTTCTCGTGTCTTTCTCATCGTTGGTGTGCATGTTCGTGATACAGAATAATGCAGTTAGAATTTCAAAAACCTCAGAGAAACGAGTAGCCAAATTACAGCATCCGTGGTCGAGCAAAATAGCCAAAATTTATCGGCACTTGTCTCGTCCTGCCGTTGGTAATTTATACGACTACGAATGCTATAATTCGCCCCAGATTTTTTTTTTTTTTATTTCTCGGGACAACCCTCTTCCAAAGAATCTGCTTGATCTTGAGCAAAAGAAAAAAATTTTTTTGGCACACTACTGTAGATTCTTTCTCCCCTTTTTCTCTACAGAAGGGTCTCTACTAAGGGAAATGAGTTCTTTTTAACGCTTAGGGTAATTTTGGGCCAGATTTGCCGCATTCTCTTTTGAATTCTTTGATAGCGATTTTATAGATTGTCCACGTATCTGTGGATCAGAAAAAGGTTGCTGGCAATATTCTCAAAATACACTTGTGAATAGTATTTTTAAAATCCAATCTTTATTTTACTATACAACTATGGATTTTATTATTATTCTTTTGAAACTAGAACCTGCCGAATTTTGGCTCAATTAGAAAATGTTTCCCTCTTAAGCCATTACAGAAAAAATTTCTTGATACTATCGTTCAAAAACATTCGTGAATGTATTTTCATTTCACCAAAACTTAAATCGAAAATTTATGGAGAATACTATAAGATAATACCGAAAATTTTATCGTAAAATTATCGAGAAATTAACTTTCAATTAGCTGACAAGGCAAAATCTCATATCATCTTTTCCTTGCACATCGGTAGCTTATTCACACAAAAACAAGCCCAACAGCAATAACAACAAAATAATAATATTTCATTATCACGCAATTCCGTTGACATCCGTCGTTAGTCAAACAAAGTGCCTGGAGTCATTTACTTCTGAAGTCAGAACATCAACGACAGGAGCTTCAGCAGGCACACAAGAAGAACGAAGTGTTTATTTAGTCGTTTAATATAAAAATAACGCAAATAATTGAAACAAAATTTGCTAAATCAAATCTTAATAAATCCTTGCCACACACGCACACACTCGCATATAAACACCAACAAATACACACTTCGTAGCACACAGCTTTATTTCGTGCAACTTTTAATATGTTAACGATATCCTTTTAGCTTAGTGCAACGTATCGTATGAGTATTTTGACGTGACACGTGCAAACATTTGCACATCTAAAGCGATTCATTTGGAGACACAGATTTATTGGCTACACACTGGCGTACTACGCAGGACATGCCAGCAGAAAAACATCAGCACACGTCCTTAAGCAAATATTCGGCATTTAAAAGAACGAAAGAGGAGCAAACCATCGAACGAACGGGCAAACGCACGAACCAGCAAAATTGTCAATTCCTCGTCCTTTGCTCATTTGACAGTCGATTACTTCTTCACATCTCTGCCACTGCTTGTTGCTAGGCTACAACATTTCAGTTAGAGTCGCTGACTGCTTGTGTAAACAAAGGACCCTTTTTATCCTGGCACAACCCTTGTCATGCATTCTCTAGCTCTAGCCTTGTGTGCACTTTTAAGCGATTTCAAAGAATTTTTATTAAGTTGCATTTCGGTGTTGTCGAGTTCATAAAATTGTTCGCCTAATTTGTGGGGATTTACTTTTGGCTGTGGGAAGATTTCCGGAATGTTGTATGTTTTACGTATTTGAAATATATGAGATTTGTGGATAATTTGTAGGCAATTAACAGTGGAATAAAATGGGAAAATGACTGTTTAAATTGAAAAAAAAAAGATTTAATAGAAACAACATGCATCTGTATGCCTACAAAATCGGTTCAGCCAAAATTAATAGGAATTTAACCCGATATTTTTATTTATGTAACTACGTATGCTCGGTGCATTCTTAAGTTCCAATGCAGCATGCGTATTTACTACTGTGTATAAAGAACATGCATGCTGTTAGCATAAAATAGCGGTAAACAAGCATTTCAACGATTTTTGATAACTTTGGTTTTTTTATGACAATGCATGCCTTGTCCATACTTCTGCTTGCATACAGCATGCATGTTTCATGTATGCATGCTACTCTGGACATTCTGGGTACTTCAAATCGTTGGGAGTACGCATAAGCCTCAAAATATCAGTAATTTTATTTTGATTTGTTTTCATTGTCTAGGTATTCTTTTTATTTAAACAAATTTTTTTATCTGTACCTATTATATCATCATAATCATTCAAACAATGAGTTTTTATCAAAATTTTCCATAGGGGATTTTTGATAACTTTTGTTTTTATGACAGTGCATGCCTTGTCCATACTTCTGCTTGCATACAGCATGCATGTTTCATGTATGCATGTTTCATGTATGCATGCTGCTCTGGACATTCTGGGTACTCCAATTCGTTGTGAGTACGCATAAGCCTCAAAATATCAGTAAGTTTATTTTGATGTTTTCATTTTGTCTAGATATTCTTTTTATTTAAACAAATTTTTTATCTGTACCTATTATATCATCATAATCATTCAAACAATAAGGTTTCATCAAAATTTTCCATAAAAAATGTTCATTCTTCGTAGAAATTTAAATGATACATCATTCATAACTGGTTTTTTAACTGAAATATTATATTTCATATGTTTACTTTACAATTTCAATATTCTTCACAAATTTTTTATATATCTGAAATTCACTTTCAGCACCACTTCATTCATCCCACTGTGGCACCCCACATGCATTGAATACTTTTCACACTTAGCTGCAATACACAGCCACATAATTGTTAATATGGCAACGCTGTGTGCTCACATGGAATTAATGGAAATCTCGTGCTAAGTGAATAACTTGTTTTTTTTTTGTCACTCAAAGGGTGCAACAGCAAGACTAACGCCTTTGCACCCCAAAACTGAATAAATCCAACAATTAGGCTTACATTTGCCCAAGATAACGTTGGGTTCGATTCTTGCTCTTGATCCATCCCCCATGCTTCTTCGTTCATTCCATAAATTTTTCCCATAAAATGTGACAAATTGTTCTGGTCACTGATTGTACTTTGCGATTTTATTGGATTTCCCTTTGTGTGGACTTGTTTTGGTTTGTGAGTTATTTTCACAGCCAATATAGCCAAAGGATGTTTACGCTTAGACATACAGACGCGGAGGCGCTCAAAAGGACACCCCCGCATATGCTGCGTGGTCGCGTGTGAATTGCATACAAAATTGAGATATTCCTTAGAACCGGTTGTTGAAATTCAATTATCGGCGCTCGATTTAGTTTTATTGTGTATTTGTAAATATTTTTCGCAATCCTTTGCAAATAAATTAGGTGATCCTTTAAAAGGATTGTGTATGTGTGTAAAAGAGGATCACATTGTTGGTTTGCATTTATTGGATATATTAATTAGCTGTATAATGCAAAGGATTTTGTTGAAAGGTTAAAGAGTAACCAGCCACTGACCAGCTGCTACTTTTTTGTTCTTCGATTCAAAAAAAAAAATCAGGACATTTCGCTTGTATTAATTAGCAGAATTTTTTAAATAAAGACCAATTTTTGAGGTCCTAGGATATTTTCAAAAATAAACATACTAATCAAATACTATAGCAAATTTAGGTAATGTATTAATAAGCATATTTACCTTCCTATAATCGCGCTTTAGTCTCTCAGACCGACAAATCAATAATTCGATGTTTTTTCAAAAATTAACTTCACTGGGACTTTACGGTATTTAGCAGGGTTGATAAATGACTTTTTCATTTTGGTATCAGCGTTGCCATATTCACAGTTTTAACTGTAAATTACAGTTTTTTGAACAGGTTTACAGTTCTCTTAAATGACTCGTAGTGCAAATTATAGTTTCTTAAAAATTTCAGTTGTGAAATAATAAATTGAAATATATTTGGTTTATTTTTTATTTTTGATTATTAAAAACTTTTATAAATAAAAGCCCTGTGACTACATTGCAGCCCTGCAATTATGTTTCATCATTGCAACTATACCATCCCTGTAATAACATGGAAGGCTGCAAATTGAATTTGCTTCGATATGTCAATTTTGTTGTCATTTATTTATTTACATGTGGCTTTTTAAAAAACTGGAAGATGAGTTAACAACGTAACTGAATTTTAAAAAATTGATATTAACAATATTTGCAATCTTAAGCCTCTGAAAGATATTTATTTAGGTAGTGAAATATCTATAGCATTGATGTAAGCTCATAAATAACTACAATCGGAGGAAATCAAATTCACAGAACATTACTTGAAATTGTATGTTAAGATATGTAATACACTGTAAATTAAATTTGAATGTGAAAATTAATGTTTAAAAGATGTGGAACTACTGCCTTCAATTAAAGTTTTGAATACTTATCCACCATTTATATCGCAACTAAGTCGACATTTAACAAATGTTATAAGTAATTTAAGCGATTTAAATTTATATGCTGACAGTAATATTGAATTTTTTTTTTTTTTTTTGAGAATCTATTTTAAAAGTAGAAAGAAGCGATGGTAGTTAAGCATTTCCGCTTTTGGGAAAAATAGTTTCTACTTCTCTATGCATTGCAATAACCACTGCAAGTGTAGAAAGAATATTTTCAGTGGTTAATGTTAATAAAACAAAACTATAGAAATAAGTCAGAATATCTCGCACTTATGGTATTCTAAGAATAAAAGATCTCTTAAAAAAGAATGCATCAAATTGCATTCAATTTTATAGATCAAACCAAATGCATAAAAAAATTGACAAGTCAATTTACAAAAATTAATGAAATCAAATTATAAAAACAAAACCCAAAATGTGTTCTATTTTAAAGTAGACAAATGAGTTTAAAATTGTTTTTAACTTCTTATTTAATTGTAAAATTAAATTGAAATTGTGTTTTATTAATTTCATTATAATAAATAAATACTTATAAAATTAAAATTTTTTTTAGGGTTACAGTTTTTTTTTGGAATTTACAGTTTTTAAAAAAAAACGTCTGGCAACGCTGTTTGGTATACAAATTTAGAAAAAATTGTGCTAAAAGAAAAAAAGTATGGAATAAATTTTGTTTACTAAACGCATACTGCGTTAACTTTGTCACTCCATTTACAACGCTGATAAGAAGGCGTGGCAGGTATAGAAAAGTATATATAGTCTTGATCAGCATCACCTCTTGAGTCAATTTCGCTAAGTCAGTCCGTCGACAAGATTACAGCCGCAATTTTACAGCTATCGTATTGAAATTTGGTATATGTGCTTGTATTAAAAAACAACGATCAAGTTCGAGAACGAGCAAAATTGGATGAAAACCACGCATTCTTTATCAAATAATAAAATTTCTAAAAGCGCCACAAAATTTTTTGCAGCTACTTGGTCTTGTGGACTAAGCTTTGAATTAAAAAATTCACCATTTATTTTAAATTTGTTAAAATAGGATAAAAACAACGCCTTCCTCCCATACAAGCTAAGTTAACAAACCTTTTAAATATCTAAAAATGACACAAAAATCAATGTTTTGATTAAAAACTTTACCCATAAGCTTTGGCAGCAAAAATTAACCATATAATTGAAATTTTAAAGTCGAAAAAGCAACCTCCCTTTACAAAATGGTAAAATCTCTGCAAATGTCACAAAAACTAATGTAATGACTTGAAATTTTGCATATGAACTATGGTTTCAAATATTCACCATATATTTCAAATGTGTCAAAATAGTATAAAAACCACGCCTATCTCCTAAACAATGTAACTATATGAAAACGGTTAAGTTTCAAAAAATTCCACAAAAATTAATTTGATAAATTAAAATTATTTATTTATATATTTATTTTTAAACTATCGACAAAAATGTTTAACAGTCTATTTATTACATCACAAATTACACTAAAACAATAATTATAATGGAATTATTATAAGAATATTAAATTAAGGATTTATACAATACTCAATACAGTTTGCTTTAATGCCTCTCTATTTTGAGTGCAATCTATACGAGCACTTACACTGTTATAGACAGTGCATAGGTTAAAAATCGGATCACTCCAGCCATAGTTAGTTCTATGGTGCGGAATGTAAAAAAAATCTCTTTGCCTAAAGTGTCTTTCCGGTGCATAAATATTGAGACGGGCGAGGATTGGCGCACAGCTAATATTATTCATTAAAAGATCTCGAACAAAAGTTATGAGAAAATATTTTCTTCTAGAACTCAATGATTATAGCCCAATAAGTGCACATTAGGCTGGGTCAAAAAAATTATTTTTTAAATTACATGTTCTAATAGCAATTTTTTGTTGCCTTTTAGGACTGATATTACGTGTGTAAAATATTATTACAATTGGTGAAGAGCAACTGCCTCCGGATTAGCATCAAAGTTTCAAGAAATAAAAGATTTTTTTCTCCAAACACAGTTTAAGAAAGCGTGTATAAAAAATAACCACCTTAAATAATAATATAAAATAAATGGTTTAAATTATCCAGTAACCCTGTTAGATTATATAAAATCCACTTTAAATTTAAATATGTGTGCTTTCAATTTTTAAAACCGTTTATTAACCATCTAAAAAGTCCAATAAAATAACGCTTTTGCAACACTTTGACAAAAATATACTTAGTTTACAAAAATATTTTGAAATCTAGTATTCAAACAATTTCAATTTGAATCTAGGTTACTTTGCTTCGAAAATGGAAAATTATTTTAAGAAAGAAAAAAAATTATATGAATTTAAACAGTGCAAGAGTTTCAAACAATAAACATCATATTAGTGAAAGAACGCGTGCTAATTTTTTCGTAATTTGTTAAAATTTTGTGTTTATATTAACGTGGCAATGGATCGTACTCGAAAAGCTTTTAGATGTCCAATATTTGGTGACACATGTGATATAAAGGAAAATATGTTGCCAACCTTTGAAGATGTAATAAAATGTTACGAGTGGACACGGTATCAGTTGAAAAGTAAAAAAAATACAAAAAAGGAACCAACTTTTCAAGAAGTAGCTGATATTGTTATGCAGAAAACTGAAAATATTTGGAAAAAAGCATCATTACCGACAGTTTCACACATTCGAATGCAACAAATTCTCAAAGCTTATCACATAAAATTTAAAAATTTGTTGAAATCTTTTCCCAAAATACCGGAAATGAAGGGAAAAAATTTTCTCGCATTGAGCAAAGCCTTATTTGATATTTCATCTTGTAAGTGTTTAGATTTTAAAAAATGTGCTTGCCCTAAAGAAAGAAAGGTGCCTCTTCAAGAGCAAAGTTTTCTCACAGATCAAAGGACTGACCGAGCAATGATAATAGGAAGCATAGATGTGGCTACAACGAAATTAAATCAAAAAAGAATTAATAGAAAGCTTAAACAGGAATCGTCAAGAAGTCGGCGTACTCAAATTAGCGCCAATGTCTCAGTTACCAATTCACTTTTGGCGAATTCACTTATTTGCACTTCTTCATCAAATGATTCTGACACGTCTGATGATAGCCCATCTTTTGAACCAGTTGAAACAAAGAAACAAAAGCTACATTCTAAAGTTTCAATTAACTTTTCAGGTCTTTCTCAAACCTGCGATCGATATGGCGTTTCAGACAGAGCAGCAGCAGCTATTGCCTCAGTTGTTTTACAAGAAGCAAAAATGTCTGTTATAGACAAAAATAAAATAAGAAGAGAAAGAAACAAGGCTCGTATAAGTATTTTAAAAGACGATAAAGTGTCTAAAGTACCTGCACTTTACTTTGACGGTCGAAAGGATAGAACATTAAATAATAATTATAAAGGCGGTAAATATTACAAAGAAATCCTCTTAGAAGAGCACATAACACTAATTAGCGAGCCAGGATGTAAATATTTGGGCTACCTTACACCATCAGCTGGAACAGCAAAAATTATACAAAATGAAATGATGAATTTCTTCAAAAAAGAAAAGATTTCAATGGAGAATCTGTTGGCTATCGGATGCGATGGTACTAATGTTAATGTCGGTAGAGTTTCTGGTGTAATCAGGCTTATGGAAAAAACATTAAACAAACCATTACAGTGGATCATTTGCTTACTCCATATGAATGAATTGCCATTTCGTCACTTGTTCTCTTATATTGACGGTAATACTTCTGGCCCACAGACATTTACAGGTAATTAATATTTCATATTTAGTTCGAGTTTAATAAATGCAATAAGTTTCAATCTATTGGAGTATAGAAATTAACATTGAATAAACTTCATTAACTTTTAAGGTACCATCGGAAAAGCATAAGAAGATTGTGAAAAGAAAGCTATTGTAAAGTTTAAAGTTATTTCTGGTGAAATGCCAGCTATTGATACAAAAGATCTCAGTTCTGACCAGCTTTATTTGTACAACATAGTAGCAGCTGTTATGTCTGGTGATTACCCAGAACACTTAGCTAACAAATCGCCTGGTAAAATGTCTCACGCTAGGTGGCTAACGCGAGCAAATCGAGTTCTCCGTCTATACGTAGCATCATCTGTTCCTTCTGATCAACTCGTCACTTTAGCAACTTATGTTGTCAAAGTGTATGCACCAGTGTGGTTTCTAATAAAAAGCCACCCAAGTTGCAAGGACGGAGGAAGACATTTGTGGGAATTAGTTTCCAGAACCCGTTATTTATCCACAGATCAGAAAGCAATAACTGACCCAGTGATAAAACGCAATGCTTATTTTGCCCACCCTGAAAATCTCCTGTTATCAATGCTGTCAGATTCATCTAAACATATTAGGGAACTAGCTATACGCCGCATCCTAAAATCACGGGTCGAAAAATCAATCAAATTAAGACTCTTCCAGGTTCCAAACATTAATATGGAAGCAAAAGAATATTTCGACCTTATTAATTGGCAAACTGAAGTTACTGAACCACCAATATTAAAAAGTGTGTCAAATGCTGAGCTTGAGTCCTTCATAACCCAAGGAGAAGATAAACTAACTTTTTTGCGATTACCTTGTCACACGCAGGCAGTCGAGAGGGCAATTAAGACAGTAACTGAAGCAGCAGCAACCTTGGCCACAAAACCAGCACGAGAAGGCTTTATAAAAGCGCAAATTAAGTCTCGCAAACTTATGCCTAAATTTGATAGCAAACAAGATTTTTGTGTATATTAAAAACCCTTTTTCTTGTAAAATATATATAATTTTTCTTAATATTATCAAAATTAAACAAATATAATTTACAAATATTGTGTTTCCTTATTTATATTGGTAAAAGGAATACACACAAAAAGTTTATTAATTTCTCAAAAAACATATATTATTTTAATTTTCAAAAAGTTCAAGGTTAATCCGGAGGCAGAAGATAATTTTTAAATGCTATGAAAATTTGTATTTCAGTTCATGTAACCATTTGGCAAGTTTCTATCGCTATTAGAACTAAAAACTTAATAATTTTTTTTCTCCCATACAAGAGTGGCCCACCCTAGTGCACATCGGGAGCTATACTCTGTAACGAGTAAAACATTTTTGGACTTTTTCCAATCTTGTACTATGCGACTCATAAAATGGGTCGCATTTTGCGAGTCGCATAGTTGTCTAAAGCTGCTGATTATGTTGTCATAATGACCTGAAAATGACATCTTTTTATCACAGAGTACACCTAGATCAGATTTAGAATCTACTCTAATCAAGGCGTTGCATAAAATTGAGTAATCAAAAAACATTGGAGATCTTACCATATAAAATGATATTATGTTGCATTTTGACAAATTTAAATTCAGTTTATTTAGCATACACCATGAGTGCAGACTATTTAAATCACTTTGTAAACTCCATTGATCACTGAGAGAGCTTACAGATTTAAAAATCTTAACATCGTCAGCATACATAAGGCATTCTGAGTACTGTATAAAATTAGGAAGATCATTGATGAAAAGAATAAATAACAACGGCCCAAGGTGGCTACCCTGTGGCACACCTGAATGATTAATTATTGCTTTTGAGATCGTCTTTGCGATGCATACATTTTGGCTACGACCTAAAAGGTACTCACTAAGCCAAGACAAGAGTGAAGAATGAAAATCCATTAGACTGAGCTTATTAATTAGAATAGAGTGCTGAACTCTAAAAAATGCTTTAGCGAAATCTGTGAAAATAACGTCTATTTGTTTACCATTCTCCAATTCATTTTTTATTAAGTGAGTGAATAGAACCAGGTTTGTAGAGGTTGATTTTCCAGAGACAAAACCATGCTGGCTTTCAGATATCGAATTTTTAATGCCTTGATAGATCTGCTTTTTCACCAAGGCTTCAAACAATTTGGGAATTGATGGTAACTTAGATATTGGTCTATAGTTTCCAATGTCTTGTCTTGATCCAGATTTATGAATAGGGACTATAATTGAAACCTTCCAAATATCCAAAAATATACCTTTCTCAAGGGACAAATTAAAAATTAGTGAAAGAGGCTGAGCAAGTGCAGCAGCACATTTTCGAAGGACGATTGGTGGGATATTATCGGGGCTAGCACCCTTAATAATATCGAGTGACAACAACTCGTTAAAAACATCTTCTACCGAAAGAACTAAACTGCCCAAATCAGTGATTCGCTCTCTATTATATAGCGATCGATCTTGATGTATAGGAACATCATCTAAAACAAAATTTGATTGCAAGTAGTCAGCAAACATATTACATGCATCCTCAATATTGTTCGATGTTTTATCTTTAAAATACATATTTTTAGGAAGACCCTTAGTATTTCTCTTTTTATTAAAAAATTTTCAGAAAGTTCTAGGATTGCATGTAATATCCGATTCCAACGCCCGGACATTAATTCTATAAAGGGAAATCTTCAGAGTTTCATACTGTTTACGAGCCACAAGATAGTTTTCACGAAAGGACATGTTCAATTTACTCTTTTTGTATAGTTTGTTCATACGGTTTTTTAATTTTAAGAGATCTCTACTAAACCATTCCGGCTTGGTGTTCTTCTTAATTTTCCTTATAGGAACAAAAGTCACAAATGCTTCGTTAATAATATTAATGAAAAATTCACAATTAACTAAAAGATTTTCAGTAAAAACTGTACGCCAATCGACACTAGATAAGAAGTTAGACATGCCAACATAGTCTGCCTTATTAAAAGCAAATACAAAAGCATCCTCTTCTAGAGCAGGTATACTTAAGGTTGCCGTATCCAACTGAATTAAAACGCCTTATGAAGCAAAGAGTTATTTGACAAAAGGAAATCAGCTTCGTTACAATTAGCATTAAGATCACGTTCAGAAAAAACTAAGTCCAAAATTTTATTTAAACTATTTTTAACCGAATTTAATTGAGAACACAATCCCAACGAGAAGACGGAGTCTAAAAATTCTATTTCAACAATATTACTCATAGAGCTTGGAATCATACTCATAATTTCATTAGAGTATGACCAAAAAGTATTGCCCAAGTTGAAATCACCGAGAACTAATGGATAGTCATTGTCCTTAAGTCGTTCAACTACATTAAGTATATTAATAAAATGCTTAGTATAAATTTCACTATTTGAGCATGGTGGGATATATGACACAAAAATATAGATACTTAAAAAGGATTGTGCAGCAACCACGTCGCCGGCAACCGGACAATCAACACGTACGCATATTTGCTCCACATCACCTGACACATGTTGTAATAATATTTCTTGACATCTAAAATGTGCACGGATGGCAATTAATACACCACCTCCACGAGTTAAGCCAGTTGTTGAGCTGCGGTCGCGTTTAAATACTTCGAATTGGTCATCAAAAAGTTCAGATGTTATAATATTCTGATGCAACCAGGTCTCCGTTAGGGCAATGACATCATATTATGAACATATGCTTAGAATATTAAAATTTACTTTGAGTTTGTAATTAGGTAAAATTGATAACAACTCGACCAATCTCCCATACAAATTAACGTCATCAAAGTAGCATAACTTTTCTAAATTCCACAAAAATATGTGAATTAACAGCATATTTAACACATAATCTTCAATATCTTAAAAATGTTCATAACTAAGAATATACTGTGGGAGTATGTAAACTTCGACCCAGTTATTTAGTTTTTATTTATATTAAAGTGAATGTGTTTTTAACAATTCAGTTCATAAACATTATAAAATAATTACAAAATTTTTTATTTGTTTTTAACTAATCACAAAGTTTTTATAATCGCAAAAAGGAATATAAGTGGTCTTATAATATCAATAAAATGAGATCAATAAAATCTATAAAAAAATTATACAAACGTAAAGTTTAGAGGTCTTTTTATAATTAACAAACAAAAATTTTATAAACTTCCGAACTTAAACAAAAATTTTATATAGAAAGGCCACTAACAGTTTGTTAAATCAGTTTCTTCGCAGATGACTTTAGATCAACCACCCATCCAACCGAAATCTGACACAATCCAGCCAAAACAAAAAATGTTTTAAATGTTAGTCAGCCTTTCTATGTTAAGGTAACGAAAGAAATTAATGGGGAAATCTTTTAGTCAAGCAATTCTTAACTTTCAGTTAAATTTTAGAATTTTTTTCATTTGATATATAATTTCTGAACAGTGTTGCCGTTTGAATCCAATTGGATCCATTTGGATACTTTTTTCCTTCAAAAATTGATGGATACTTTTTTTAAGCCTCAGTGTAAGTTTGGATACTTTTTTTAAAAAATCTATTTTAATATGAGTATAAATATAATATTAATTTAGTTTTCGTTTGCAAAATATAAAAATTAAGCAGTCCTTAAAATTCGATAAAAATGTTAAGATAAATTGTTAAGATAAGATTGAGACATTTTTGGGTAATATTTTCCTATCAAAAAATGCATTAAAGCAACCTCTAAACAAAGAGCTTTTAAATTTTGTAAAAAATATTTTAAGTTTGTCAAATTTCAGCTGCTGCTTAACGTATTTTTTCTGACTTAAACCGAACTAAAAACGACAAGACTAATAGATTTTCTTTGGAAATGGTAGAAAATATATTGTTTTCCAAAATGCTTTCAAATGAATATATTAGAACTTCTTAATTTAAGATGGAATTGCAAAAAGAAAAAAAAAGAAAAAGACTCAATTTAAGACATTTATTGTGAGTTTAAACTTCTAAGATTCCCTTAACGATTGCAAATTGTAACGGCACTTAATAAATTGGAACCAAAATATCGTGACCTTTTTTAAAACGACTACTTTTTACGCCACCTAGCGAGAAGAAGATGTATAAAAAAAACTTTTTAAAATATTGTTTTTTGTATTATTTAAGTTAAAAAAAAATAATGTAGATAATGTAGATAAAAAAATTTCAAGTCTTAAAGATAAATATTTTAAATGAAATCTTTTTTTCAATGTCCAATGATAGCTTTATATAATTAAAAGGCAATAGCAACCCATAGAATTTACTTTACACTAAACTGAATAAGCTATTAAATTTTTGTTTTTTTTTTGGCAAGTATTTTTCTTTAAAATATTGATTACTTATAAAATTAATGTAATTAAAAGACAATAGCAACACATATAAAGGACAGAAGTACTGAAGTTTATGCTCCTTCTTAATATTACTATACGTGTTTTGTTTCTTATTATTATATTTTAATAAAAATATTTGTTAGTCTTAAAATTAAATAAATAAAATTTTTATGGAAGCTTGGAAAATTGGGTTTCATTATTAAAAATAAAAATGTTTTATTTTTGTGTTAAAAAATTGAATATGTTATTGGTCTTTGGACTTTGATACGTGGATACTTTTTTAGAATCGTCACGATAACACTGCTTCTGATATCAATATTGTGCTATTTAGTTCAATAGACTTTTAAAAATATTTTGCTTATATTAAATTAAATTAAATAAATTGTTGCAATCTGCATTCTGTTTCTGTAATTGGTTTTTTTTTAACTTTAAAAATTAAATACTCCTTAAGCAATTTAATATAAATTGGAAAAAATCGACTCTTTAAAATAATTTCTTTTGTGTTTTACAATGTACCAAAATTTAGAACTAGATAAATTTTTTTAATTCTTTTAAATCGTTTGTTTACTTAGAGTTCTAAATTAGGGATGGCAATTTTTAGAGTTTTTTCGATCCCGGGATATTCGGGATCTGAAAATACAATCCCGGGATTCCGGGATCGTCCCGAAATTCAAGAAGTTTTTATTTCGTTATTTTTTTTTGCCAAAAAGTGCAATACATTCACTTCTATTCGTTTATAGTACATACTCTGTATAAAATCGATATAACAAAGAAGCACAATTTGTACCACTTCAAAAAAAAAAAAACAAACATAAAATTTACCAACATATATCTTCAGTAATTTATAACATAATTTTTGTAATACAAGCTCAAATACATTTTTTCGGTTTAAGATAAGTATGCTGTAGAAGCGAAAAAAAATCTTCCGAAAGAAATGCATCGCGTTTTTGACAGCGAAAAGGTGGCAAAATTTTTTTTCGTTGGTTAGTACGCTGTTGAACCGAAAAAATTTTTCAATGCAGCCAAGTTCACAACCATGATTGGACAGTTGAAATGTCAAAATTTCGCTGCCTTTTATATAACCGTACATTGAATTGGCGTGGAAATTTGACATTCAACTATAACGTTCAACTAACACATTCAACAAACACTTTATGGTAAGTATGTGTTAGTGTTGAGTCTACATCAAAATTTTGCGTGTAGAATTAAATGCCTAAAATTTTTTATTCCTACAGCATACTAAGCTTTAGCAGTAACTGCTTACATAAAATTATTTTAAATCAGTATTTAAACAGCAATTGTTTTAAAATGTCATTTTTTTTAGATTGATTATTGTTCAATTATCCTTCAATAAATCAATTCCGCTTATAATACAGATTCTACAGCGCTTAAAGCCTGGTGCGCCAGAGTAAATTTAACTAAGAAGAGTAACTTTTAGCACGATTTTTCTTGAAACATACTTTTTCAAAACTGGCTACACTACTGAAAACAAACTAATCGACCAATGAAAATTTATTTTAATTTGTTCCTATTTTAATACTACACATCTTTTACCAAAACTAGCGTCTTTGGAAAATTTTTCTTGGTTTTACACGCAACAATATGGTCAAATATAATGATCATATTTTCCACTTTTTTCCACGCATCGTAATTTTCTTAATTTTCCATTTTGGTAAAAGATGTGCATTCAAGAGTCTTTCTTCGAAAAACATTTAATTTTCAGGCGAATTTTTTGTGTATGTAATAAAATTTTTTAGAAAACATCTTCTAAAATATGCCTTAATTTTAACCGCTTTGACCTAAAACCTCCCTTTAATAATATGCTATAGCTTATTCAAATTAAAATAAAAAGTCAATACATTTAAGTAAAAAATAAATACAATACTCTTTCTATTTAGAGCTTAGTAAAAATATTCCTTCTTTTGATCAAAATACGATCTTTGTGAAATGAAAGCATTATTGGTTTTATCCCCTAACTTAGACCTTAATTTATTGCATATAAGACCTGCAGAGAAGAAGCACCGCTCCGCCTCAACGCTTGTTAGTTCGATCGTTGAAAGGGGGATATATGTGATGGTAGTTTGAAAAATTTTAGATTTAATAAGATTTTAGAAAAATTAGATATTAAAAAAAAATTGTTTTCAACAATCCCGGATTTCGAATCGAATAATCCCGGGAAACTCGGGTCTTAAAAAAGATCGAGCCATCCCTATTCTAAATTCTGTGTTTATTATATAGTGCAATAAAATGTACTGAAAACGATTTGGCAATAGGAAAGTAGGAAAAATATAAAATTGTACAATTGTGCTTAAAATATCAACCTTGGTATTTAGAAGACTCTTCTATTTTTTTACTTGTTGTAAAGGGCAGCGCGAGTGCAGGTGCCCAGTAGGCGCATTATACTTTATTACAGTTACCCAGTGGGCAATTGCAAGAGTCCGAAGACCTTCTAGCAGGCCTGCGTTAGGTTTTTACAGCCCTTCCACACTCCTAGCAAACAACGTTTTACGGGAAAATTTGTCTAAAGGCGCTTTTATGAAAATGCATTCTTAAAGTACTTTTTAATAAGCTCTGATTATTGCAATTCGTTTACTATTCCTGAAACATATGCTCTCTCCGCAAGCCTTCGAGCAGGCCTTTGTTAAAATTAAATAGACCTTTCACACTCCTTGCAAACACCGTTTTATTGTTTGTATGGAATGGGAAAATTTGTCAGTACTTCTGCACTCACTTTGCTAAAAAGCCCTGCTAAAAATGCATTCTTATAGTACTTTCTCATAATCCCTGATTATAATACTTTGTTTATTATGTTTGCTATTGCACTTTAACCTTATAAAATAAAAAATCATTAGTCATTAAATAATATATATTCATAAAAACATTAAGACAATATATTCATTTGATATCATTTGATTATTTAAGGCAATTATATTACATGTAGTTTGGCATTGTGAAACATTTGATTTACATTTTTTTCGCATTTCATTTAGATTTCATTTATATGTACATTATTTAGTATAGATAATATTTAATTTATGATTATTAAGGCAATTACATTAAAAGAAATTTAACATTGTAAAATATTTCATGTATGCTGGTTCTCGCAAAACGTATATGTTTTCACAAGCATAAATGCAGATTATAAATAAATAAAATAAAATAAAATAAAATAAAATAAAAGAAAAATAATTTTGAAGAAAGGAATAAATGGTCGTCTAAGAATATGTTACTGTTTCAATAAAAATTGTTTTTCCCATGGGAACCAAAGTCTCTTTTTAAACGTTACACTCGCGGTCAAAAAAAAAGCCGAGTTAATAGTTTGATAACTTATACTATTTTTCTTGAAAAAACAAGCACATCCAAACTTTATAGAAATTCTTAAAGAAGGACATGTTGAGAGTCCATCGCATTTAATTTGATCTCTCAAGGTCATCACAATTATTTTCAACTAAAAAATGTTTACACAGCCCTGTTTGACATCAAATTCTATTGAAAAAAGGTGAATTTTATTTTTCATTTGCAATTGGCCAAATGGCTCTAAAAATGCAATTAATGTTGGCACAACAAAATTCGAACACTTCAACTTTAAAAATAAGTTGAAAAAATTGTGGTGACCTTGTGAGGTCAAATCAAGCGCATGTCCTTTAAGAATTTTTATAATTTTTGGATGTGCTTATATTATATGGTTTTGGCACACTGTGTTATAATTCAAGAAAAATAATATTTGTTAGCAAATTAATAAATTGGGTTCTTTTTTGAGCGAGAGTGTATATTAGCTAAAAAAAAACTATATCTAGTATCAAAAATTAGAGCACGTTTTTTTAAATTTTGATCTATTTTATCAAAAAAATCATGATTTTATATTACAAATGATTTGTTTTTTATTTTCATTTTCATATTTTGATAAAGTTAACTAGTACTAAACTTAGCGTACGGGTGGCCTCCGTACAAAGTCCACTCAGTTTTCTTTAAATATTATGGATTGTTCTTTTGATGTTATCGCTTTAACGGAGACTTGGTTACATCAGAGCATCTATACATATGAATTCTTTGATGAAACGTTCGAGGTTTTTCGCCGTGATCGATCATTGACATCAACTGGCTTAACAAGAGGTGGTGGTGTCTTAATTGCTATCCGTGCAGTTTATCGTTGTCAGCAGATATCATTGCTAAACACATCCGATCTCTTTGAACAAATATGCGTTCGTATAGATTGGCCTTGGGATGGTGATTGTTCTAACTATATTAAAAGAATATATATATTTGTATCTTATATTCCACCTTGCTCTTCAAGTGAAGTTTATTCTATGCACTTTAGTAATATTTTGAACGTAATTGATAGGCTCAAAGATAATGAATACCCGATTGTATTGGGTGATTTCAACTTAAGTAGTGTAAATTGGACTTATTCTAAGGATCTTTTAAGTATGATTTCGAACTCGATGTGCAACAATTTGGAAATCGATTTTTTAGACTCTATATATTCCTCTATATATAGTCTGATTCAAATAAACTCTGTCACAAATCTGAGATCTTATTTTTATTGATAATGAGCTAAATGCCAATTGTGTTGAATCGGATTTACTTCTTTCAAATAATAGTTTTCATCATAAAGCACTTTTAATACAATTAGAAATTCTTATTAATGATACATCTGCCATAGAAGAAGATAGATTTGTTTTTGCATTTAAAAAAGCTGATTACACAGCGATATCTACATTTTTATCGAGTGTGGATTGGCGTCTGGGTTTTGGTGATATCTTGTCAGATAATTATGACTTTTTTATCGAAATTATAAATCAAGCATTTACTTGCTTTGTTCCTATTAAAAAGATAAGGAAAAGTTCCAAACCGGAGTGGTTCAATAAAAGTATTTCAAAATTAAAAAACCGTATGAACAAATTGTTCAAAAAAAGTAAAATAAATATATCTTTTCGTTAAAACTATTTACAGGCGCGTAGTGAATTCGCATCTCTTAAAGAATCGCTCTACAAATCTCACTTTAATAAGCTGGAGTCTGATATTAGAGAAAATCTGAAGAACTTTTGGAATTTCTTAAAAATATGTTTTTTAACGAAAAAACTGCAAGTAGCACTTCAGATGTCACAAATCCTTTTGCTGATTATTTTCAATCGAATTTTTTATTAGACGAAGGAGATGACGTGAACTGCCCTTTTTGTTATAATGACAACCCTATTATTGATATGGGTTCATTAGTTCTTTCTGATGTCTTACAAGATTTGCTCACTCTAGACATTAATAAAGGAACTGGTCCTGATAATATTCCCCCAATATTTCAATAATAGCCCAGCCATTAGCGCTTTTATTTAATTTATCTTTAAAGACAGGGCAGCTTTTGAATATTTGGAAAGAATCCATTATAGTCTCTATCCATAAGTCTGGCTCTAGGCAAAATATAGCGAACTATCGACCGATATCAAAATTTCCCTTGATCCCTAAATTATTTGAGTCAACTGTCAAAAAACACATTTATGCTAGAATTAAAAACTCTATCTCTGAATTCCAACACGGTTTTGTTAGTGGTAAATCTACTTCTACAAACCTAGCACTGTTCTCTCAATTCATTAAAACTGAAATGGAAAAAGGCAATCAAATTGACGTCATTTTTACTGATTTCGCCAAAGCCTTTGATAGAGTTCAGCACTCCATTATGGTTAAAAAACTCTCCCAAATGGGGTTTCATTCCTCTTTTTATCCTGGCTGAGGAATTACCTTTCTGATAGATATCAAGTTGTCCGTATTGGTAACTGCTACTCAAAATCTATTACCAACCATTCTGGTGTGCCCCAAGGAAGCCACCTTGGACCTCTATTGTTTGTCTTGTTCATCAACGATCTCCCAAACTTTTTACAGCATACTAACTGTTTGATGTATGCTGATGATGTTAAACGGTTTCTTCACCTTCCGACCATCGACATCTTCAAATTGATTTAAACAATATTATTAAATGGTGTTCAGTTAATAGACTTCATTTCAATGTTGCCAAATGCAACATTATGTCTTTTTATATGAAAAAAGAACCAAATTTTTTTTAATTACTCAATCGCAAATAGTGGTCTTTCATGTGTCGAGTCTACATCTGATCTGGGAATTCTATTTGATAGAAAAATTTGTTTTTCCAACCATTACGATTGCATAATTACTAAGGCTAATGCAATGATGGGTTTTTTGAGGCGTAATTCGAAGGAATTTAAGGATCCATATGCCCTTAGAACGTTATTTTTATCATTAGTAAGGTCTATCTTGGAATATGGATGTGTGATCTGGGATCCATATTACGAGGTAGATTCTTTGCGATTGGAAAGAATACAAAAACGTTTCACTCGTTACATAATGTTTAAATTAAATTGGAATTTTATGCCAACGTACGTATCCAGGTGTGCTCTTCTAGGTCTTAATACCTTAGCGTCCAGACGTAAATTTTTTTCTTGTTATTTTTGTTCGCGATATAATTATGTCACATATAGACTGCGCGCCACTCCTAGCTCTTTTAAGAATATATGCGCCTGAGAGATATTTTAGGCAAAGAGATTTTTTTTACATTCCGTATCATAGGACAAACTATGGCCGTAATGATCCTATTAATAATATGTGCATAGCGTTCAATTCTATAAGTGCTCAAATAGTTCTCACTCTGAATAGACATACTTTTAAACAAAATTTATTAAGAATTGTTTAAAATTAATTTATAAAAGTGTAATATTCTTTAATATAATTATGTTTACATTTTATTAGTTTTATATCATATTGTTTTTATAATTTATATGTTATTACTCAAACTGTTAAACAAATGTTGATAGTTAAAATAGAAATAAATAAATAAATAAATAATTAAATAAACTTATCTCATTTCTGGTCGTTCTCAATGAATTTACGAAAAAATAATTTTTTTGAATCACCATAACGTATGACGCTCGAGTATATGTGTAATGCCGTTGGGCGCGAGTATAGCAAGGTTAATAATAATTAATAAATTATTTTATTATATTGATAATATTGGCCGGTTGTTTTTTTGAGAGCACTTTAAAGAGCGGAAAATGTGAAAAAGCTACTAAAAATTCAGCTGTCCGCCAATTCTGTAATTTTTAACTATTTATTGATATTATAGGTTCAAGCTTCAATAAATATAATACAATTTATAAAATTTTTTTTTATATCAGATGACATGAACGTGCTATGCGATGGAGACCGTTTGAGTACCTTTTTTTCAACGTGACGTTTGATGGCGTATTGGCACTTCACATTACACTTTTATGCACCAAAAAAATATTTTCCTACACTTTAAGAAATAATAAATAGCTGGCAAAAACTCAAAGTGTTCATTTACTTTCTTCTATGAAACAAAAATCAAGAACATAAACATGTTTTTGGGCCTTTAGATGAGAACCTTCTCTTAACTAAGCAACACTATTTCCAAAAAAAAAGGTAACTTGAAATGCAGAACTTTAATTAGCAATTAAGAAAAATTTAACTAAAATATTAAAAAGATCAATTAAAACTCACAAATTCCAATAAAAACTCAAAATAAATTAATTACAATTCAGAAAATTAGTAAGATTAAATTAAAAGAATTTTGATTTATTCAATAATATAATTTTGCACCGAAACATTGACAAATGCGTTTGTGTTTTAACTTTTAAGAAAGAGCAGCTGCCCCACTTTTCCCCTCTCTGTATTCCCATATCATAGTTTTTTTGGAGGACATAAATCAAATAGTTGAACATTTTTTTATATTAAATGAAAAACTTAATATCTTTTTTACTTGAAAACGTTCATCACATGAGTGTTTGACACCATAATCAGCACGATCAACTTTTTTAAGGCAAAAGTTACATCTTCTTATAATCTTTTAAAGTAGATTCACAGATCTGATAGCCACTAAAAACAAAAAACAAAACCAAGAAAACTTTTGTTTACTTGTTGACCTAATCTAGTTCTTCATGTCTTGCATACGAAAATAAGCCAAAATCCCCCAATTTTAAGATGAATGGAAAATTTCCTGCATTTTTTGAAACATGTATGTATGCATTTAAAATGGATTTAATAGTGGATTTTATTGTTGTTTTTATGCTTGTTTTGTAATTAAATTTCAAAGTCGCCTAAGATTGGGTGGCACAGTGAACACACATTCAACAACAATCTGCTAATTGTCGAAAATTATTTGATTGGAGTAGAAAAACGTGTTATAAATAATGTCTTATTTTTACTACGACGTATTTTAATTGCCCTCACTGTTGGATATAACGCCAAGTGTGGTATAGGCAAAAACATATGTGAATGATATAATGTTAGATACTAAAACTACACGGAAATAATTATTTTGCTTGAATCAATGAAATGTTTTGTCAGCAAAAACTTTGCTAAATCACTGTGTGATTTTTGATAAAGATTGCTTAATTGAAATCACTCCTCATGTATTAAGGAAAAATCAAAATTATATTAAATTCAAGCAAATATTTTCTAAGTTCTTATAAACTCAAATAGCAAATTTTTACTAAACTCAAGCAAGTATTTTCTAAATTACTATAAATTCAAATAGCAAATTTTTACTAAATTTAAGCAAATTTATTTTAAACACACGAGCACACGTTTATTCTTAATGAAAAAAAACTAGGCGACTATTAGTTGTCAACTGCAATGTTCGAATAGATAAGCCCATGCACTTAAACTCACGTGGTCGGGGTTCAAGTCTCCGGATACGGGTAATTTTTTAATTTAATTTAATATTAACTAGTGATTGTCTCCCAAAAATCGGGTGGGCTGAAATAAGCTTAAGAGATCTTATTATATTATTGTGACTGTAGTAGACAAAATTATGACTGGTTTGAATAAAAACCTTTTGATATACTCATTTTAAGAGTCTAGAGCAGTGGTCCCCAAGGCTCATTTATAAGGTTGTGGCACTTGAGAGCGAGCTCGGTCGAACTGTCAGAATGGATGAAAAGAAATCAAGAAAATAATACATAGAGCAGAAAAAAGAGTGCATTTCTCTCAAGTGCCACAACCTTATAAATGAGCCTTGGTGGTCCCCATTTCATAGTTCGCGAACTCGAGTTCGAATTCAAACATTACACTGACACGATCGCATGTACGAAGTTCTCTTATTCAGTTGGCGCTGAGACTTCAAACGAAGAAGTTCACGCCGCTTGATCAGCTTATCCACTGTACAAAATTAGATCGGAATAAGAATATGATTTTTTCAATTGCAAAAAATTTTTAAGGGCTACCATAATGCTTGGTTTGCCAACGCACATTGGAATATAATTTTTTTAAAGGACCTATAGAAATATGGATCCTCAATATTCGTTTGTGGAAAATGAATAACGTAATGCGTTAGTTCTTAAACTAGACAAAGACATAAGACTCATTGGAATGTAAAAATTCCTAAATTAATACAAATTAAAAAAAACTTCCCATTTTTGTTTCTTTATAATAATAAAATACTAAAAATAGTTTTTTTTTATAATAATAATACAATTCTTGCTTAATACCTTCACAACAAATTGTGTCAGTGCAGAGAGTGAGGGAACTACTAACATAAGCACAAAATCCGAAAGTTGTAGTAGTATATGTTTGAGAACCACTGCTTTAAATCATTGTACAGCCTTGCTAGAGAACTGCAACTGACCGAAAAAGGGTAGAGCAGCAACTACATAACTTAACCCATTTCCAACCGGTTTTCGATTAATCGAACGCATAATTTGTCTATTTTCAACAATTTTTTTAACTATGAAAGTAAATGATGTCAGGAAGATCGTTGATATCATATATTACTTTACATCATTAGCTCTTTGAAAATAGTATGCACCATCACCACCGTAATTTTAAAGCCGGTGGGGGTGTGGTTGAAAAATACCTTGCCGGTAGACCTTTCTTGTTAATACAATGAAATATATATGTATAGTTAAAAAAAAGAAAGTAATGATGAGGTCTTTTAGCCAAAAAACAAAGCTATCTTTTTCAATAAAAAAATCAAGACCTGGCAACACCTGGATGACACAGGTATGAGTCAAAGTTAATGTTCGATTAATTGAACGTTTTCGCTTATTCCATACCATAAAATCCCATACAAATACGTAATTTCAAATTTTACCAGCAAACGACAGCGTCTTACCCATTTCTATTGTGCTAACACGAAAATAGAAATGGGATAAGCGCCAACGTTTGATTAATAGAACATTTGATTTTTTGACATAACAAAAAAAAAGATGGGTTTAAAAATTTTTGATGACTGATTTGGAATCAGGGGACCCTAATTACTCTATAAATATACTTTATATCAAAAAAATTCAACAATTTTTGCAGCACGGCAGAAAATGGGTTAATACAGGGTTTGCTTAAACTACTTCAGATCAATATTATTCATTTGACGTTCGATCCACATTAATTTTCCCAACCGTGATGGTATAAACTCTTTCCCTCATTCCAATACAATTTTTGCACTCGCTGATAAAGGCCGCAAAAACTGTAATTTCACAAAATTTTCACATGGCACGCCAGTGTGACCTCTAGAGGTGCCAAATATAAAGCCCGGTTCAATTAATTTTTCATCCCTAACAACTCTTTTTAAAATACCCATTCATATTTGACACCCTTCTAAATCGCCCCCAACAAAAACACAAAAAATAATAATGTGTTCCACTTCTGGAAGTCCCAACGAAAAAAAAAATTTATAAGGTAAGTAACCCAAATAAGGCCAACCTAACGGTTTTTGCCAGACAGAGAGAAACGGGGTTTTTTTAAACTTATTTTTGCAATTTTGTATTTTTGTTTATTCAATTTTTTTTTTTCAAAAACATAAAAATAAAGCATGAAAAATTAAAAAATATATCCAGCTCAGAAGGTTTTAAAAAGGTCTGATTTTTGCCATATTTTTGCCAGACCACCATGTCTAAATAAGGCCCAATATAATTTCAATATAATTTCATTAATCAAGTTTTTCTCGGAATACACCACAGTTAGATTTGATCAATTAACCTTTTTGTTTTCGTTAAAATACCTTTCTTGATTTTTAATTCAAAGCTGGACATAGGCAATAGTTCATTCGTAGAATAACGGACTTTTACTGCGAGCAAAATATTACATCAACCACGTTGTTGACGCTACCGCTGACTTCGTTCGACTGTCACTCGCTTCACAGATGCGCAATCGAAGTATTTTTTTCGAGATGCAGATATGAACATGTTTAAACGTGCAAAAAATCATTTTTCAGGGAATGCAATAAATGTGCGTATTAGAAATCGGGCCTTATTAAGGCTTGGGCCTTATTTGGCGAAGAGACCTTAGTTCATATTTTTCAAGTAACACCTCGATAGATCAAATGTAAGCACTGATCCTATTTTATTTTATTCACAGCCAACATTTTATTTAAAACTACTCATCCTGTATTTGTCACCTAAAAAACACATTTTTAGCTCAAAGCTTATTCCCAAAATCTTTTTTATCTTGTTTTTTCTTTTACCATCTTTCTTTAAATAAAAACTGAATACGATTAAAAAACTTTGTACGAACATTTAACAAAATGTAATATTGTTTCAATTGAACACTTCTAATCTTTTGTTTTTATATAATAAAATAACTTGTTGATGTATAAATGGTCAAAAAAACGGGTGTGAGTGTAAAGCAAATTTTAAGTCATTCCGTACTTTTCAGTTAAGACAACAAAATAAAAGTTTTCGTTTTGCATATTCGCAATTCGTTACACAAAAATTATAGTTCAAATTATGCTTATTAGGGGTGGTCCCTATATATGTCACACATTTTGTCCTCCCACCCCATATTATATATAAATACCCCATATATTTTAATTCCCTCCTAACCATGATATTAACACCACTGGTGGTTAGAAATATTTGAACTTTTTTCACATAAATTATTTTTTAAGCTGTCGAACTTCGTAAAAAATATAAAAACATTTTGAAAAAATGTATTTTCATCAAAAAATTATAAGGGGTAGCTCATGATTTTCGATGACAGAAACTGTTTATTGTATTATGTGTCAAAGTGAAGCAATTCTTGCAAATAAATGATAAGTCATATGAAAAATAAAAAATAAATTGGCCATTTCAACCCTAGAAAGGACTTTGACAGAGCTTCTGAATTGATCAATTGTGTTGTGCGTGTTATTCAATTTTTGAACATAAATGATCGAGAACTGGACCTACGCGTTCAATGCCGACTTAGAACGGCTTATGTTCTCAAGAAGCTTTACATGGCAGTTTTTTTTACTCTCTGAGTCTGTAGAGAGGTGAGGACCGAACATAAAAATTAATTCAATTAAGAAAATATTCTGTCTGAGTTGGGAATTGAACCAAGGCTAATGCGGTTCCTTAGCTTGGGGGCCACGCACTCTACCCACTAGGCTACGGCCGCTATGTCATATGAAAGAGTGAGGGGGAAACAAATTTTTTAAAAATGTACATCAAAAACAACTTTTGGCCTTTTTTTTAACAAAAATTTAATATTTTAGAGGTTTTTTGAAAACAATTTAAAACATAGAATTGGTGAGGTAACGGTGAATGTTTTATTTTTTTTTCCAAAGTTATTTAATTGAACTTTCAGGTAAAAAAAAATTTGATGGAAATCAAATAGAAAATGACTGAGATATTTGCTTGCAAAATCAAAACTTGAAATTTCTATCGTTTTTGTTCTCATTCTAAGGCGATGCCCTTGCTTCAAGGAAATATGTTGCACTAAAAAATTTACAGTTTTGATGTCATAATAATGGGAATTTTTAACATACTATCCGGGGAAAATATTACAAAGAAAACTTTCGTATACCGTTATTCTTCGCAACCAACGACTTTTCATACAAAAATACGTTATATTAAATAAAGCTACAGTTTTCGAGATATCGCCATAAATTTAATGCCAAAAAACGTATATTTTTTATTTGGAAGAAATTTCACCATCGCAATATATTCACAAGTGTTACATAAAAAAATGCTTATTGTAGGGTATCCGTAAGAAATAGCGAAAAATGTCTGGAGCATTTGTAGTACATCTTAGCAGAGTAAAAAATGTCTTCTTTTAAATTAAATTTTATTTAAGAAATTCTCTTTCAACGCTCATACTTCAGGTCAAAGGTCACTAATCGAAAAACCAATCAAATTGTGCACGCCTCCACATCCAACCCTTTCATTCGATACATCAATTACTATTCTAGACCCTGCCAATCTTGACATCTCAAAAATCCTTACTGAAATAGATATATAAGCAGATGATTTTCATTTAAATATTTAAAGTAATTATTAACAATAGAATTTAAACTTGAAAACTATTTTAAATACAGAAAATATAATATAAAATATAAAACAGAATTAAAATAAATTGGTCAATAAATGGGTAAAGATATTCGTTTTGGGAATCACACTTTCTCATTTACATTATAGCTAGTTCGTGCCTTAAGTCTTTCTGCCATTTTTTTCAACTTTAAACAATTTTGTGCATACCTACAGCTAAAGACCTTTCTTATGATAAATCAAGTGTTTCTGTAGTGTTTTTAGATTTCCTGGAATAAGTGGACCCTTACAGGAATAAATATATAGATAATTCATATAGATAAATATATAGATAGTTCATTTCTAATAATTATAGTTATTTCACTTCAAAAATATGCTTGATTTTAGCAAAAACGAATTAAAATTTGATATTCCAATTTATAATGACTAAGCAAATATTTGCTTAAATCAAGTAGGAATTTGCTTTTGCTAATTTATAAAAACTTAGCAAAATTTTATTTGAATTTAATCATAATTTTGCTAAGTTATTATAAGCTGGAATAGCAAATTTTGATTAGTTTTTGCTGGAATCTAGCATAATTTTGAAGTAGCTGAGATTCAAGCACAAGTTTTGCCACAATACAAATTAAGCAAACAGTTTTCTCCGTGTACCGAGTGATTATCCAACAAAATATCAACAAATTTTGTATCTTTTGTTTTAAAGGAGCTGTAATCGTCCAAATTTGAAACGTCTGTTTTTCATGTAAAAATTTAGATAAATAAAATTTATTTTTAATTTTAGCTTTGGATGATAACAGCTCCGCTAAAATAAAAGAAGCAAAATTTGAAGATATTTCGTTGGATAATCTAAGCATTTTAGCTTCGCTGCAGCACATGACTCGACAGTGGTTGATATATTGATGGAAAAATTTCTTTTTTTTTCTAGAATACAAAATATTACTTTTTATTTTGTCGTAGATAATTTAGACTCTAGATCAATAATTGTACTAAGAACTAGCCAAAAACGTAAAATACCCTGTATCTTGAAAATTGTATTATAAAGGTGGAAACTGTGTACAGATTTGGAACCAGTGTTGAAAGTACATATAGAAATGATAACGTGTTAACCGGATCCGAAATTTGAAGACTAGTATTTTTTTTCCAAACATGTCTGAATGAGCTATTTAGAGCACTACTATTATTTTGCACATAGTTGTATACATTAGCTCAGTTCAAAAATATATGGGGAAAATGATATTCAAGGAGAATCACCACCCGAAGGAATTAATGCTATATCTGGAGCACCTTGTTTATAATTCATGCAGCTTTAACCCTAATCCTACCGTTGTGTGGCTTTGGATCACATTTGATTTTAAAATTATTGTTATTATTAAATAAGTATTTTTTTTGCATTGAAGCTTATTTGTATTATTAAATGAATTAGTTTTCTAGAAGTTAAGAGTAAAATAAATTTTGTGGCATTAACCGTTATTTTTTATTTATATAAAATATAAAATACGAACGCATCACACTGAGATGCGACTTTGGGTCACACTTCTTTATGTTTTCTCGCATACCTATGTAAGCACTCGAAAATAAGTTTGATCATTTCAGCGAACTTATGCGACCATGAGCTTTATAAATTCTGTAAATTCTCTTCTTTCCCCTCCATTTTGATTTTCAAGATAATGGATTGCATGGAAAAGTAAGATAAAACGAATTAGAAGAAAAATATGGTTATTAGAATTCATTAAAAAATATCATCCATCGCAAAGTTATTTTCGATAGCTTAACAAGCTACCCTCTCTATGGAATGCCATAGAGGTCCTTTGAGGGTTTAAGTAGATGTGTTATTTTCATTAATTTTTTACAAGCTTCGAACTTCTGCAAACTATGTTGTCATATTAACATATGCTGGAACTTTTCTGAAAAATAAATCACCTCAATTTTTTTCAAAAAAGAATCGCGAAAGAGAGAGTAGTATCTTCGGTATTCGCAGGAATACGACGATTGTAGCCTATGTGTCTAAGAATATCAAATACGTTATTCTGCTGTCTAAAATGCACCATGACAACGAAATAGATGAAGTTTTAGGTACTGGTATATCATTTGAAAGAGTAATGCTAAAGGCTCTGCAACAAGCATTCGTCAACGATGAAACATGTGTCACAGACCACATTATCACTTTGAATATTTTTACTTGTTATTCTGTTTTATTACAAATACATATGTTCTGATCTTTTGTTGTCTGAAGAAAATATTTTTTCGGCAGTATCTCATACGTCTTTTTACGAATAAATCGTTTTGAATTGAATCCTGAGTTTTTCAATAATTTAACTGTTTTCATCCAAGCCAATTGCATCTTGACAATTTTCAGAAGTGGGATGGAACTGTCGTGCTGTACAGTCACCAAGTTAAAAGAGAAACTCCGCGATTTGAATTTGAAAACGTCGGGATCAAAGGCAGAGTTAATAGCGCGGTTGCACGAAAGTGGTGTCACGGAAATCACCAACGAGTCCGGTAATTCAGTACACAGTAGGGATTCATCCGTGGAAGGTTCACCAGAGGTTTCAAATGAGTCAAAGGAGGAATCTGCAATGAATAAGTTACGGGATGACGTTAGCGTGCTCCGGCGTTCAATGGAGACGCTGTCCCAACAGCTTAATTCTGTCCTCAGCGTGACTCAAGCGAGAAGTCAGGAAAATCTTCCGAGTGTTCCAGAAGGCTCCTACACAACAGATTTGTTGTATTTTTCACCGAGTGCTGCTCAACAGAATCCAACACGCACGCAAAATGGTTGTGCATCGTCGTCAAGTGCACAGCCACATGGTACACAAATTCGCACACAAGCACAATCGTTCGATTCGAATCCTAATGCAACGTTTGCTTCATCGATTATACACACCCAAACGCAACCATTCGTTACAGTTGCGTGTGCGCCGTTTTCTTCTTGCTCAACGTACACACAAACACAACCGCTGGTTTCCGTTGTCAACGCTTCGCTCTCATCATGTGACACTAACACACAACCATCTTTGTGTTATCCCTACGGGGAAAAGAACCGGTTCTGAACCTATCACGTGATAGACCCTCAAGAGATAGAGACCGGTCCCAATTCTGCCACCAACATATGAAACCGACCGGTCACTTTTACATGGCACTGTCATTGACAGAGGTCAATTGCCACCTGCTTCATCACCTTGGACCGGTTCAGTAACCGGTCCAAAAGAGTATATTGTGGGCTGTTTTGACAAAAAAAGAACCGGCTTAGAACCTATCACGTGATACGTTCCCAAGGGATAGGGACCTGGCCCAATTCTGCCACCAACTTATGAAACCCACCGGTTACTTTTACATGACGTTGTCATTGACAGGGGTCAATGCTGCTGCATCACCTGCTGCATCACCTTAGACCTGTTCAGTGACCAGCCTAGAAAAACAGATTTGTGACCTATCCTATTGAGATCCCACCCACAACTTTCCATATTTTTATGAAATTACACAAAGCTTACATTTTAGTAATATATTATTTTAATTTAATATATGAGAGCAACTGATGTTCAACGAATTTATGTATAAAAAAATATTTAAAAAAAAAATTAAATCCAATGAGCATTTTGATTAACTTAAAAATTAACAACTTGTGTTCAACGACATCATTTTTTGTATAAATGAACTAATTAGTAATCAAACTTGTGAAAAGTTTTTAGTTTTTTGTTTGGTATTTTTTCTTGACAAGTCAATTGCAATTTTTTCAAATTAATTAATTTTAATATAAACAATAGTTATAAAAAAAAAATGAGTTCCGATGAATATTTTGCTTAGGTTAAAAATTAACAACTTGTCTTCAACGACATCAAATTTTTTGTTTAAATGCACTGATTAATAATCAAACTTTTGAAAAGTTTTAATTTTTTGTTTAGTGTTTTCGCTAACGCCATTTATTGCACGTACATGATAATGTTATAATTTAGAGGATAGCCATTGGACAGGTTTTATCAATTCGTGTTGCAAGCTGCCAATGTCTCTTGCCGCCGAGAATTTGGCAGATCAATATAAAATCTGAACGTGTGGATGAATTTGTGTTACGCTCGCAATAGCACTGGAAAAAGGGTCAACAGGAATTTGAATTCGCTGTCGATGAAAATGCTAGACCAAATACAACAGCCGAGTGCTTGGATAAATTGCCTTCGTTGTTCAAGAAGAACGGCATGGTGACCGTTGGCAATGCTTTGACTATTTGAAATGGCGCTGCCTCTGTTATACTTGCCTCCGAGTAGGCTCTTAAGAAATATAATCTTAAACCCCGGTTGCCTACTCGTATCTGGACGTTTTGACAAAATGTTCTGAAGGTGTCTGGCAAGTAGCTAAGATACATCGATCTTATTGATATTAACGAAACTTTTGGTGCACAAACTTTGGCCTGCGCCTATGCACTTGGCATGCACAAGGCCATATTAAATGTTAACGGGGCTGCCATTGCTTTGGGTTATTCACTTACTGCCAGTGGCTGATTTGTAATAGGTCATTTGGTGCACGAGAGGCAATGCAAGAAACTCTAAAACTCACTTTTCTGGGACTGAATAAAATTCATTAAAATGTGCATGAAATTTAAAGATTCAAATAATAAAGGAGAAGGAAAAGCAATTAAATAATCGATCGATTTAGCCCAAAACTTTGTTAAATAATTATTCTGTGATTTATGCAAATTTTTACCTTTCCAACTTTGAATTTCCACACAATACGAATACAGGTTTGAGTTTTAATAGATCTGTCTCCGCTTTTATCTTTCAAAATAGGTCCCGTGCCGAGTAAAATGAAGTCTGTCCCATAAAAGGAACAAAAAACCTGTTCCATGACGAGTTATATCAGACCTATCCTGTGATAACTGTTCATTTGAGCTGTCACGGGACCAGTCTTTTAAGAGCACTTGACTCTGCTTTCCCCGTAGGGATTTTTCGCCACATTATATTTTTACTGGACAAACACAAACACAGACATCCGCATCGGCTGTTAACGCACCGCTCTCCGGGTACGTACCACATACGCAAATTCAAAAATCGGCTCCTTTTGCACTTTCGTCTGGTTTACGCTCACAAACACAGCTATATGCTCAGCAAAATGGTGTTAACTTTAACATACCGTCAAATAGAGCAACAAAAATCGTTTAACGACCTCATTAATAGTTTATGTAACAAGCCTGTGCTTACATTATACGACTTTAATGCATGCCATGAAGTACACACGGACGCCAGCGCGGTCGGGTTAGCTGGAGTATTGCTGCAATCAACCAACGGGAAGAATTGGAACCCAGTGTTTTATTACAGTCGCCACTGCACAGAAGCTGAAGCAAAATACCACAGCTACGAGTTGGAAATCCTCGCAGTCGTCGAATCTTTGGATCGCTTCCGCGTGTATGTTCTGGGAAAACCATTTAAATTGGAAACAGATTGTTCTGCTATAGCAAAAGTAAGAGTCAACAAGGAATTAATACCAAAAATAGCTCGTTGGTGGATTAAAATTTTAGACTACGACTGCGAATTTGTCCATCGCCAAGGTTCACGCATGTCTCACGTTGACGCATTGAGTCACGCGCCTGATTTGCCACCCAAACCCGTCGACCCGTGTAGATTCGTTTTGAAGGTGACAGCAGCCGAAAATGACTGGCTTCTCACCATGCAACTGCAAGATCCTGGACTGCTAAATATTATCGCTATCTTAAAAGGAGAAGTCAAATATAACGAAGAAAAACAAATAAAACGTGAGTATTGTCTGAAAAATCACCTGTTATATCGTGTAGAAGATGGGTGTCTACGTTTTGTTGTGCCGAAGTCAGTCCGCTGGCGAATCGTCAAGCTGTGTCATGACGATGTTGGGCATTTTGGGTTAGAGAAGACTATCCAACGAATAAAAGAGAATTTTTGGTTCCAAAAGATACGCAAATACACTAAAGAGTACCTTGCTGCATGTGTCCAATGTTGCTATAATAAGTCCAAGAGTGGAAATCCAGAAGGGCGGATGTATTTTTACCCTCCAGGAAAAATCGGAAGGCTTTCATCCTAAAGTGATAAATAAACATTCCCCACCGTATCTTTTGAAAGCTTAAGGGTAGTTTTGTATTTATATTGTTTCCCCACCGCTTCTTTTGGAAGCTTAAGGGAAGTTTTGTATTTATATTGTTTCCAAACCGCTTCTTTAAGAATGCATGTGGAAACTTTTATTTATTGTCAAGCAATGACAATAGAAAATATTAATATCATTGTTTTCTAACCACTTATTGTAGGATTCGATAGTCTAGTGGTAGCGCGCTCGACTCTCGCTCAGGGGTCCCGGGTTCGAATCCTGGCCGGATCCATTTTCATAACAAGGGAGAGGAATGGTTCCACATTAATTCTTAAAACAGGGAAGAGGACTGCTTCCAATTCACTTTATGGACAGCGGAGAGAAATGTTTCCACATGACTTTTTAACACAGCGGGGAGGAATGTTTCCCTCTAATGACATGCTATGTTAAAAAAGCAATGGAGTGTGCAACAAAGGGGAATGCTTCTTACATTCCATGGAATGTTTCCTGGTAACATCCGGTAATGCTCACATTTCCTGGTGGGTAGTGACCCCGAACCAATACCGTTTCGCCATATTCATATCGACCACCTAGGACCTTTCATCAAGAGGAACCGTGGGAACATCTACGTTTTAGCTATTTCCGACGCATTTAGTAAATTCCTAATAGTCAAGCCCGTTCGCAATACTAAAACACAACCGGTCATCAACGTCCTAAATGAGATGACAAGTTATTTTGGACTACCAAAAATAATCGTTTCCGACAGAGGCACCGCCTATACCTCTAAAATCTTTGAAGACTACTGTGAGCATAACCACATGCAACACGTTAAGACCGCTGTTCGTACGCCCCGAGCGAATGGTCAGGTTGAGCGAGCCAACCAGATCATCCTCACATTTATTCGAACTACCACAGAAAATCCAAAAAACTGGGACCTAAAACTCCGGGATCTACAATGGACTGTCAACTCCCAAAAAAACTCTACATCTGGATTCAGTCCCACCGAACTGGTTTTCGATTTTAAACTTATCGACGTGGTTCATAACCATCTTATTGCTGCCCTACACGATGACGCTTCGAAAGACATCACTGACTTCAATATCACTGAGAAACATGAGCAAGCCATCCAAAACATAGCTGCTGAACGAAAAAAATGGAAGATGCGTTTCGACAAGAAACACTCTGAACCAACCATCTATAGCGAGGGGGATCTGATCGTTTTGGAAAACGAAGCTTCAGCGACCGGCGAATCAAGAAAACTCGAGCCGAAATATCGCGGGCCGTATATTGTCGCCCGGGCCCTTGGCAACGATCGATACCTGATTGAAGATGCGCCTGGAATGCAGATCTCGTCTCGAAAATTCTGCTCCATCTACGCAGCACACAAAATGAAACCCTGGTGCGTGAGTGCCCCAGATCTGGATCACTATTCTGATGAAGACTCTGACGGAATCGAGGACGATTCACAATCAGAATTGGCCGAATTGTCACAGACCACATTATCACTTTGAATATTTTTGCTTGTTATTCTGTTTTATTAAAAATACATATGTTCTGATCTTTTGTTGTCTGAAGAAAATATTTTTTCGGCAGTATCTCATACGTCTTTTTACGAATAAATCGTTTTGAATTGAATCCTGAGTTTTTCAATAATTTAACTGTTTTCATCCAAGCCAATTGCATCTTGACACATGACACATGTTTCCAAGACGACCATCGAAAAAGTGCTGATGCGAATGTCGCCGAAATATATGCAATGAACATTCTGAGTCGTTTGCAAAAACTTCATCATAAATAAATAAACTCTAATTATTTCCTTTTTTAATGTACTAAGTAAATTATTTAAAAATAATAATATATACATAATTTTAACTATGAGGTATTTAGATTTAGTAAGTTTTGAAGGCAATAACAACAATAACATCCCTGCATAGAGCCAATCACACAGCTCCTTCCGACTAGACAGGATGTTTCGAAAGGAGCTACAAGCTCTATCTTCGGTCAAGGTCATGCATAATTGAATATCAGGTTGTGTCAATATCCAGTTTTCAGTAAACAGTTTAGCTTTCTTGTGGAAGCAAAAAACTCTCACAATCCGTTTGTGGATTTCGGCAAATTCGTTGAACTCCAAAGAAGAATAGTGAAAAAGAAGAGGAAACTAGAGCAGACTTCCTGGCTGAGTTTAAGGCTTGACCTAAAAATAAAAATTCCTTTGCTTTAACGTCGTGTATTTAAGACGAATTTATTTGAACAAGTAACAGATCTTATAGAAATAAAACAATGGGTTGGGCACTGCTGAATCACTCAATACTACTGCAGACTACAAACAGTTTGTCTAGTCTGCTTTGTGACTGACCCTATGCAGGGTTGTTGTTTTTTTTTGTTGCCTTCTTCAAAACTTTCTTGATCTAAATAGCTCATAAATAAAATCATGTTTCTTTTACATGAGTGATCCAAAGTCACATTGCAGTGGGATACGTTAAAAAAAGACGCAGTAGGAATAGGGTTAAATATAAAAATATGGGTGTCCCTATTTCTTTGCACATCACTGTATGAATTTTTTAACTTTAAGTCTTCTTCGTCAGTTTTCTCCAACTAAAGGAGAAAACCACTGGTAGCGCCATCTAAAAATTAAATGCATTTTTTTAATTTTCATTTTCATATTTTGACAAAACATAATTTGGCAAAGTTGATTGTTTTGAATCACCCTAATATATATATATATATAAAGAATTTATATATAAATCCTCAAGGTTTAAAAAACTACGTTTCCTGATGATATTGATATACATAAGTATAGACAATAGATATATACTACCTCTAGTAAAAAAATCCAAACAAATACTGAAAGATGGTGTAATTTTCAATACATAATAAAATCAACGATACATAAAAAATAAGAACAAA
Source organism: Dichetophora obliterata (assembly GCA_963920525.1). Classification (NCBI taxonomy): domain Eukaryota; kingdom Metazoa; phylum Arthropoda; class Insecta; order Diptera; family Sciomyzidae; genus Dichetophora; species Dichetophora obliterata. The sequence goes on from OY986437.1 coordinate 58,308,594, forward strand.
GGAACTTCAATAACGCAAAGAATAAATACAATAAAAATTTTGTAAATTCGCTTGTGCACTCCAAACTATGCCCTACAAAACTGCCTAAAATAAATCAGCACAACGTTATTAAATACTTTTTCCCAAAGACAGCTAATTGGAAAATTTTAAAGACTGTTCTAAAAATGTATTACTAACGTGCCCCACTTAAAAATCCAAAAATAGAACAAAATTCCATATGATGAACAAACGAAAAAGAACGCGTATGTTTTGCCTGATGATATCATAGCCTGTGAATAGTGAGCATTAAAAGGCAATGCATTATTTTTATGCCTGCTTTCCAAATACATATCCCCAGCATAGATTAAATGTATACTGTATGATTAATATAAAGGCAGGAATGAATATCAAGGAACATAAAAATGTTGTAAACATCATCAAACTAGCAGATATAAAACGAAAATGAGAACAAGTAAATCATAAGAATAAGCAAATAACTCAGAGATGAAAATATTTAAAAAATCTTATTCAAGTACAACATGTTAAAAAGCCCAACAACAATTACCAAAAATAGCAATTTCGAAAACAAAAATCAATTGAACACAAACAAAAATCGAGAGGAAAGCGAGCCAAACCAAGTGGCTAAAGGTGCCAGAGAGCGAGGAATATTAAAAATATATTAAGATCATGCTGATGATGATGATGATTGCAAAAGAGTGTTCTACACACACACACACACACACACACACACACACTTATGCAGACAAACTGCCACCCCCACTTAAAAGTGATCGAAAATAAAATACAACAATATTTCCTAATCCCCCACGACCCAAAATAAGCAACAGAAGACAAACGACTAAATCTAACTAAAGATCGAGCAATAATCAACGTCTGCGATCTAGAACAATATTGCAGAGTAGGAAGGCAAGATCAGCAAAGTAGGCGCTACTCTACTCTGTTTAGCGTACTCCAAAGTACGCCACCAACAGCCAGGTTATGACATCTAACAACAGCCTTGCCATATACGGCACTTTTGGACACCGCCACCGCCGCCAACAGCGTCGATCATAGCGAGAGATCGTTAGCAGCCGATCATGCTGAACAGCGCAGCATCATGCCTCTACGTGTGTCTTGCTTGCACCGGCGCATTGGAGGAATTTTGTCCAAACATTATAGTGGCGATGGTGTTGCTGCTTCTGCTGCTGTTCCTCTGCATGGCCTAAATGCCCGACGAAGGAGTCTATTTTTAGTTATGGAGCAGCGATTGCTGCTTGTTGGCGTCAAACGGCGATGTTTTGGATTTTGCCATTCGGGTCGTATAAAATCCAAGTGCCAACGTTGGGACACTTTAGTCATACAGTTGTGTTCCAAGGCATTCTGAACACATTTGAAATATTTTTTAAATTAATTTTTTTGCTCGTGGTTCCGTTAAAAAACACAAAAATCAAACAAAATGTGTGACGATGAGGTTGCTGCTTTGGTCGTAGACAATGGTGCGTTAACACAGGATTTTTTCTGGGGAAAAATATTTAAGACAAAAAAAAATTAATTTAAACTATGTGGAATAATAAAAGTGGATTAAGGAATTGGAAGAAAGTGTTTGGAAAAGTGTAGAAATTGACTACTGTTATTGGAGAAAAGCTTTTTGGAGCAAAAAAATGAAAGTGAAATATTGGAGAAAACGAAAAGGATTTGGATTTGATGAGTTTAAAAAGTTTTTGGAAAAATTTTTTGGAATAATTGAAAAATGACTACTTTAATTTACAAAAGCCACTTTTGCGAGCTGTAACGTTTAAAATTTTATAAAAAATTTTACCTCAATTCTAACACTAGACTGTTTATCATTGATTTTGCTAATTATACAAAGAATTTTTGACATCAAATTAAAGAAAAAACATATTACCGAAATTTTCAAAAACTTTTAGTATTGAGTAATGTTTACTTTAATGTTCTAATATTACTTCAAAGATCTTTTTAAATTCATATTTTCGAAATTTTACGCTAAACTGTTACAATAACGTTACTTTTGCTTAATTTTACTGATAATAATTTAAATTTAATTGTAAATGATGCTCTGGAGCAGTTGTGAATTAGCTCACCAATATTAAAAATTGCAAAACAAAGTGAACTGAGTGTCGATCTTAATGAATTCTTCAGTCTTATATGTAAAAAGCTATTTAAATCAGTTGTCTTTTAAGAAACTTTAACTGAAAAGCTTGGGATTTAAACTATTAAATCTTCTTAAAATATTTGGAGTAAAACTTGAGGAATTTTTCAAAATTATCTATTATAACGGTTAAATTTTAAATTTAAACACTAAACGAAATTTTTTTTTATCTATGATACATAAATTTTTCCTCCAGTGTCATCTGTTTTTTTTTAAGTATTCTCTTGAAGTCACCTGAGACTTTCTTCTCTCCAAATAAATATTAACTCTTGCAATTTTTTATCATCATTTTCGCAGCATTCTTTTTCAGTCCTAAGTAAGGCATTTTATTTTTCAATTTTTGTCTCAAAAATATAAGACTTTACATAAAACCAGTAGATTCCAGAGCACAATATTTTACTCCAGAAATTTTTTTTTAAATTTAAAGCATTGAATGTCAAAATTTTAATTCACTTTGCCTTAAGAATATTAAATATTTAATAAATAATTAAAAAACTAACAGGCTATGGTCCATGAAAACTATCGCAAGTAACTTTTGTTTCATGCTTAAAGCAATCAAATGAATTAATATCTTACATAATTTGAAAAATTACTTAAATTTAACTCTTTCTAAATATGTGACAGTTAATTTTTATGGCAAAATTTTTTTATCCAAAATGAACATTCATTGGAAAGGCATTCTATTTAGGTCTCGAAAGTCTAAAAACTACAACTTTTGTAAACTTTCCTGCTCGACACAACCGTAAATCTTCATTTCCATAAAAGCTAAATTTTGGTTCAAAATGTTTCCACAAGAATTTGGAGCTATTTATATCAAGATATGCAGTTTAAATTTTCCAACACACCTAACAAAAATTGCACAAAATAAAATCTTTCCAAAAATAGTTTTTACGCATTTCACACACAACGCAAACTCCAAAAACTTAAGAAACGGAAGCGTTAAAAATAGTTGGTCTTTTTTCCATTTTCTCTACATCAAAAACATTGTCTAATCAACACATTTTCTCCCACCCAAAATGTTCGTCAAATTTTGTTCTAAATTAATGTTTCTCTCTCTCTCTCTTTTTTCTTTTCTCCTAGGCTCCGGTATGTGCAAGGCCGGTTTCGCCGGTGATGATGCGCCACGTGCCGTCTTCCCCTCAATTGTCGGTCGCCCACGTCATCAAGGTGTGATGGTCGGTATGGGACAAAAGGATTCCTATGTCGGCGATGAGGCCCAATCCAAGAGAGGTATCTTGACCCTCAAGTACCCCATTGAACACGGTATCATCACCAACTGGGATGATATGGAAAAGATCTGGCATCACACCTTCTACAATGAATTGCGTGTCGCCCCAGAGGAGCACCCAGTTCTGTTGACTGAAGCCCCATTGAACCCAAAGGCTAACCGTGAGAAGATGACCCAAATCATGTTCGAAACCTTCAACTCGCCCGCCATGTATGTTGCCATCCAAGCTGTGCTCTCCCTGTACGCTTCCGGTCGTACCACCGGTATCGTTTTGGATTCCGGTGATGGTGTGTCTCACACCGTCCCAATCTATGAAGGTTATGCCTTGCCCCATGCCATCCTCCGTCTGGATTTGGCTGGTCGCGATTTGACCGACTACTTGATGAAGATCTTGACCGAACGTGGCTACTCTTTCACCACCACCGCTGAGCGTGAAATCGTTCGCGATATCAAGGAGAAGTTGTGCTATGTTGCTTTGGACTTCGAACAGGAAATGGCTACCGCCGCTGCCTCCACCTCATTGGAGAAGTCTTATGAACTTCCCGACGGACAGGTTATCACCATCGGTAACGAACGTTTCCGTTGCCCAGAATCCCTCTTCCAACCCTCATTCTTGGGCATGGAATCTTGCGGCATCCACGAGACCGTCTACAACTCGATCATGAAGTGCGACGTCGATATCCGTAAGGATCTGTATGCTAACATTGTCATGTCTGGTGGTACCACCATGTACCCTGGTATTGCCGATCGTATGCAAAAGGAAATCACTGCCTTGGCTCCATCCACCATCAAGATCAAGATCATTGCCCCACCAGAGCGTAAATACTCCGTATGGATCGGTGGTTCCATCTTGGCCTCCCTCTCCACCTTCCAACAGATGTGGATCTCAAAGGAGGAATACGATGAGTCCGGCCCAGGCATTGTTCACCGCAAGTGCTTCTAAGTTGTTCGCACAACAACAAAAACAACAACAACAACTCGAACACCACCAACAACTACAGCTACTGGCTGCTAGTGTGATATTCGTATTGCATGACGCCCTCAGAGATGCCCAACCACTTGTTAAAAATGTTTCAACCGAATGGTCCTTGGTTCCAGAATCCATTTATATCATCATGACTGAACATTTTATGTAAACCACCCCTTTCCCCCCACCCCCACCCCCACCCCCCTTCTAAAATACTTTTGTTCATTTTCATTTACCGCTATTGTTCTGTTCGTTCAACTTCGATTCAAATATTTATATTTTTATATTTTTATTTAGTTTTTAATACTTACATCAATAATAAATTCTTATTTTAAGGGGTTTTTTGCCACATGTAAAATAATTTAATAATTTCTTATGTAATTTAATTAAAACAATTTATAATTGTAATAAAAACAATATTTTTAGATTTATTTTTTCTTTTTTGTAGCTGCAAAATTTTGGTTAAAATAATTTTCAAAAATCATGATTTAGGCATAATAATAGTGAGAAGTAGGTCTAGAAATTGTTTAGAGGAATCTGCCAACAGAGTGACACAATTAAGTTTAATAACTGATGATGTCAAAACAATTCTGTGTGAAAATATTTTTTAGATAGGTCAGAGAAAAAATTGGTGAAGAATAAAAAAGAGCAAGTAAAAGAGCCTAACAATATATGCCTGTGTTTTTCAGTAAAGCTTTTGTAAGAATTTTGGTTAAAATATTTTTAAAATAATGCTAATTTGAGTTCGAAGAGGTCATTACCAATAAACTTTCTCTTATATTGAAATTTGATCTAAAGACTTTCTCTGCACTCTCTACTTAATAAAATGTTTTGAAACTAATGCATTCTATAAAGCTCTTTGGATAGTGCTCTTAGGCCGTATTTTTCTTTAAAAAGTCTATTTATAATTTTTTTTTATTGAGAAAATATGTTTTTCTAATCAGATCTTTTCCTTATATGGTAGGTACCTTGTGTGTATATCAAATTTTAGTTGCAATATGATTTTCCATGTTTTCCCATATTTTCTTTTGCTGTTTGTTATCTTGTTTTTCTCCGCAATCCAATACAGTTTCCGCCCAGTCTCTATATCATGAAATCTATTAATATAGTGATATGTATATTAAATATTTTTCAATACTTTTTGTTTTTATTTTTATAAATGGAACAACGTAGAGATCGTGGTATAAAGAGCAAAACATGTGTGGGCAAAACAATATAGTATGTAGTTGTATGCGATGGAGGTATTTCCAAAAATATAATTCTTGCAGCTCAAAATTTCAGCCCAATTTATATAAAAATTTTCCTACATGACTTATTAAATATTATGTTACAATCAAACGTTAAAAGTGATGGTTGTGATAAATGTTGTTTTATTAAAAAGATAAAGTACAATCCGAAGACATAGAATGACACAAACACAATCTCATGATAATAACCTGAAATCAGTTTAATACAAGCCATGATGCTCGTAAGGCCATTCTGCGTTATACACTCAAAAAAATGCATGCCTAAAATACACGAATTCTAGCTAATATGTGACGAAATATTTCGTGGTTTTAGTCTGCGAAAGTCTTTCGTAAATAAAACTCAATAATTTCGCGCATATTACGAATTTTTTCTTGAAATTTTACGAAGAGTTCAAATTCAAATTAAAATATGTCATTAATAAAAAGTTCGAAGAGAAATGACCCAAGAACTAAACCTTACGGAACTCCGCTGTTAAGATACTTATAATACGAGTAACTACAGTAAATGTTTACTCTTTGGGATCTACCATTTAGATAATTTTTAATAAAATTGACTGCAATTGAAAAAAGCTTAAGCATGTTTGAACATAACAGAGAATGATCTACAAATTTGAATGCTTTAGAAAAATCTTAAAGGCAGAGTAAAGTAGGATGTTCTTTATCAAAGGATAATCGAGTGTCGTCTAAGATTTTAACTACTCAAACTGCTCACACTAACTCAAAATGTAGGGCAAAATCATTTTAGCATACCTAATATATATGCCATCTTCTCCAACTGGACTTAATTTTGATTATAGACATGGCCACTTCTTATTCCGATACGCTACAAAAGTAAAAACTGCTTTTATTATGGACAGAATTCGTTCTGCTTTGATTGCAGCTTACATCGGGCAGTGAGTCAGAGACATGGGCATCCCCGGGAAGCAAAGTGGGCAAGTGCCCCCTAGGCTGTGAAAATTTTTATATATATTCATATTAAATCAAAAAAGATGTAAGTTGCAATTAAAAAATGATACAAGAGAAGCAAACACTTTCTAAATTGGAAGTTTCGCTTAAACTAAGGGATCTTATAACTTTGCTTATAAAAACTTCGTTTTTAGTTGTAGTGCGTAACATTTAGCAGGAACATTTTTAATTCTTTTGTCACTTACGGCTTTTTTGATTTTAGATGACAATGTTTTCATTATGTATGTAAATATATTTTAAAGAAAACACAATCATACTTTTTTTAGGTTTACTTAAAAATAAAGCTGAGCTTAACCATACATTTTTATATAGTATGTTGGGACACTCATATAGAATACCTGAATTCCTTCTTATGTAAGCAACTTAACGTTATCAAATGCCTTTCTAGCCCCAAATTTAACTGCAGTACTTACTCATTGATACAAGTAGTGAAATCTCTAGTTATATCAAAAATAAACTATGGTTTAATTCTGTATGGTTTTGCACCGAAGTCGGTTCTTAACAAAATAAAAACTGCTTTCAATTCTGCGATAAGAACTGCCCTCGGAGCTTTCAGGTCAACCCCAGTCAACAACATGCTATTCGAAGCAAATATTCTTACTGTAGAAAACCAAAGGGACCTACTATTAGCCAACCAATTCAAATTCATACTCTCTTGCCAAGATACCCCCCTTTTTAAGGTGATTAAAACTTTCCCAAGTAGTAATCAAGAACCAAAAGTTTTTCCTACAATAAAAAGAATAATTCGTAGCTGCCGTGATATCGACATCCCGCATGTACCAATAGTAACAACAAATAATGCGAGTATTAACTCACCTCCTTGGCTTCTTCATAAACTAGCTATCAATACATCACTTCATGAACAAATTAAATCCAACACAAATTTTTAGAAATTAAAGAACATTTAAAAAAACACACTTTTATCTACACTGACGGCTCCAAATCGAACAGCAACACTAGCTACAGCGTCACTTCGTGCACCAAAACTATTTAAGTCTCTCAACTCCCCCAATATAGCAGTGTATTTTCTGCAGAAATTATCGCCATCCATGAGGCATTGAACCACATTAAAAACAGACACGGTAATTTTGGAATCTGTACAGACTCTCTCGCATCTCTAAGCGCAATATCCATTTTTCCATAATTGTTAAGTTCCCTCAAATTACTCTCGTCTGGATCCCAGGTCATGTTAATATTGAAGGCAATGAATATGCCGACTGTGCAGCTAAATACGCTCTCTCAGCTGTACTAACAACAACTCCAAACTTCAACTTTAACGATATTAAACGCTTTTTAAAAACCTACCACTTCACTAAAAATAAATCAATTTGGAACTGTACCTCCAACTGGTACAAAGAGTGTAACCCGGATAAACTCTCTATCCATAATTATCTCATACAAAAACAAAAACCAATAAACAGAATAGACACAATAAAAATTCTGCGTCTACGCTAGGACATTCCAAACTCTCCCACGGTCATTTAATGGGTTTAAATGCCGATCCCATCTGCAACTGCAACATTCAACCTTCCAGCTACATGCTATCCCACTATCTCTTCGATTGTCCCATCTTCTCAATGCAAAGAAATTCTTTATTCCCTAATTCAAACACCTCATCACTTCTTCACAACCCTTCTCCTGGCAACATCAGCAAAATAATAAAGTTTTTAAAAAACTGTAGTATATATAATTTAATTTAAAAAAAAACAAAGTACATAACTATTCATAATATACCTATAAGCAGCTGAAGGCCATTGTTGCTATTGCTGCATATTTTATTCTTCTTGTTTATAAATAGATATTAATTTTAATTATTATTCTAATTTCTGTAATAATAATAATAATATATAGTATGTTGTACCCGTCGCTGTGATAAGTTACGATACCATTTCATTTAGTCTTGTTTCACGTACACTTTTCAGTACATAATCTCAAAAAATGTGTATATAAATATTACTAATAACTGCCTCCATTCTACGAATTAAATTCGTACTTTGTAGCCACGAATAGTATTCGTAGAATGGACGTTGTTTAGTACATATAACGAATATTTTATTCGTATTCGTACAAAAACATATTGTTATATTTTCGAATGATACTAATACCTTAGTGGCGACCGTAACCTAGTGGGTAGTGCGTAAGCTAAAGAACCGCGGTAGCCCGGGTTCAGTTCCAGCTTAGACAGAAAGTTTTTTCAATTGAATTAATTTTTCTGTTCGGTCGTCACCTCTCTGCAGACAATGGCAAACCTCAGAGAGTAAAAGTGCCATGTAAAGCTTCTTGAGATCATAAGCCGTTCGGAGTCGGCATAAAACACGCAGGTCCAGTTCTCGGTCATTTGTGATCAAACATTTCATAACACGCACAACACAATTAATCAATAGAAGCTAGGTCAAAGTCCTTCCAAGGGCTGAAATGGCCATTTTTTTTTATTTATTACCAATACCTTATAACAACAAAAAAATTCTGTCTGCGCTGGGCTTTGAACAGCGGTTCTTTACGTTACGGGATGTCCTCTTCCTATAGGCTCCGGCCACCTTGTAATCATACATTTTCTTCTGTTTGGCATTTGTTCAACAAACCAGGCTGAGTGATTGCGGTTGGAAATTTTTTAAACTGAACTAATACTTCGTACATTCTTTAATTATGCATACGATCAATCTACGAATGAATTTTATCTACCGATATTATTTTTACTAGTAAACCCGTGTAGCGTTAAAACGCCAAAATCAAACATATCCAGTTTTATTTTTTTGGTATTCATTAGGACATTTTGACTTTTTCTTAACATATTTCTGTGTAAACTTTATTAGAAGTTATAAAACCGAAATTGTTAGTTAGGATGCGCAGCCTACTGAGTAAAAAAAAATGAGTTTAATTTTTCTAAAACGGGTTTCTTATGTATATCATCCAAGAGACAATAACTTAATGTGAAAAACTCTAGTAATTAAATCAGGGCTGTTCACCTGGGTTCAAATTTGCTTTGATATGCTACACCCAATTGGGATTGCAAGTAAAAGTGAAGAATAAATTAGGATTTCCACTTGTACCTACAATACTCATCGCGTTTAAATAGTTGAAATGTAAATGTCTATAGCTGCCTTGGAATGTTCTTAGAAAGATGAACTGTTTACCCAAACGAAGTCCTCAGTTTTTAGCCTTAAATTTAACATCATAATTTAGGTTTAAATACTGCTCAGTCGAAAAAGCTGCTGTTATGTATATCAACAAACCAGGCCAAGAAAAACTTTTGGGATCTATGAAGAGTACTTAATTCTTCCCGTAGTGCTAAACGATATGATGATGTATATTGTAGTTGAGTTAAATTGTTGCTCACTACTATTGCGTGGTCTCCATTATGAACCAACCTTCATCACTAACCGGAAAGATAAAAAGATACGCCATGGGATCAACACTTGAATGCTAGCAACCTAAGCTTCGAAGACCTCCATCAACTGGATATATAATTAGGTCGCACTCCCTAACTGGACATCCGTTGCCTGCTCTAAAAACTGCTGCAACATCATTTCCTAAAAATTAAACGTCAGCTACAAATGAAACGGCAAATTAAAATATAGTTGATCAGCGAAATTTACATGACCTATCAGCGAAAATTACCATCCTAACATTTTTGTGTTGCGACATCTCAAGTTGAACTCAGACGCAAGTTGTAACTTTGCGAAAAATTTGTGCGAGAGGATTTTGAGCTGTAAGGTGTTCTGATAGATTACGCATGATCGAAATGTCGCATTCTGGATTTTTCTACAAAAGGGCCAAGATTCGGTTGGCTGCCTCCGTATCATGCATATAGATTTGTGCGTAAATAGGTTGTTTGCCAGAACAACCTTTGTGACAACATGAGTAGAGCTAGCTTCTTAATAAATGACTACAGAAATGAAGAGCTCGACAATAAATACATTTTTTCCTGAGTTGTCCAACGTCATTACGTTCTGGTCGTGCATTGCTGAGAGCTAACTTATATGTATTTGTTTTATGTCTTCTACAAGCTCGCAATTCTACACGGAAAAATTAAGCATTCTGTGCTCAAATCAAGCAAATAGGCTATCAGTTTACACACAGGCGTAAATTTCTCAATTCAAGCATTGTTTTTCTAGAATTGAGGAAATTTACAACACATGATATTAAGAAAAAAATACTCAATTCAAGCAATATTTGCTTAAAACTCAAGAAAATTTTTTCTAAATGAGAAAAATTTGCTTGATTCAAGTAAACATTGGCTGAAAACTAGAATAATTTGCTAGATTTGAGAAATTTATTTTTCTTGAATTGAGAACAATTTGCTTGATTCAGGTAAACAATTGGCTGAAAACTAGAATAATTTGCTTGATTTGAGAAATATATTTTCCTTGAATTGGGAACAATTTACTCGATTCAGGTAAACAATTTACTGAAAACTAAAATATTTTACTTAATTTGAGAAATTTATTTTCCTTCAATTGAGAATATTTTGCTTGATTCAAGTAAATAATTTACTAAAAACTAGATAAATTTGCTCGATTTTCACAAAGCAACAAAACTTTCGCATGCTTCTCTGGAACACATTTGCGACAGTGATCTTGAACGTAGATTTTGTTGTCTACCGACTCTTTTGCAACAACTTCAAGATTTTCATGATTGCTGTAATTCGCTGAATTGTTCGAAGGCGACAAATCTGCGTTTGCTTAAATTAAGAAAATATTTTCTTGATTCAAGTCTTGCTTGTTCCAGGTTTTAGAATCAAGTATTTTATGCTTGGTTCAAGCTGTTGTTTATTTTGATCAATTTTGGCAATAAATGCTTACTACAATGGGTTTATTCTTAATTTTAGTTTTTAATGCTTGCTTTGAGCAAATGAGACTCAATTTTAAATTTTCTTATATCAAGCAAAATATTTGCTTAATATGAGAATATTATTTCCCTCCGTGTAGCATCTGAGAACGATGTATCCCAACAGCGGATTTGCCAGTGGCTACCATAGAACTAATACAGAATAAATTACCAGGTAAGGAAGCATTACTTTTTTCAAAAAGTAATGCGTCTGCATATAGCAGAAGTAATTAACTCATACCTCATTACCTGTAATGTAGCATACAAGGAAAAGTAATGCAGTGATTTTGCAAATATCCGAATAACTTAATACAAGTAGTATCCCAGTGTGCCAAACGGATCCGTTACGAATCCGTAAGGAACTCACTTCTTCGTACATTTTGTCCGAAACGGATTGCGTTTCGCATCCGGAACGGATCCTTTTTCGTATGAAATTCCTCTCTCCGTTACGGACTTCAGTTACGAATCCGTTTCGGACTTCAGATACGAATCCGTTTCGGACTTCAGATACGAATCCGTTTCGGACTTTAGATACGAATCCGTTTCGGGCTTCAGATACGAATCCGTTTCGGACTTCAGATACGAATCCATTTCGGACTTCACATACGAATCCGTTTCAGACTCTTTTTTTAAATAATGCGAACTCACAACGGACTCGTTTTTTAAAAATAGTTCTTATTCAAAAAGGGACAATAATGTTTATGTATGTTCAACATTTTTTATTTTTTTGCTAATTCAGTTCTTACATTCTACATATTACATTTTAAAGAAGGAAATTTACATTGTACATTGATATAATGTATAATAAAAATGAAAATAACAATAAAAATAAGTACACAATTGTATTTCGTATCCCTAATCTACTGAAAATAAAATAAGAAATTGTAAAACAAATTTAAGACTGTCTTTTATGTTAACGTTGTGGAAATTTTTTTGAAGGATTCGTAACGGGTTCGTCGAAACATAAGATTCCTCTCAAAAATACGAATTGCTTTTTTCATTTTTTCGGATCCGCCTCGGACTCAGAACGGACTTCAGGAACGAATCCGTTTCGGACTTCAGATACGAATCCGTTTCGGACTTCATATACGAATGCGTTTCAGACTCTTTTGGCGGATTCGTAACGGGTTCGTAACGGGTCCGTCGAAACATAAGAAAGCGCAGTGCGTATTGACGGACTCGCATCCGTTTTTGTGCACATTGGGATGTTACTCCATAACTTCTAGGTAATGCTGAAGGGAGGCGATCACTTACCTCCTGTCTCATTCAATGTTAAATGTAAGGCCTTTTATGCATAGTAAGGTAATATAGTCGGAAGTAGTGGTCATTACAACGTAATTGATGCTCCATATATTCGGAATATATTCCATCCGCTACTGGGATACTACGTCTTGTCCTTACACTTACATTTGCGCATGCAATACCTCGTATCCGCTACTTGCACATACACACAGACGGTGATAGTAAAATTTTTCAGGAGTGCAGAAAAACTGATTTTATTATAAACTATTGAATAGATTTTCAACTAAACTAAATATTTATTGAAATTAGATATTTGTTTTTTCTCAAATAAGCAGTTAATGTAAAATTTAAATGAATGAATCAATCAGGAATGATCAAAATTGAAATGAAATAAATTTTTGTCTTAATGCAATATACGCGGTGTTGCAAGTGGCGGTGTTGCAAGTGGGGGATACACGGTATTCCACACGCAACGACGATATAATGTTAGCATATTTAATTTCATACCCAAATTTATTTTTAATGTACAGAAGTAAGAATATTGCTTGATTTAAAGTTGAAAAATGCTGGAACAAAAATGTTTCATTACCAGTTTCCAATTTCTTATTTAATTTTTGTGTAAATTTTTAAAATTTTCAAAATTTTACAACCAACAGTTTAGAAATCTTTTTTCAACTGTAAGAAATCATTCTATTATCACTTTGATATTGAATATACCATAGCCTTAGCTGTGAAATTATAAAAGATTATTCGTCAGTATAACAGTTTCATAGCTATTAGCCGATAGGTGGCGCTAAATACCTCACATATGTTTAGGCATATGCTGAAATTAAGTAGAGAAAAAGCAACATAACAACAACAATTATATGTTATCTCGCTATAACTTTAAAAATATAAATTTTTAAGAAATAAAAATCCTGTTTGCGCATGTACAGGTCTAAACCTACTAAACCATACTAACTGCATTTAACTGTAAATTTATTAAGATTGGAAAAGCCTTACGCCGGATAAAATTTGCGTTTGCGTAATATTTATAAGATTCGTAAATAGTACGAATGCATTAGTAAATACTACGAATGTATTGGAAGAAATTGCGAAGTTATTCGTACGAGGATTTGACGAATGTTAAGAAATGATATCACTTATAAGTCGAATATCATTCTTCGGAGCATCTGATTGCAAGGAGCATTTAAGTCTATAACGCATATAAACTTTGACGATAAGCAAATTTTTGTTTTAACTCTTTGACGAAAAATTTGTGAAAAATAACTGTTTACATTTTTAAGTCGTGTGAGCACAATTTGTGTGATATATATTCATAAAGTTGAGCTTATACGGTTAAAAATCAATGTAACGTGTGCTACATCTTTTTGAACTTGTTTCAATTTTAAGAGAAAGAAAAAACTAGGAAGTCAAAAAATAATTTTTTTTTCATAGGTATATATTAATCCGGATTTCTCAGAGACTACAGATATAGGTACCACAAACGATTTTTAAATACAATCGGATATATTCTCTTATCCCAATTATGTCAAAATCTTTATGTGTCAGCTACTCCAACAAAATAAAAAATAAGTTTTCCGAAATGGTTTTTTGGAATTTTTCCAGATTTTTCAAAGTAAAATAAATTTTATAAAAAAATAATGTTTTCTCAAAAGTTGGCTTAAAAAATTGTTTTTCTGACATAAATTTTATCCACTTTGAATAGTTAGAATAAAAATCTTGCAGCATTTATTTGAGAAAGTTGCAGCGATCAAAGCGAGGGTAAGGCTTTTAATTCAAAAACGAAAGAAAACATTAGGAAATTCTGAATAAAGTAGGCCAATTTTGGATCAAGGACTAATTTTTTAAAAAATTTGAGAACATATTTAGATAAAGCAAACGATTTTACATTAGAGTTTGTTATAGTCAAAAGTTTTTTATGACTTGAATGAAAAGAGGAAGCTCGATTTTAAACATCAATTACACTTCTTCAAATTCACGTTTTTTAGCGGCGCTCACATAGTTTCAGAATTTTCTGGACTTTTTTCGCGTCAAATATTTATGTTACATTCAGTATCAAGCCTCGCAGGGAGGTTCTGAAATATGTTAAGAAAATCTATGGAACCCAAAACACATCTTATATACATGTACCTCTTTATATATTCATTAAGGCGCCTCACGCTCCATCGAAAAAAAATTTCGGCACAAATGCTCAAAATAATCCTTGGCTTATGTTATGATGATTTTCCAAATATTTTGACTCTAGCTATAGCTATCCGTAAGCTGGAATGGGTTTGAATAACCTCTAAAAATCAAATTTTTTGTAAAATTATTAACTAGTGTAATAATTGAAATAAAATTAACTGTCAGAAATTATAGCCCAAAAACAGCTCTTCCAATCTGCATCAAGAAATTGTAAATGTTTGCAATCAGATTATAATGCTGTTTTTCATGTATATTTTTGATATTTTTTTTATTTTATTTCCACACAAAAACTTTCAAAATTCAAATTCTTCAACTTCATTACTTTTATTATTTTTTCTTTAATTTCTTACAATATTTTTTTCAGTAACGTTTTGTTTTATAAGTAAAATTTTAGTTTTAATATAAATCAATTTAAGCAAATCTGGCTAGGAATCAATGCGAGCACTCAAAACCTTTCCAACGATATCTTGAAAGGGAGGATCCCATTAGAAATAATTAAGTTTTTTGAATTTTAGTGAAAATAGTTTTTTAAAAACAGCATTATCTTTAATCCAAATGCAAATTTTTTTTTATGCAGATTGGAAAAGCTTTTTCCAGGCTGTAATTTCTGACAGATTACAAGATAACAACTTTTTCACAAGCCAACATGGTTACAAAAAAACTGAGTTTTTAGAGGTTATTTCAAACCATTCTAGCTCACGGATGGCTTTCGCTAGATTCAAAATATTTGGAGAATCATCATAACATAAACCAAGGATTATATAAAGCAACTGTGCCGAACAACTTTTTTTCGTGAGGCGCCTTAATATTCATACGTTTCAAATTAAAAAAAAGTATAGCAGTGAGGGGACTGCCGACCGAAGCGAAAACATATATGTACAATATAAGTAATCCCTGGAAGACTTTGTCCTGCCACGGACCGCCTTACTGCTATATTTATTTTCACCCCCTCAACCTTTGATTATTTCTTTCAAAATATTTTTTATTCAGATATCATTTTTACTGTATAATTACACCAAACTATATTATTACATTTAAATTGAATATTGTTGATATAAAAATAAAATACTGGGAGCGCTATTGAATGAAAAATAATCCTCAAAAAGGATATTTAATTTTTTCTTTCAATGTATATGTAGAGCTGTAGCTAAAATAAAATACATTTTCTTTTTTTTATATATGATATTTTATTTGATGGGTCTTGAAGTCTCTTTTAATGCCTGCATTTGAGATCTTGCTACAAGGAAAACAGAAAACATAGCAAGCAAAGTGCAGTTTATTTTCTGCCCCCAATTCGGTTCATCCGTGCATCCGGTTCATCATTAATGCACATTATTTTCATCTTTTATCACTTCATTATATTTTAAATAATGGGTTTTAATATAAAAGACAAAGTAAAACATAAACAGAAATATAAATTAAACTCATTGAAATAATTAATATACACTTAAAATACATAATAATTAACACATACATAAAATTTGTATTTACATACATTTCATTGAACTTCATTTACACTATTTTCACTGTTTGCGCCATTAATTATTGCATTATATTTTTAAAAAAGATACTATAGGCTTATGGTAGCTGAAATAAGAAACAAAAAATTTTGGACGATGCAGTCTCACTCATGATAAAATTATTATTAGGTAGCCTTGCGACTACTTATTTTCTCACGAGCTGCAATTTCACACGAAAGAAAACAATATAAAGTGCGTGTGTGACACATATTGGCAGCTTTCAGCGGAGTCAATAGTTGGCAACCGTTTTTTTTTTTTTAAATTTGAGTGAGAAACCTTTGCAATTAAATTATCCATTCACAACAGATGACTCCTCTGAATGCCGCAAATGTGTGTGACACACGTTTTGCTTGACATTCTATGGTCGAAACACGAAATGTCACTCCTACCTATTACTTATTATACTCCCAGTAATTATTATGGTCCCAGTCAGAGAATATGCAGGCGAATTTTATAAAACTACAAATTTTTTTATGTTGGTCATGAAACTCAAATACACGCTCTTGAATATTGGCTACCAAGCACTCAGTAAATCAGCAATTAAACAAGGTAGTGTTAGGGCGGAGAGCCGGTGACTGAAACTGTCAAAACGAAGTTAACATTTTATACAAAATCTGCAACCAATGAGAATGCATTATGAAAGCAAGAATTGGCAAATATATCAAAATGGATAAGTTTGACAGTTATGGTCACTTAGAAAGAGAACACATTCAGCCCTAATTCTAATTCTACTATGGCAGCAAGCAACCATCAATAAGTTTAACTGCTGACAAATCGTTCCTTCATAAAGAATTCATAAAGGATATTTACTGCAAATCTATTACAACGATGAACAGAGAAGAGCAGTATCACATCGGTTGCGCAACGTTAGAGGGGATGAACCGAATTGACGGAGGAATATAAACAGCACTTTGCTTGTTATGTTTTTTGTTTGCCTGGTAGCAAGATCTCAAGTGGAGGCATTAAAAGAGACTTCACGGCCAGTCAAACAAAAAGCAAATATCAAAAATGTTGAATTGATTTTATTTTAGCCTACCGCTAGCTCTACATACATATACATTGAAAAAAACCAGTAACATTCAATAGCTGCATTCCAGTGGTCGTTGATCTAGAGCGCGGCTCTATTTTATTCACAAAACAAAAACCAAAATTAAAACCACAGCTCGATTTCTAGCTCTATTTCTGATCTTAAAATGCTGATCAAAACGAACATAGTTGGCAAATCTAAATAACTATTCATTTTCCTATTTTGACGTTTCACCGCTCATTTGGTGTTTTGGTATTGTTGTTTTCTTTTGTTATTGTTCTTAAAACAGCTGTTTCAAGACTGTGATGACAAATTGATATAAAGTTGAACTAACGTTGTTTTACTGAGATTTGATCTGTACTAGTGCCACCTGAATGCAGCTATGTTTCGCAGCGTAGCAAAGGGAGGGGAAAGAACGATGCATCAGCAGAGGAACTTATTGATGGTTGCTTACTTATGTTTTCTAAGTTTATTATCTTGTTATCTTTGCTGTCTGCATTGATGACGAGAGTAACTCGGAAAAACACAATGACGCAAACCAAAGATTTACCCTCTACCAAAATTGTTCAACGCGCCTAAAGAAGTTTTCACTTCAAAAATACATTTTTAAATCATAAAATTTAAATAGGTATGTTTCCGTACTCAATTGTAGAAACTTGCAAGCTGTTAGAACTGATGCATGTTGAAAAAATATAGGTTGATTAGTGTCAAAAATATCTCCCTTAGCATGCGGATAGATTTTGACCTCCTAGAGCCAAATCTGAAAAATTTCAGGTCCCTCGCACTTGGTTTGGGAGTTATAAGCCTCCAAAGTTAAAAAAAGGGTTTTTCAGTTTTCCAGCAAAAAAAAATATGGTTTATTATTGGGAAATTTTTTTATTCCAATTGGAAAAGTCGAAAACTTAGGGCCTCAATAGTAATTAATGCGATTTCATTTAATGATAAAGGAGACCTTTATTACTTTTTTTGATTTTGTAAAAAATTATTTATATTTAATACATGACAAAAAAAATTAAATTTGACAATGTTTCGGGCGTAATACGAGAAAGATTTTTACTAGTGTGCTTATCATGTTACCATAAATCTCAGACTTCAAATTGTTTTTATGCGCATTCTAGACTTTTTTATGTTTTTTCCCTTTCCCCCTCTAGAAAAAATAATGCAAAGATCAGAGACAAAAAAGGTCAATTAAACGGCTTAACACATATAATTTAAGGTTTTCTTAGCACTCTCTTTTCCTCCCAAAATCAACTTGTTTGTCATACAAACCTACTTTATAGGAAAAAAGATATAATATTTCAGAGAGAGTGGGTTTCAAAATCTACCAAAATATATTCCAAATAATTTAAAAAAACATGGTATATAAAAATTTCGAGGTGATAAAATAATTAGCATAAAGATTAGTGTTTAAATTTTGTAAAGTTTTTTACTGGTTTAGTAGGAAAACCTCGTCTAATTTATTTTTTGGGTATTGTAGATTGTTCTTTTTTAAATTATGGTCCTTGAGAATTATATAGAAAATTCAAATGTAAGCTGAAAGGGGACTACTTTTAAAGCATGATAATGATGCACCATTAATATTATCATAACAAAATATTTTTTTACCTTATTAAAAACACTACAAATTTACCAAATAAATTTCCGAGATATTTTAAAAAAATTACATTCATTCATGTTTCAATTAATTATCACATCCATAGAAAAACAAAATCGCACACATGACCGAAAGTGTTGCACATTTAATTAATCAGGGAATAAATTAATCATTATCAATAAGCATAAAATTTTAACAACAAGATAAAAAAATAAAAGAAAAAATAACTGAAGCATCATTGAGCCAATTGCAGAGGATGATGTAGTGATTGTTGGATAGAAGCCAAGAAAAAAAAAATTAAAAATGCAGTTAATTAACAGTTGGTCAGAAACTAATGCAATTTTTTGATAAAGCTGACGACAATGCTTGCCAAGGAAGTGTTTCCAAAGGGACGTGACTGAGCTAAACGCAAAGTTTTTAAACCAATTATGAAAGAATTATTTGTAGATTTTACAAATTTTCTCAACGAATTTTGGTTAATGAAGCGATTTAAGAATTAATGAATAATATAAGCTAGCAAAAAACTGAAATAAACAAAAAATTTCAAATTATTTTTCGGACAAAGTTATTTATTAAAAAATTCGCTCTCTTTAAATACTTTGTTTTATTATAAAAAGGGTGTCTATCAGACGATCCTCTATTTCTTATAAAAAGCAAGCGAACGTATTCAAGTGTAACTGCAAGCGAATAAGTACACGTGTGTGTAAATATGTGCGTATTCTCAACGACAATCATTTAATCGATAATAATTGATGTGAATACAACTCGTCCTGGCACTCCTAAACAGCACTCTTGAGAAAATCCTGCCAATGTTAAAAGGACGTGTTTTGAATTCGCTCTACACAAAGATTTTCAATTGTTTTCATACTCTAATTGACCATATGCATGAATTACTACTATTGTCCTTGTTGTTGTTTTTGTTGTTATTGTTGGTACTTCAATTTTGATGATTGCATTAAAAATTCATTTGTTCAAAAATTGTTGATTATTGTTGTGCGTGTTTATTTTGCATTTTTATTAAAATTGAGATGGCTTACTTTTGTAATGTCGCTGCAGAAAAGTACTAAAATGCAGGCAAGTGTTAATAATTCAATGGGAAAGAGTATTCGCAGAAATAATTTTAAATCGCGAATTTTGCTGGAACTGTATAAACTGGAAAAATTTTCAGTTATACTCAAAAAATTTGAAGACTGGGATCCAGCGAAACGTATGGAATTTTTAAATCCCACAAAAACCAATCCGCCGAACCCATAGATTGGAACAACAAAAATGATTGAATGCAATTATTGTCAATCAAAAAACTCATAACCAAAAAAAAAATAAAAAACACAATCATAAATACCCTTTCGTTTGATGAACTCAGCCGTCAATGAAAGAACGTATAAATTCTGGTCCTCTGAGCCGCGTGTCCTCGGATAACGTGTCTATTATTTTTCAACTTTTTTTGCCAATTTTGCTCTCATCACATGTGATGATTTCATATGCGTTGTCGCTGTCGTTGTCGTTGGCGTCATGGCGGAATTAATCAATTGTACTTCACGCAATGCATGTGCAAGAAAACCAAGAAAACAAAAAAAATTGTGCACAAATCTTAAAACGAAATAAAAACCGAAAATAATCGCTCGCTAATTGATTCTAATAGAGACGCACGAAGTCGTTGGAGGATTTAATTGCAAAGCATTTATTGTGGTGAAAAAAAAAAAATCCATAAGGCTCAATGGTTGTGTGTCATTTGTCAATTCGCAGGTACTTTTTAGTAGAGGGTTGAAAACCATGACATGATTTCCTAACGATTGATGAGCCTTTCATGATCTGAAAAGTTCAGCTAAAATTTTTTATTACTTAATTGTTTTGTTATAGTAAAAAATCAAAACAATTTTGTGATAAAAGGAAATTTAGCCTTTTCATGTATAATTATGTTGTTTATATAGTTATGTTGCAAACGTTACGCAAAAATCATTCTAAATATTTACAATATGAATATTTTAAGAATAAACATTTTAAAAATAATGAAAATGTATAAAAATATTGTTAGAAGGAAAATCATTATTCTCTAGATATTAGATGGTGATTTTGGCTCCATTAAAAAATTTACTTTCTATTGCGTTCCAAACAAACTAATTTGAGAGCCAAAAAATATAAAAAAATTCGAATTGTAAGGGAGGATTTTTTCAATGTCCACGATTATTTTCAGTTATATTATATTAGTGATTTTCTGCTTCATACCAATTACCCAAGCTCAAAAACTAAGCCATCTATATGATCGGTTGTATCGAAGATGCCATCTTCTTATATACATATATGACGCAAATGCAAAGTTTGTCCGGCGTAAGGCTTTTTAAGTACAAGTACAATCTTAATAAATTTATTATGGTTTGGTAGGTTTACACCTGTAGATGTGCAAACTGGACTATTTATTTCTTAAAAATTTATATTTTTTAAGTTATAGCGTGTTAAAGTTTGCATGTAATTGCTGTTATTATGTTGCTTTTCTCTACTTATTTTCAGCATATGCCTAAAAATATGTGAGGTATTTAGCGCCACCTATCGACTAATAGCTATGAAATTGTTATACTGACGAATAATCTTTTATAATTTCACAGCTAAAACTATGAATTTATATATTCAATATCAAAGTAATAATGGAACGATTTCATACCAGTTGAAAAAGATTTCTAAACTGTTGGTTGAAAAATTTTGAAATTTACACAAAAATTAAATAAGAAATTGGAAACTGGTAATGAAGCATTTTTGTTCCAGCATTTTTCAAATTGAAATCCGGAAATATTCTAACTACTGTATATTTAAAATAAATTAGTGTATGAAATTAAATATGATAACATTATATCGTCGTTGCGTGTGGAATACCGTGTATCCGCCACTTGCAACACCGCGTATATTGCAAAAAGACAAAAATTAATTTCATTTCAATTTTGATCATTCCTGATTGATTCATTCATTTAAATTTTTCATTAAACGCTTATTTGAGAACAAAACAAATACATATCTAATTTCAATAAATATTTAGTTCAGTTGAAAATCTATTCAATAGCTTATAATAAAATCAATTTTTCTGCACTCCTGAAAAATTTTACTACCACCGTCTGTGTGTATGTGCAAGTGGCAGATACGCGGTATTGCACGCGCAACGACGATATATTATTTATAATTAAAACTTGCATAGTAATGCCTAGACGAACACGCCCAAAAGTAAGTGGGAGGACAAGACGTAGTATACATCCTTCTCAGATGCTAGAATTGCGAGCATGAAGAAGACGTAAAACAAATACATATAAGTAAGCTCTCAGCAATGCACAACCAGAACGTAATGACGTTGGACAACTCAGGAAAAATGTATTTATTGTCGAGTTCTTCATTTCTGTAGTCAAATATTAAGAAGCGAGCTCTATTCATGTTGTCATAAAAGTAATCCTGGCAAACAAACCATTTTTGCACAAATCTATGTAGGTAAATGTTATATATTTAAAGAATAGTTAAATGGTTTACAAAAAAAATATGAGTAATTCAAAAAGTAATATTCAATTTAAGATTATTAAGTATAAAATTAAGTAAACGATGACACGATTTGTCCTATGATAAGACCGGCTGTATCGACAACTGTAATTATAAAAACGACTTAAGTTAGCGAGCGCGACGACAAACACGACTTTCTACTGACTTACTCAGAATGAGACTGGCTCCAATTAGGTGGTGGGATAGAGAGAAGGCTAGGCAGGGTTGCCTACATTCGGCCATCCGACTCATCCTCATCTGTCTCGGATAGGACTTCTTCGCTCTTCCAGGGTTTCATGGCATCGCAGCTTGTAGACGTGTTGTTTGGTCCGTCAAAATCTCCTGCCTTTTTGACATCGTATCTGCCGTATCGTCTGCATCTGATGATCTCGTATGGACCCAAGTACTCGTTGGCAAGTTTCTTGCCGGAAACAAATTGCGTGCGCTTGATAGCGACTAAATCGCCAACATCGTAACTTTTTTCCGCCTTACGCCGCTTGTCGAAGTTTTTCTTGTATTCGATTTGCGCTTTCTCGATTTCCGATTTCGCTGCAGCTCTGATTTCATCGCGTTCTCGCATAACAATGCTTGCGAGTTCTTCTTCGATCATTGCATTATTGCTGCTATCTATTTGCGTTCTCATCTTGACGCCAAACATCAGCTCAAAGGGAGTAAAGTGCGTCGTTCTATTGACAGTGCTGTTTATAACTCGTTGCACCTTATAGACATGCTTATACCACATTTCTGGTCTGTCTGCTGATATCTTCGAGAGAATGCCAATTATTGACCGGTTAAGGCGTTCTACTTGGCCGTTGCCGCGAGGAACCCCTGTTGTTGTTAATACGTGATTGATTGATTCCTTTGCACACCATTCGCTAAAGCTCGTTGAGGTAAACGCTGCACCTCGATCGCTTACAACTCTTTCTGGAGCTCCAAATATATGAGTCCAATCACTTAGCTTACGTATTACTTCATCGGCAGATGTAGTTTTTGTTGGATAAATCCAGACAAATTTGCTGAAGCCATCAACAACTGCTAGTATGTATTTGTACATCTTTGACGTTGAGTCCATGGGACCTAGGTGATCGATGTGAATTGTGTGGAGTAGCTTATCACCCTTATCAATTGCATGCAAGTATCCTTCTTGTTTACCGAGCTTTTTATTAAACAGTATACACTTGACGCAGTTTTTGATAATATTGGCAACTTTTCCACGGAGATGCGGTATATAATAATGTTGCTCTATTACATGTACTGTTTTTTCAACTGACATATGACCTTTTTCGTGTTCCTCTCTTACTATCTCAGTTTTCATCTTCTTAGGCAACGCCAGTAAATTCATGCCATTTTTCTGCTTGAAAATGATATCGCCAACTATCTTATAGTCTTCATATGGATGCGACGCTAAAATTTCTTTGATTGCTTTTAAGTGAGCGTCCTCATTTTGTGCTTTCCGGAAACGTGCTAGAATATCAGTTGATACAGCCATAACGGTGTGTGGATATCGACTTAATGCGTCAACGTGCCTTAGCGCCGTCCCTTTGCGATGTTCGATAGAATATCGATATTCTTGCATACCAAGTATCATATTATTTACTGCTGGCATTAAATCTTTCTTTGACACAGTGCATTTAAATGCTTGGCAATCAGTGATCAGCTTAAATTCTTTACCCAGCAGATAATGTCTAAGTCTGTCCATTGCAAGATATGCTGCCTTTATTTCTACGTAATAGCTGTGTCGTTTCTGATCTTCTTCTGGGCATTTCTTGCTCCAGTAGAAAACCGGGTGCCACTTGTTTTCAAACTTTTGCATCAGAATAGCACCGAAACCTTCTTTGGAAGCATCGCAATGTAGCTCTGTTTCAGCAGTAGGCGAAAAAATTTGCAACACAGGTTTTTTGGTTAGCGCTTGTTTTATCTGTTCGATGGCTGCTTGTTCTTTTAAACCAATTACAAAATCCCTATTTGATTTAGTTAAATCAGTGAGAGGACTAACTATCATTGAATAATTTTCAACGAACTTTCTGAAGTAATTTGTTAAACCAAGGAACGACTGAAGGGCTTTTAAGTTTTTCGGTTCAGGGAATTTCTGGATTGATTTTAATTTTTCTTCATTTGGCGTAATACTACCATTTTCGACATTTAGCCCCAAAAATACAACTTTTGTTTGGAGAAACTCGCATTTACGCCACTTTATACGCAAACCGAATTCAGCAGCTACATCTAAGACCATTTGCAACCGTTTAAGACCCTCATTTTCGTCGGCTGAATATATAACGATGTCGTCCATGTACATTTGCATAACACTTTCATTTATAAGGTTGCGAAAAATATAATTTACAAATCTTAAAAAAACTGCTGGAGAATTTGTAAACCCAAACGGTGCTCTGTTGAATTCAAAAATGCCTTCTTTAGTGATGAACGCAGTGAATTTTTTGGACTGCTCTTCAATAGGAACATGGAAAAAGGCATTTTCTAAGTCCAGCACAGAAAATATTTTCGCCCCAACAAGCTCATCTATTACTTCATCCATTAAAGGAACCGGAAAGGAATCTTTCTGAACTATTTTGTTTAGCTGGCGATAATCAATACAGACACGCTTGGTACCGTCTTTTTTGTTTACAACAACGACACGGCTACAGAAATCTGATGTAGATGGCCTTACAATTTCTTTTCTTAGCCAGTCTTCGACTTGCTCGTGTACAACTTTTTGCTGCTCGTGGGGCAACCAGCTTGGTCTGTGCCTTATGACAATATCATCATTAGTTAAAACAATTTTCATTGCAATCGGACTGGCAACTTGATTTTTTGGTACATATGACTTTATTATCTGATCGACTGGAATTCTATACGTTGACGGGACCTTATATTCATTGGCATCGACTTGTATATTCATTACTTCATGCGCCAGCATTTTTCCGATCTGAAGCTTGTAAAAGTATAAGCGTTCTCGTCGGACATATATCTGAATTTTTTGGTTATATCGAAGCCCAAGATAACTACGAATCTGATTGCATAGTCAGGGACCACAATAAAATTATGCTGAGTTTCTAAATTGTCGATAACAACAGTAGAACTGAATGTGCCAATAGGCTTTGTACGCTTACCTTCAAGTCCAATTATGTCGATTGTGTATTTTGTCAATGGTACCTGCAATTCTGCTGCTGTTGTTTCCTGCATTAATGATACCTCTGCACCGGTGTCAATCAAACAATTAATAAAAACTCAATTTACGTACGCAGCTTTTAGCTTACTGCTGTTGTTTGTTTGCGCTATATTAACAGCTTTAACAACACAGTCCTTTGAAATATGTCCACTTTTGTTACATTTGAAACATTTTATTTCAGCTTGACATTCACTTCTTTTATGATCAACCGATCCACAATTGTAACAATGTTCACGCTTGGTAAATTTATTTGTGTTATTGTGCAACGGGGTATTAAAAGAATTTTTGCGATCATTTGTAATTTTTTCAAAAATCTCCAATTGGTCTTTTAATTCAGAAAAATTACGCGCACTGTATAAACCGATTTTATTTTCCATTCTACCTTTCATACCGTCTGCGATATACTGAATTATCGATTTTTCATCAATTGCACCAAGAGACCCAATTCGCCGCATTTGTAACATATACTCGTGCGAACTTTCAGAGTCTTTTTTGAGACGTTCTCTTAATTGTTTGTGAATATCTGCACTGTTATATTCGCGATGAAATTCTCTTTGTACCTGCTCTTTTAAATTTTCATAATCATAAACTGCCACTGATTCTAGGAATAATTTCGCGATTTTTGTTATCTTTTTTCTAGCGAACACATACTTTTGAATATTATTCCACCCATAAGCGACTGCACACTTCTCAAAGTTCATAAACTAGTCCTCAACGCGTAGCGACGATTGCCCATCAAAATCTGATAAAATGTTCTCAATATTGTCTGCCGTCATCTTGGTATTTCTATTAGATCACTCATTTCACTTGCACTTTCTGCAGTAGCGCTACTTCCAGCAATTTTTCCTTCTTTTCCATCTGTCATATTAAAGCTTTTTTCGCACAACTTTACGCTCTTCTTTCTTTCTTTGCTCACAATATGTACTCCTTTCAACTTTTCAATACTTTTTAAATCACACGCTGCAGAACGTTCTAATTTTTTGAGTGTTTCTAATGTCTGCGCCTTCGATCGAGTGAAGTATGTTCTCTCACTGACGCATTCGTTACAGCTATACAAAAAAAATATAACCAGTTTTGTTTTTTTGAGAAAAATACCGTTTCCTTTTCTTTTAATTTTTTGTTCCACTTCGATTTAGTAATGCTTAAAACTTTTTTTTTAGAAAATACATTGTTTTCACAACTGATGATTTTTATATATAAAGAATATGTGGTATAACTATTTCCAATTCTTTTTTTTTTGGTTGAATGGTTGAGCCCCCAAATGTAGGTAAATGTTATATATTTAAAGAATAGTTAAATGGTTTACAAAAGAAATATGAGTAATTCAAAACGTAATATTCAATTTAAGATTATTAAGTATAAAATTAAGTAAACGATGACACGATTTGTCCTATGATAAGACCGGCTGTAACGACAACTGTAATTATAAAAACGACTTTAGTTAGCGAGCGCAACGACAAACACGACTTTCTACTGACTTACTCAGAATGAGACTGGCTCCAATTAGGTGGTGGGATAGAGAGAAGGCTAGGCAGGGATGCCTACATCTATATTCATGATACGGAAGCAGCCACCCGAATCTTGGCCGATTTGTAGGAAAATCGAGAATGTGACATTTCGATCATTTTGCGCAAATTTTTCGACACGGTACAACTTGCGTCTGAGAACAACTTGATATATAGCAACACAAAAATGCTAGGATGATAATTTTTGCTGATAGGTCATGTAAATTTCGCAGACCAACGACATTTTAATTTTCCGTTTCATTTGTAGCTGACGTTTAATTTTTAGGAAATGATGTTGCAGCAGTTTTTAGAGCAGGCGACGGATGTCCAATTGGGGATTGCGATCAAATTATATATCCTGTTGATGGAGGTCTTCGAAGCTTAGGTTGCCAGCATTCAAGTATTGAACCCATGGCATATCCTTTTATCTTTCCGGTCAGTGATGAAGGTTGGTAACGTTATGTGATTCATAATGGGGACCACTTAACAGCAGGGAGAAACAATTTAACTCAACTACAATACATATCATATCGTTTAGCACAACGGGAAGAATTGAGTAGTCTTCATAGACCTCAAAAGCTATTCTTGGCTGGGTTGTTGATATGCATAACAGCAGCTTCTTCGAGCTGAGCAGTATTTAAACCTTAATAATGATGTTAAATGTAAAACTCAAAATTGAGAACTTCGTGTGGGTAAACAGTTCATCTTCCCAAAAACATTCCAAGGCAGCTATTTAAACACGTTGAGTATTGTTCGTACAATTTGAAAGCCCAATTTATTCTTCACTTTTACTTGTAATCCTAATGGGATGCATATCAAAGCAAATTTGAACCCAGGTGAACAGCCATGCTTTAGTCCTAATCTAATTTCTAGAGTGTTTCACATAAAGTTATTGTCTCTTGGATAATATACATAAAAAAAAACCGTTTTAGAAAAATTAAAATCATTTCTTTTTAAGAAAGTAGTAGGCAGCGCATCCTAACTAACAATGTCGGTTTTACAACTTCTAATATAGTTTACACAGAAATATGTTAAGAAAAAAAAATACTGTCCTAATGCATACCAAAAAAATAAAACTAGGTATGTTTGATTTTGGCGTTTTAACGCCACACGGGTTAAATAGCATTTTTTAATGCCCATAGTGTTTTTCAGTAAAATAATACTTTGTAATAAAGTTCAAAAGCTAATACATTAAAACTATTCGATATATATAAGGTGTCACGGCCCCTTTTTACATGCCAAGTTCCAAGGCATTGGAAACTATATAGTTTCAAGGCGAAGCCATATTAACGATTTTTTACTTAATGGGAGATGCTCATATCAGGATGCTCAACATATCAGGTGTAGTAAAAATGCAGGTAGGTGCAGCTAACATATACGCTGCAAATTCACAATCGACTTTAAGGACTGTTCTGTTACCCTGCCTGATAAAAATAACTTATTGCTCAAATTATAATATTGCCACCTTTTTTATATTAAACGTACTTTAAAATAATATCTTAACTTTTTAAAGTAGGTCGTTTGAGGATTTTATTACAATTATTATTAATTTTTCATTGATTTATTAAAACTAGATCCGCATCCATTAAAAATTGCATGATTTGGGATAAAGGGTAGTTTTGTGGAATTTTCTTAAAAGCTGCTTTTATTGGCATCACCGAAATGGCAGAGGAAAAATCTGTCAACGCAGCATTAATGGCGTTTTCGTTTCTCGAAAAAATGGTGCATTTTTTTCTGCCCTCTTTCTGCCATCTTTGAGAAATCTTAATTTTTTTTTTTTCTTCTTTTGAGGTCAATATTTTCGCGAAAAGAACATGATTCAATTTTAGAGGTCACTATTTTTATTCTCAAGAGGACAAAATCTCCAAAAACGGCAGAAAAATGTTGTTTTGTTTCGAGAAACAAAAACGCCATAAGTTTTGCTAAGTTTGAGGTCGTCCGTTTTGGCACTTGTATGGTAAAGTTTTTACAACGCAGACCAAAGTACGATCAACGGCCGACCGACCTAACGCACTATTGAGTTTTAGGCATTAAGGCTACGGACACATTTAAGCACAGTTAGAATGATCCGATTTAGTTTAAATATGCACCGTTTTGTTCGATAACTTGTTGCCATTTTAAAAGATTTTCACAAGCTTCTTTCGTTGACCATGAAAATGGTTTACCAACAGGAAAGGAACAGGTGTTAATCACTTGGTGCCGTTGTCCTGATCGAAAACAATTCCTCACCTTTTGGCCAAAGCTGGCCGCTTCTGGACGATTGCTTCCTTCAGATGGCATAACTTTTGACGTCACAGGTCCGAATCAAGAGTTTGGTCGTAGGGAAGTAGCTCATAACTAGTAGACGATTGCGTAGCCATCCCAATCGATTTTGTTGCGATTCAGCAGGTGATTCGTAGATGAAAATTTGGATCATGAGGTTTTTTGGTGGTCTATCGTATATAGCAGGGGTGGGCAAGAGTGAGGCCATTAAGAGCCATATTAAGATTTTCAAAACCTTTCAAAGAGCCACACCGTACTTCAAGTAAAGACAAAAACCAAAAATAACTTTAAAATAAATTAAGGTATTGTTATTAAAAAACCTCAAAATTAATACCAAGGA
The DNA here is from genome assembly GCA_963920525.1 of Dichetophora obliterata. Lineage (NCBI taxonomy): Eukaryota > Metazoa > Arthropoda > Insecta > Diptera > Sciomyzidae > Dichetophora > Dichetophora obliterata. The sequence goes on from OY986437.1 coordinate 58,338,334, forward strand.
TGCTTATACATATGTATCTGTACACTAATAGTAAAACAAAAATTAGTAATTTCTAGTTTTTAAACAAACCAAAAAAAGATTTAAAACAAATCTTTGGCCAATATTTTAAAATGTTGTTCTGTACTGGCTAAAGCCGTTCGCAACAACAACAACTAGGAACAGTACAACTCGAACAGCTGACTTAGATATCTAGCTCAACTTTTGTAAGACTTCTCTCTAATCTGAGTTTATTTTGTAATTGTATCATGAAAATAAAGTACACCATAGTTAAAGAGAACGTCCAGGAGAGTAAAATAAGGCACACATTATCAAATTTTTTATCAAATCGTTGGTCAAAAAACGAAGGAACAACACGCAATTCCATTGAAATTGAATTTAAAGAACAAAGCAGTAGCTCGTTTCTGTAACTATTGCGAAAAATAGTTACTATTATAGACGGGAATCTGGGGGCGATGTAACAATGTAACATGTCTGACTGTCTCAACCTGGTGACGCCAGCATAATCTTTGTGAAATCGCCTCAAGTCGACTCAAACCTCCACGTGGTGTTTCCTGGGCAACGTCAAAACTGACAACCGTTAGTTTGGCGGCTAATCTAAGCGCCGGGCCTCCCTAGGCTTAAAATAGGTTGTGCGTCGGGCTCGAAGCCCACCGGTAAAAACCCATTTCAATGAAAACTAATAAGAATAGAAGAAAACTGATCCCCAAATCTGATGACGACCTCCGCAAACGAAAAACTGATAATGATTTACAGATATGCACCTGGAATGTCCGAACCCTTAATTGGGAAGGTGCCTCTATCCAACTGACTGATGTCTTGGAAAGATACAAAGCTGATATCACTGCTATCCAAGAAATGCGATGGAAGGGACAGGGTTGCATTCGGCATGCACCCTGTGATATCTACTGCAGTGACCATGCGGAGAAGCACGAGTTTGGATGCGGATTTGTAGTTGGCAAGAGACTACGGCCCCACGTCCAGCGATTCACACCTGTGAACGAACGACTTGCCATAATCCGCATCAAGGTTAGATTTTTCAATATAAGCCTAATATGTGCGCACGCTCCGACAGAAGACAAGTACGATGAGATAAAGGAAATTTTCTACGAGCGCCTTGAAAATGCTTACGAGCGCTGCCCCCGTCACGACGTAAAAATCGTGCTTGGTGACTTCAACGCTAAGGTGGGCAAGGAAAATACTTTTGGTCCAACAGTCGGAAAGTTCAGCCTCCACGACGACACCTCCGATAACGGAATGAGGATGATTGACTTCGTAAGTAGCACTAGATTCAAGCATCTCAATATTCATAAAGCCACCTGGATGTCCCCTGGTCAAAAACCAAGAATCAAATTGATCACGTTTTGATCGACGGAAGGCACTCTTCCAGTGTATTGGATGTACGCACGATCCGTGGTGCAAACATTGACTCGGATCACTATCTTGTTGCAGCTAAGATCCGTACACGTCTGTGCGCAGCTAAGAATACACGCAACCCTACACAGAGAAAGCTAGACGTCGACAAGGTACAATCGAAACAGACAGCCGATGCTTTCGCCACTCGACTCTCACTCCTGCTTCAAAGCACTCCTCCAATCGATGATATATGCGCGCAGTGGACACACATTTCCAACTACATGCGTGCGGCTGCTGAAGAGGTGACTGGCTACCAACGCCCTCGCCGAAACCAGTGGTACGACCAGGAGTGTCGCGACGCCACTGCAGAGAAAGACGCCGCCTACAAAGCCACCCTGCAGTCGGTTGTAACGCGCGCTGCTAAGGAGAGATACAAAGAAAAGAGGAAGAGAGACGTATTTTCAGGCAGAAAAAAGAGAGGCAAAAAAGCGCGAGCAGGAGAAGATTGAGATGTATGGTAACAGGAATGAGACCCGAAAATTTTTAGAAAATATAAGAGGCCTTGCCGATGGTTTTAAAACCGGGGCCTCTTCCTGCAAGGATGAAAACGGGAACCTAGTGACAGATGTCCAGAGTGCACTGACGTTATGGAGGGAACACTTCTCTTAGCTTCTAAATAGCGACGCTGACAACAATCCCACCAATAGAAATGATATTCCGGAACCCCAATTTTGGATGACAGCGTTGAGGTTCCGCTGACCGACTATGATGAAGTTCTGACAGCTATAGCTCGGCTTAAAAATAACAAAGCCGCGGGAGCTGATGGCTTACCTCCTGAGCTGTTTAAGAACGGAAGCGAAGCTCTACTTAAATGCGTTCACGAGCTTCTATGCAGAATATGGTCGGAAGAATGCATTCCGAACGATTGGAAACTCAGTGTGCTCTGCCCAATCCACAAGAAAAGCGATTCCACTATCTGTGCCAATTACCGTGGCATAAGTCTTCTTAATATCGCATATAAGGTCCTGTCGAGCGTTTTATGTGAAAGATTGAAGCCCATTGTAAACGAACTGATCGGACCTTATCAGTGTGGCTTCAGACCTGGAAAGTCCACCATCGACCAGATTTTCACGCTACGACAAATCTAGGATAAGACTCAAGAAAAACAAGTCGACACCCACCATCTTTTTGTCGACTACAAAGCCGCCTTCGACAGCCCAATAAGGAAGCACCTGTACTCCACCATGTCTGAATTTGGTATTCCTGCAAAACTAATACGACTTTGCAGGATGACACTGAGCAACACCAGCAGCGCAGTTAAAATCGGGAAGGACCTCTCCCCACCATTTATTACCAAACGAGGTTTCAGACAAGGTGATTCCTTATCGTGCGACTTTTTCAACCTAATGATGGAAAAGATCATCCGAGCTGCTGATCTGAGACGTAGTGGCACAATATTCTACAAGAGTGCTTTACTGCTTGCGTATGCTGATGACATCGATATTATTGGCCATAATACGTGCGAAGTCAGTGCAGCATTTTCCAGATTAGAAAGAGAGTCAAGTCGAATGCGTCTGGCAGTGAATGCAGATAAGACGAAATACTTAGTGTCAACAAACAAACAGTCCCAGCGTCTTGGAACCCACGTTACCGTTGACAATACCTCCTTCGAGGTTGTGAAGAACTTCGTTTATCTGGGATCCAGCATTAACTCATTCAACGACATCAGCATTGAGATCAAACGAAGAATAACTCTTGCCAACAGGTGTTCCTTTGGGCTCAGTACGCAATTGAGAAGCAGAGCCTTCTCTCGACGAACGAAAATTACGCTCTATAAATCGCTCATCATGCCCGTCCTACTCTATGACTCACAAACCTGGACGCTGAGCAGTTCAGATGCAAAGACTTAAGGATCATTCGAGAGAAAAATTCTTCGTAAGATCTACGAACCAATCTGCGTCAATGGCGAGTACCGAATACAGTGGAATGATGAACTGTATGAGCTGTACGCTGACATCGACATAGTCAAGCGCATTAAAATCGAGTGGCTTCGCTGGCTTGGTCATGTTCAGCGCATGAAAGACGATGCTCCAGTGAAGAAAACATTCGATTCGGTACCCAGCGGCGGTCAACGCAGAAGAGGACAACGCATCTTCGTTGGAAATACCAAGTAGAGGACAACCTGACGAAGCTTGGAATTTCCAACTGGCGCCAGCAAGCGAAAGACAGAAATGGCTGGCGCAAATTCTTAGATGAGGCCAAGACCGACATACGGTTGTAGCGCCAACTAAGTAAGTAAGTAAAGTAAGTAGAGGTTTGCCATTGTTCAGTGGTGGCGACAGAACAGAAATGTTAATTCAATTGAAAAAACCTTCTGTCTGAATAATCTGGGGCTTGAACCGCAGCTCTTTAGTTTACGGGCCACGCACTCTACTTTAGGCTACGGCCATCACTTTTTATAATTATATTTGAAGGAACTTTTCACGGGGTCCGTACAGACAAATTCAACTAATGTTTTGAGGTAATTTTACAGCCAATTCTAAATGTACTCATTGGAAGTGAAGTCTTTTTGTCTAATTCAATAGATAACATTATGTTCCTTGATTGTACGTTCAAACTTTCAATAAAGTTTATTAAATGCAAGATAAGAAATAAGACATCTACAGTCACGTGTCGGACGGTTTCTGTCAACCAACGTTGCAAATCGTTGTGTTCGATTACAAATTTTATTGAAAGTTTTTTACATGAAGTAGAGGTATTTGAAAGCCAAATTTTTATTTCACATAAACATATTTTGGCGTAAGAAGATTTTGAATACAGCAAACAGTTTATTTTTAAATATTTTATTCACATATCGTCACGTGGAGAAAAATCATGTCACGTGTCTAACAGACTTAAGTAGTAAGTAGTTAAGTAATTATGTTATTAAGTAATTAAAAATTAAATTTAATATATTTTTCTTTCCTTGCCTCAATCATTTTTTCATTATCTTTAGTCAATGCCTTCAATTTTTACTTCAACAAAAAAGTTTACGAAACATTTACTTAACATTTACGAAGAAGAAAAACTACATTTGTGAAACAATGCAGACGATTTCATCATCATGGTAGCACTTATTTATATATAACTTCCTTAAAAATATTAAAATATTTCTCTTAGATAAAATAATAAGTTTTTAATAAGTTTTAATTTTTTGATCACGGTTGACTTTTCTGTAAAATGCCCCTGTTATAGATACCTAACATAAATGCGAAGAGGCTTTTTTAGCATGTATATTTGTGCATTCTTTTCCATATATTTATGAAGAGGTTTTAACTTTCTCAATTTGCCAGAATTAAACTAAAAACTGCACCTCATTGTTTTTTTTTAATACTTGCGGCACATTTTGAAGCAATCTCTCATAAAAACTCTGAAGAGTCTATCAACGATATTATAACAAAACCCTCAAACAAAAGCACACAAATTAGTGCCATAAAGCAGCTATTTTAAATGTTAATAAGGTCCTTAAGCGTACCTCAACAGAACAGAAAATGTGTTTGGCAAAGCTGCCAAATTTGACACACATGCCAGCCAACAAGACTCACTCATGGGTAAATGTGCTCTTCTTAAATGCGGTCTAAAAGGTGTTTAATAAGGTTTAAATGGCTATTAAAATAAGTAAGATGAGTTCAATGGTTTCTATTTCATTGTTAGTTATTTTGAAAGGATATGCAAAGCAGTCAAAGCAAATATCATGCGCTTGATTTAGCAGTAAATTGTGGCTATGTATTATAATAGTGTTTTTGAGTTTTTTCACATCATTTGGTCAAATTATTTTTTGCTTATTTGTTTCTGAAGTGCCGACATACTTGAGCTCAAGTGTAGTTGTTTTTTTGTATGTTATTTTCTTTTTTAAATATTGTAATTTGTCCTAATGCCACTACCTAGTGTTTATTTTGTTTGGTCTGCAATCACTAATGAATGAACGCCCACCGACAAATACGCGCCTTTGTTCTGAGTGTTTGATTGTTGGCTCAAAGGGAACCTCTTGAATGTGCGTGTTAAATGTACGCATCGAAATCTTTTTCGTTAATAAACAGAATAAAGAAAAAACAACAGCACTCGCTTGTTAAATTATCAACAACTTTGAGATTGTCAAAACAATAAACTCTGTTGTTGTTGTAGTTGTTGTTATTGTAGGAGGTGGTCTTGTTAGTGTCGTTGTTGTATTGTTCTTTAGCATTGGTTCACTCAGGTGTAAAAACAGCATTTTTTGGCGTTTCTTTTTATAGTTTGCTTTTTTTTTAATACGCTTCAATGGATGTCATTGATTGGTCGCTTGTGTGTTTATGTGCGTGTGTGTGTGCTTAAGTGATTTTGTGTGAGCGTTGTGAGAGTTAAAATGTTTGTAAAAACTGCATAAGTCAACCATGAAATTCGCTCTTAATTGTCAAAGGATTTTCGCAGGATATTAGTTCGTCGTTTTTTTTTGCGATTTGGGTGAGAAAAAATTTTACAAACATTGCAAACTTTTTGATTACAAAAATATATAAATTCGCTATTTCGTTTTGTGTTTAATTGATATAAAAAATTAAATGCTGAAAATTCCATTTGAAAATATGTAATTGATTCTTTATTACAAAATTCTACACTTTTTTATATTAAAACAATCAAAAACGTTTTAGTTGTTGAATCGAAAAATCGAATTCTTTCTAATAAAGAAACCTGGCTGACAGCAAAGAATGTGATTTTCTATTTAAGCAAAATTATAAAAGCAATTAAAGAAATCCTATCAGATGTTTTTGAATGACTATCTGATATGTCCGGTGTTACAAAGGAATTATAAAAATTATTTCTGTTTTTCAGTTTTCGTTTTCATAGGCTGAATTCCTAATTTTATTTATGCATTGCGTCAGTGTGTTGTATTTTGAATTGGTTCACAGCTTATTAACCAAAACTGCGCAACTATACTATTTTTAAGAATATCAACAGAGTTACGCAGTTTTCGTATTTAAACTTAGCACCAGTTGAAAATAAAACGCACTGATGCATTGCATAAATGCATTTAGGAACTCAGCCATATTTAAAAAAAAATTCTGAAATAAGAAAAGAAAGGAAGTACTCACGAGTAAAAAACTTTAATTAAAAAGTTCCTTACTGCTTGAAAAATCATTGGAGAAACGATTTGAGAAGTCAACTACTATCCTATAATAGAGTACTGTCAAAATTTCAGCTCGCTGCGACGCTTACTTTGTGTTTAGCAGCTACAAAGAAGTAAAATATAAGGAAATGGTGTTGCTTACACATACACTGTACGTGAACTGTCGCACCATTCGTAAATTGTGCGAGCGAGAAAGAGTGTGTTTTTTGACAGTTTTGAGAACCCTGGCATCTGATTAGAAGTCTCCTCAGCAAAATATTCGAAAATAATTTAATTAAAAGCATTTTTCACTGCTAAAAAAGCTCCAATTTAAAAAAAAAACAACCACAAAAATAATTGCAACATGAGTTGTGCGGTTAAAAACTGTAAAAGTTCCCGAAAACTAAAGAACAGTGCGATTTCATTCCACAGGTAAATATGCCCACATAGTTTGGATTTCTTACACAGTAGTGCTTTATTTATTTACTAGCAATATTTTTTAAACTTATTTGTGTTCGAAATTTATATATTTCTTATTAGAAATGCTTTAAAACTGCAAATTAGACCACGGGTATTTCGCGCCATTTTGATCAAACCACATCTGTCAAAACAGAAACACTGCTTCAGGGGCGCAGTGATTTTTCACTGTTGAATACATTTTTGGGGCGCTCTTGTTTTCAGCATAGTTAATGAGATTTAATAAATTTTTTTGATATAATTTTACTTTTTCTTATTTTTATTAAATGTATTTGGGTCTCTAAACCTAAATCTGAAAACAAAAATTGTCGCACTCGTTTGGTTTAGGAAATAAATTGGTTTAGTTTGAAAATTCAGTGCAAATTTTAAATGTTGTTGAAGCTATTTTAATTTACACTGAACTTTCAAACGAGAACGACAATTTTTGTTTTCATATTTAGGTTAAGGAGGCCTTAGTACATTTAATAAAAATAAGAAAATTAATATTCGTGTCCGGACCCTAAAGTAAAATGATGCCATTTTTCAGATTTCCGCACATTCCGCAAATTAAAATATTATGGATTCGTTCCTTAGGGTTGGAACCCAATGATATAAATGAAGGATCGCGTGTTTGCTCTAAACATTTTTATGAATATGATTTCATCGGCAATTCATGTTCTAGCCACAGACTATTTCCATCAGCGGTACCTTACATTGATCCTGTCGGTAGTAAAATGTGAGTATTTATATTTTTATTATTTCAAATCAATAAACATTATATAACTACATAGAGAAAACGATGCGCTGCCTACCTGTAGTTGCCAGCATTAACAGTTTGGGCCTTCTTTCACGATGTAACCGAATACGGCCCCGTGTAAATGTTTCTGTATTTGTGTAAACCAACACCAATCTAAAAAATACCACACTTTTGTGCTATTACACCACTTCCTTATATCTTACTTCTTTGAGCAGCTATTGACCAGAGATAAAGAGATGGGAAACTCCGTTGGAGAGGGATAGCACTATGTTCGATTTCACGTTAAATTGGCTCCAATACTAACACAATACACTTAGATTATGTCGTAAAATCAACGAAAACAACCCTGGCTTATGATAGATTGAAGAAATTCACCAGTTACGTTTGAGGTCCGATAACTGTAAAACAGCATATTATTGGAACAAAATGGGTAACAAAAGGTATGCCACAAAAGACGTCGGAAAAGCAATGGAAAACATCCCTGAAAAATCATGGTGAAATTTTCTTAGAGTAATTACACCATAGGAATCTGTTCAAGCAGTGTTGCCGCTTAGAAAAATGCTTAGATACTTTTTCAGTTTAAGTTTAAATAATTTTTTTAAAAATAATATGTATATGAATATATGTTTTTATTTGCAAAAATATAAAAAAGTAGGCATTTCCTTAAATTCGACAGAAACGTTAAGAAAAATTATGACATCGAGACATTTTTGAACAGTACTTTCTTATCAAAAATGCATTAACGCAACCTCTTAACAAAGAACTTTAATATTTTGTGATAAATATATTTTCTATTACATCCATAACTCAAAAACTATCGATCTGGTTTAATCGCCAGCAGGCGCGTTAGAAAGATGAGCTCATTTTGATCAATTTACAAAAAAAATCTCCAACATTGGTCCAACGGATTTTTGGAGCATTTTTCCATTTTTTTCATGATTTTGTCCAAGATTTTGTCTTTTACTACACTCAAATTGAATATTTTTTTTTTGATAATAGGTTGATAGATACTTTATTATCTCTTAATTTGAATTTTTGTAGAAAAAAAAAAATAAAAAGGGGAAAAAATCAAAAAGTTGGTTTTATGTGTTATTTTGTTTTAGCAATATCGCATGAATTAATCAACCGAATTCGATAAATTTGGGCTTAAACTCTTCGTTTTGAATTGTCAATTGAATTAAACAATGGATTGAGCCAAAAAAATGGCCATGAAAGTAATATTCTTGGACAAAATCATGAAAAAAATGGAAAAATGGTCCAAAATTTGGACAAAAATGCCCGTAACTTTTGAACCGTTGGACCAATGTTGGAGATTTTTTTAAAATTGATCAAAATGAGCTCACCTTTCCAAAGCTACTGGCGATTAAACCCGATCGATAGTTTTTGAGTTATGGATGTGAACGAGTAGGTAATATTTCATACGAACGTCAATTTGGGAAAAAATCTACACAGTAAAAAATTTGAGGGTAAATTTTAACTTTTTTATAACATTTGTGTGGTATAGACTTTTTTTATTCCAAATAATTTATAAATTTTATACCACTCAATATTATAAAAATAATAAAACAAATATAATTTAAAAATTTTACAAGGATATCATGTGTAAATTTAAATATATTCTGGTTCGAAGGGAAAAAATTCACCGAAATCGGGAATTGTATAAATATAGTGGTTTCGATTGGTCTGACGAGAAAAATGGTCCGGATAATTTATATAATTTGATGGTATAAATTTTAAAATATTTTTGGTTTGGATTTATATGTATACAAAATAGTATAAAATTTATGCTCATATTTTTTACTGTGTACCAACAAAAAGTAGGGGACTCGATTTTAACGATAGAGGTATGGTTCCTTCGGCAAATTTTCATGGAATAACCCATAGAATACGGAAATCATAGGGAAATTTGTGAATTTTTGCACTCCCTACAAATCGACCCGCCCTAATGTATATATAAACAGTTTCTTATTTGTTAACTTAGCGGCTGTAATGTTTGACCTGCCTAGTCTGTTGCGCTATAATATAAATTAATAAATCCAAAGCCACTTGGCTACAATATTATTACAGAATAATTTACTCCTGCTCAAAGAGTATTTTAAGATTGCCTTTTGACGATTGTTCTAAAAACATATGGGACAGCTTGTACACGGCGAGACATATACAAACACTAAAAATACTATACACAATGACGTGCTACTTTCATATATACAATATCCCAGTGTGTAAATGGGAAATATAGATAAATAAATGCATACATTTTGATAAATTACATCAAATGCAGATTTTACGTTCACATATAGAAATATAAAAATACACAATCACCAAAAACATCAAATATAATATTATTAATGTTATGGTCACGATAATCACTAATAAAATTTAATTGTTCCGTTAAATCCAATTGCAGTGGATAGGCAGCGGTAACAGAAAAGGAACCATGAACCCAAAATTCATACTGTAGCTCCCATCATATTTGTTAATAAAACTTATTAAGTTTTCGGATAACTATTATTCGTTTAACTGTGTTAACTGAAAAAGCCGTATCAGCATATGGGAGATTTCTGTTAAAAAATACTGGTTGCACTTCACAACCTCACCGTTGACACGATGCGAGTCGACCTCAAACAGAATCAAAAACAATTTCTAAAAGTAGTCGGACTATTTTTCTTGATTACTTTTTATTTTTTTTTTTTATTATTTTCGTAATTCCGTCATTTTCGTAATTGATTATTTTTAATCGAAATCAATTACTTATCACACACATATCCTTTAAGAATTATATGATTATAATTATTCTTAAAATATAATAATATAATCTAATTGTTTATTAATCGTAATCGCAATTTAACAGCTATGTTTTGTATATAGTTTTTTGTATAAATATCAAACCTTTAAAATTCATGTAATAAACATAATTTATTAAATAAATACAAAAATAACACAAAATATAACAGACTGAACTACTGAAATGTACATACGTTCCTTTTTAAGACAGGCGCCGGTTGTGTAAAATTTGTGTCTTCTTTTTCTTCTTACTGCATGTTTATGTAAAACGAAACGAAGGCTGAACGTGATGCGAGACACGGTAAACAATACATTTTTTCATATCAAAAAATATTGTTGCTCGTTTCTTTCACGACGTTCAGCTTTCGTTTCGTTTTACATAAACATGCAGTTAATCTATCAAAAGTATAGTTTTTGAGAATTAACTGTAAAATTTTTGTAAGATTACGGACATTATCTCCGCTTCTACAGCCGTTTTGGCAGGTGTCGAGCGCACAGCAGAAATATACATACTCACTCTCTTTACACTCATTTATCTCAAAACTACTTTTTTCGGCAATGTGTTGTGTCGAAAATAAAAGCTATTTAGCCGAATCATCTGAAATTTTAATATGTTATTCACATCAGTGGCTTTCGCTATCAAAATTTAAAAAATCGTGTATTTTACACTGAATAACCAGTAAAAAACCATGTTTTTAGAACTTAAATATTAAAAGCGCGTCATGCTGTCAATTTTCAGTGTTTTTTTTTCTAGTCCTGGCCATAGCTGAACTCATAGTAATTAATTATATTCTAGGTTTTAATTTTTAAGATTAATAGAAGAGTAAATATCAACAACAGCGACGAAGCTCTTTCTTCGCCATTTTCACCATTTTGAACATAATTGACTCATAATTTTTATGAGTGTTTCAATATACCTTTAAAGTTTAAATATCTTTGTTCATTATTTTAATTTTTTAAAAAATAAATCCTAAACATATTTAAAATGCTCAAGCACTAGGTCTTAATATTATTATTTTATATATGTACATTAGGGCGGGTCGATGTATTTTTCGACAATTTCCCTATGATTTCCGTATTCTATGGGTTATTCCATGAAATTTGCCAAAGGAACCATACCTCTATCGTTAAAATCGAGTCCCCTACTTTTTGTTGGTAGCTTTTTTTCCAAATTGACGTTCGTATGAAATATTACCTACACGTTCACATTCATAATTTAAAAACTATCGATCAATTTACAAGAAAAATCTTCAACATTGGTCCAACGGTTCAAAAGTTACAGGCATTTTTGTCCAAATTTTGGAGCATTTTTCCATTTTTTTCATGATTTTGTCCAAGAATATTACTTTCATGGCCATTTTTTTGGCTCAATTTTTTTGGCTTTTTTTTTGCTAAACGAGTTGCAGGAAAGAATGAAGAAGGCGCTATGGCGACGACATTAGAGAGCCGTACGAAAACACCAAGACTTGAAAGCAAACAAGACTTTCAGAAAAAATAATGTTTTTTTCATATTTTGTCTTTTACTACACTCAAATTGAATATTTTTTTTTTTTTGATAATAGGTTGATAGATACTTTATTATCTCTTAATTTGAATTTTTGTAGAAAAAAAAAATAAAAAGGGGAAAAAATCAAAAAGTTGGTTTTATGTGTTATTATGTTTCAGCAATATCGCATGAATTAATCAACCGAATTCGATAAATTTTGGGCTTAAACTCTTCGTTTTGAATTGTAAATTGAATTAAATAATGGATTGAGCCAAAAAAATGGCCATGAAAGTAATATTCTTGGACAAAATCATGAAAAAAATGGAAAAATGGTCCAAAATTTGGACAGAAATGCCCGTAACTTTTGAACTTTTTACCAACAAAAAGTAGGGGACTCGATTTTAACGATAGAGGTATGGTTCCTTCGGCAAATTTTCATGGAATAACCCGTAGAATACGGAAATCATAGGGAAATGGGTGAATTTTTTCACTCCCTACAAATCGACCCGCCCTAATGTACATGCTTTGTTTCTTACTATTACATTTTAACAAAACTATTTGTTAGTCTTCAAATCAAATGAATAGAACTGTTATTAAAGCTTAAAAAATTGCGTTTCAGTGCTGTTATATGTGGATACTTTTTTTCTGAAGTGGATACATTTGTCATCTTTTCATGGATACTTTTTTTAGAATCGTCGCGGCAACACTGATCTGAGGTGAGCTCACGTTCACAATAAATGAGTTTCACCAATGTACATAAAAATGGAAAAAACATATGTTTTGACTTCACAAAATTTAAGTTTCCTATCTCTTTATCTCTGCTATTGACAGCAGACGATTTTGGGAATTTTGGCGAAAATGGAAAAAAGTGAATTTCGTGTGCTCATCAAGCATTATTTCTTGCGCAAAAAAACCATCCCGCCAAACTAAGAAAATGCCTAATAATACTGTGGGGACTCTGCCCCGTCGATTGGAATGATTTACAAGTGGTTTACTGAATTCGAATGCGGTCGTACAAGCATAAGTGACGCCGAACGTTCTGGACGCCCAAATAAGGTCAGCACACCAGATATGGTCACTAAAATTCAAGATTTTGTGTTGGCCGAGCGCAGAGTTAAAGTGCGCGAGATTGTTAAGGCCATAAGCATCTCAAACGAATGGGTGTGGAGCATTTTCCGAAATCATTGGATAGGTGCTGCGTTTGCTCACTCTCGACCATAAACGCAATCGTGTGACTGATTCAAAAGCGTGTTTGGCGTAGGGATGTGCAACTCGAAGTCGAAATAAATCGAAAATCGAATTTTGTTTGATAATTTTCGACTTTTGGCAATCGACTTTCTAATGTTGAAAAAAGTCGATAGTCGACTTTTATTTTCGACTTTTCTCATTTTATGCGAAACAAAAATTGTGCACTTCTCTGAGACAGTAATGCCAGTTCGAAAGTATTTCCTTTATGAGGGATTTTGCAATCGTCTTTTGACCTCAAAGGGAAAAAGGGAAACATTTTGTTAGGTTATGCAAAAAAAAAAGAAATTGTCTAATCGTAAAATTAAAAATAAAAAATTCAAGAGACAAACAAATTAATAAAAAAATCCCTCATAATACTGAAACTTTATATTTTCAGACAATTTTAAAAAGTCACAACATTAATTACTTCAAGGGCTTATTGCTTCACTAATTTGTTTGATCTCATTTAACTTTTATATAATCAAATGGAGAAATTATTGCCTTATTTTGATAATAAGTGATTGTAAATGAATTTAAAAATCAGTTTTTATAATATTTTTTTAACATGAAGTTGGAAAGTTAAAAAAAATAGAACAGCAGAAAATAGAAACTAGCTTGAACTTTACTTAAAAAATTAAAAAATAGAACAGCAGAAAATAGAAACTAGCTTGAACTTTACTTAAAAAATTTCTTCGAGCACGAATCTTCTTCTTTCAATTGCTTCAATTTATTGTCAATCAGCTGTCAACAGCAACTGTTCTGCTCAAAACTTGCTTGAAGTCGTTTCCGTACTTTTTTGCATATTCTCACATTTTGACAGATAATTGAGTTACTCTCACAGATTGAACTTTACTCAAACTTTATTTGAAGTTAGTATGTTAACAGACCTATTTTAAGGATAATTGGTGGTATTCCATCAGGACCAGAAGCTTTTTTTATGTTGAGATTTGTGAGGAGCCTTTAAACTGCTCTCGTTGAAAAGTTAATTCCTTGTTTTGAAGAAGATCTACCCTCAACTAAGGGCAGTGGCTAATTGTTATTCAAGAGAGTGGAATTTTGAGCAAACAATCCAACCACTAAATTTACTTTATCAGCCGACCCAATAAATATTTGGTCATATTTTAAAAGCGTTGCAATCGATGGCAATGTCTGATTCTTTACTCTTTTAATAAATGTTCAACAATTTTGGTCCTTTTTGGGGCAGAGAAGAACATTTTTCCGAATGCAAGTATCGTGCAGAAACTTTACGCCTTTTAAAATTGCATTACAGTGATTCCTTGCCTCGATGCAAAGCCTTTTGTTATCAGCATTCTTGTGGAAACGAAAATTCTGAAAGGCTTCCTCTGTAGACATGACTGCAATCCTGCATTCTTATTTCTCATCTTATTGGTAATGAAAGACCGCCTTGAAGCATACCCAATAAAATATTTCTTGTTCCATGACAGTGCAGAAATTGTTCCATTTCTATCAGCGAAACATAATATCCAATTGAAACTGTGATACAAATTATTTAACGCAGTCCAATTTGCATTTCCATAAAACCATGCAGTCCTCTTCGATAGTTGTAACAAGAATACTTAAATAAATTCACAATGATATTTCTACATTTGGATATCACAAGATCACGTAAATGCAAAATATTGTTAATTTTTGATGCAGAACTTATATGTTGTTTCTCTTCTTGCAATAATATTAAAAGAAAACTTTATAAATGAACGAACAGTTTTGGAATATGAAAGTTAAAGTTACTTTTTAAATAAGCTAAGATATGTTTCTGTCCTCCTTTGCATTTTGAACATAAACATGATTCCGCCCTAAAAGTACACTCAACAAAATATTTAAATAAATTTTCAATTCATTACCTTAATTTTTTATTGAATATTACTTTATATTAAATCAGAAAGACCAGATACGCATTAATTGCATTACGTTATTCATTGATTTTTTTAAATTATCGCCAATAACATGCCAATTCTCTATATGTTAAATGTTAAAGTTATATGTACTTTTTGTAACCCAAAAAGTAATCGATTGCACTAGTTTTCTGCAATATTTTATGCATTGCCTGTAAGCAAAGTTTTTGCTGGTCTTCCAAAAATTTACAGCACTCGTCAAACCAGTTTATTGATTTATATTGAGTTTCCTTATAAATTAACTACAAAAATATTTTTCCGCCCTGTCAATTCTACTGCAACCAAATTGATTCTGTTCCTTACTTTCTGTTTTCCTCAAAATTTTTCAGTTCTCAAAAATGTTGCCGCCCCTAAAATGTTGCTGCCCTAGTGTGCCTAGGCCTAAATCCAGTACTGCTTGTAAGCCTTTGTCTAAATATTCAATGCAAAAATTTAAAAAAATGGATATATTAATAAAAACCAATCTACCAGCTAAAAAACTTGCACTGAATTTCTATACTTCCTTCTATTTATTTTCTTTGTTATGATATTTTAACAAACTCCAGTTATATTGGAGGTACCACGTCTCCTTTTCCAATACAAATAAGTTTATTCCGTCAAAATTATGTTAGGAAATGATGTGTTCTAGTAAAAGGCGTTCTTAAAGTTTAAATATTATGGGGTAAAATTTGATTACCATTAACTTTTGAAAAAGTATTTTTTGCATCCAAAAGTCGTCAAAAACTTAATTTTTCCAGTAAAACACATCTAACAAAGTAGTAATAAAAATTTTGCTCTTTAGTTCCCTGAAACTATTTTCGCTAAAACTATACTGTTTTTGCTAGACAAAACATGTTGCAGTTTTTCCATTTTCGATTAAGACAAATAATAGGTTGTATTTGTATTTGTATTTATTCATAAGACATAAGTACACATAAGAACTAAGTTCTTTTACAGTACAACAAGTAAAAATACCTATAAATAAGTTAATAAGTTAAAATTAAAGTTAAATAAGTTAAAATTGTTAAACAGAAAATTTTAAATTTAATACTTCTTAAATAGGGAAAAACTTAATTACTTAATTTATAAAAATTTCTGCCAAAAATGTTATTAATTTGTTTATTTTCGCTAGGCAAAAAATTTTGCAGAGTTCAAATTTTTTAATCAAATTCAACGAATGAGAGCTGGTTAGAAAGTTAATTGTATGTTTAATCTGATAACGTATTTAGTTCATTAAAAAAAATTTAATTATGATAACTTTTAATTGTTTTTGAAAAAAAAAACCTTACCAAGCTTTATTTTTTAAACTACTGAAAATGCATATACGATTATTGGCAAAAAAAGAAATCAGGCCAAGTATTTTAGTATTAAATGTTTTTAGTTTTTTTTCATATACAGGAAAAATTAAAAAGGTTTTGAATTCGAGTCAACGCGAACATTTCCGTCATCAAACTTTTTTCCTATCGTTGTGAACCAAAGGACTTAAACGCTAAGAGTGACTAAGGTTAGAGTTGGATCTAAATTCATGTTGTGATATTCTACATAAATTATTGGCCCAAGTTATGGTCTTGCGTTAGCCAATTCAATTTTGTTAATATCATCACAAATTCCCACAATACAACTAATACATTATTAGTTTTAATTTTTTTAATATTTTTTTTATTAGCAATACCAAGCGATAATAATACTAATACAGAATAGATATCTCCTGCGATTATTCGAAAATCATTTATTCATAGAAAAGAAAAGCTTAAACAAGCTTCATTTTTTAAATAATAAAAAAACTATTGAAATGCAGATACATGTGCAAAAAAGTATTTTAGTTTTATATGTACTGGAACAATGTAGAAAGTTTTTGAATCCGAGTCAACGCGAACATTTTCTAGACGTTAAATTTTTTTTATTCATTTTAAACCCAAGGATTGATGTGCCACGAGTTACTTAGGTGTGAGTTGAATTTACATTTAATTTTTGATATCCGTTGTATTCTTTATTTATAATAGGCCAGTGCTATGGTCCTGCCTCAACCAATTCAAGTTTATTAAAATCTCTTTCACAAACTCCTACAATATTATTAATTGTGGATTATCTTAAGAATAAATAGTCAGAATCCTAGGACCGAGACGAATACCGAAAAAATATCCAATGCGAACCTTTACTAGACAATCAAGTGCACTAAGGTTTTAAGTTCTTGGCTAAAAAATTATTTTAATGCCAATAAGTTATATGAAAGGTTGTTTTGTTTTTGTGTCATAACTTTGGCTAAGGTCATGCTAGAAGCTCCAAATTTAGTTTGTTTATAGTTCTTAATGTGTGGAACACAGCTACATTAACAACTCAGTTCTGTCCCTCTAGGAAAAATCGGAAGGCTTCCATCTAAAAGTGATAAAGAAACATTACCCAGTTTATCTTTTAAAAGCTTAAGGGTAGTTTTGTATTTATATTGTTTCCACACCGCTTCTTTAAGAATGCATTGGGAAACTTTTATTTATTGGTCAAGCAATGACAATAGAAAATAATAATATCATTGTTTTCTTGCCGCTTATTGTAGAATTCGATAGTCTAGTGGTAGCGCGCTCGACTGTCGCTCAGGGGTCCCGGGTTCGAATCCTGGCCGAATCCATTTTCATAACAAGGGAGAGGAATGTTTCCACATTAATTCTTAAAACAGGGGAGAGGACTGCTTCCAATTCACTTTTGAGGACAGCAGAGAGGAATGTTTCAACATGACTTTTCAACACAGCGGGGAGGAATGTTTCCCTCTAATGGCATGCTGTGTAAAAAAGCAATGGAGTGTGCAACAAAGGGGAATGCTTCCTACATTCCATGGAATGTTTCCTGGTAACATCCGGGAATGCTCCCATTTCCTGGAGGGATCTTAAGTCGTCTTAAGCGACTATTACTTATCTACATGAATATATTGGCTAATTAGGGTGGGATATTCTTTTGACATATCTTCGTGTTATGTTTTTTATAGTTTTTGTTGTTGCAGCTTTTATTTCACTATTATTTTAATGAGAATGAAGTCGCAACAATATCTGAAATCTTTCACAAACAATTAAAGCAGTTATTTGCATTACTCACTGTTACAACAAAAAAAAATTGTTGCCGTATTGCGAGCAAAGCCGCGGAGGGTTGCTAGTTTTGTATAAAATTTATAATTCAACTTCCAGTAAGTTATGCTGGAGGTGCATGTACCCGGTTTTCCAATGTTCATAAATTTTGTATAGTAAACTGATGTGAATAATTTCTATACTATCTTTAATTTATTTTAATAGTTCAGACATTTTGATCAAGTCCAATTGTTTTGGAGGTATCACGTCTCCTTTTCCAAATCTAAATACTATAAAAAATATCAAAAAACACATAACATATGCGATTTTAGACGCTATACCTCGATTATATACAGTTACCAACAGTTATGCAAACAGTCCTATAATATCTACTTAACAAAAGTAAAATTAAACATAAAATCTGATGCTAAATCCTTCTGGAACTTTGTTAACACAAAACGTAAGATTGATTCCTATCCTTTTATTATGAAGTACAATTCTGTTGAGTCTGATAATGATAATAGTATTTGCAATCTTTTTGCTGACTTTTTTAAGACGACTTATTCATCATCGTCCTATGATTATTTAAGTTATACTTTCAATATTCAATCTGGGGATATTTATTTCCCAATAATTGACACAAACACAGTCTTATCATTTTTAAAAAATATTAAATCATCATATAAAAGTGGTCCTGATAACATACCTTCATGTATATTAAAATACTGCTGTGAAGAATAACTAACTCCAATCTCCTGCTATTTTCCTGCAGCCTGGAAGCATTAATTTATTATTCCGCTGCATAAATCCGGAAATAGGTCTTTAATTGATAACTACCGTGGCATCCCAAAATTAAGCGCTTTGCCTAAACTTTTAGAGGCAATTGTTACATCACGACTTTAATGTCTCGCATAGCGTTAAATCTTTAATGTCTCCTTTCCAACATGGATTCCTTTCTGGAAAATCCACTGTTACTAACCTTCTCGAATTTACATCAAAAACTATAGAAAACTTTGGAAAAGGCATGCAGACTGATGTTATTTACACGGATTTTAGCAAAGCTTTTGACGTTGTAAATCACAAACTATTGATCTTAAAATTACATCTTGTTGGATTTCCTATGGAGTTGGTAAAGTGGATTGAATCTTACTTAAGCAATAGAACACAATCTGTACTTTTTAAGCTCATGAAATCACACGAGTTTCCTGTTACTTCAGGAGTGCCTCAAGGAAGTCATCTTGGGCCTCTTCTGTTTCTACTTTTTATAAACGATTTGCCATCTGTCATAATGCATTCCAGCATCTTAATGTTTGCTGACAAAGTCAAACTCTTCCTTTCTTTTAAAAATGATAATGACGCTGTATGTTTG